>CM070559.1:18354845-18893922 GCA_036346405.1 Phyllostachys edulis
TCACCCACAAATAGTCTATAGAGCATTAGTTATGTATTTTACAAGTTAAGTATTGATTTAAGTGCACATTTTAAAGTTGGTTTTAAAATCTAATGGCAAATCTGTGCTCGAGCTGAACTCAACTTACAATCATTTTTGGATTAAAGTCAAGTTCAATACAGAGCTAACACAATTTGAATGACCTCAAAAGGATTCAAATGAAAGAAATATGAAATTCTAAAGTCTATACCTTATTTCAGTTTAACTAAGACCTCACCGAATTCCTAAACTCACAAGGGTATGGGAGGACGTGAGCCACAGATCTTAAATCCAACGGCTCAAGACCTCCTAGGTGAACAACGACACAACGCCAGAGGTCCAGAGGTCCCGACCTCCTAGCAACGCACATGCGCGAGATGAGGGGAGGTCGGGACCGAGATGCTGAAATCAACTGACCACAACACAGAAGGAGGTCCGAACGACCAGATCTAAAGGGAGGTCATCAACGGTTGAGATCTTCCAAAGGAAGGTCCAAACTATCAAGATCTCCCCGAGGAAAATCTACATCGCCAGACCTCACAGGGGGAGGTCCCGGACGGTCCAGATGTTCCAAGGAGGTCCTCGATGGTTCGAGATCGTCCGAGGGAGGACCTTGACGGTCAAGATCTACCCGGGAGGTCATGAACGGCCGAGATAACCAAGGGAGGTCCTAAGGGAGGTCTCAACGCCACTGCACTTCCAGGAGGTCTCGACGGCCACGATGCACAGGGGGAGGTCTTGGACGCCCAGATCTCTCGGAGGAGGTCATGGAGGTCCTGCACTCCAAAGGCTTAACTCTGCGCACGCGCTGGACATGAATAAATGCGCTGCCGACATCAAGGAGGTCCGTGCGCAGCGGGAGGTCTGCAAATGCGCATGAGACAAAGGAGGTCGTGGACCGTGAGATTTTAAATCTAACGGTGCACAACAAAAGATGGGGAGGTTGTGAGTGCTTGATATCACGGGAGGTCGTGGAGTCGCTGGATTTGATCCAATGGCTACGCACCCAGGTTAGGTGGAAGGTTTGTTTAGTTTTAATAGTAAGGGAGGTCAGGCCATGGATCTTGGATCCAAGGGCTATGACCTCACGTGAGTGGGATGACCTCGACCGAGTATGTTGAGGAGGAGGTCGTGGTCTGCTGGATTTGATCCAACGGCTACGACCTCAACAGGGTGGGATGACCTCACGCGATGGTTTACAAATGAGGAGGTCTTTGAGGTTTAACACAGGGGGAGGTCATGACCGCTGATCACGGATCCAACGGCAATGACCTCATGAGGTGGGAGGTCCTCGCGGTGTTGATCATGGAGGAGGTCGTGGTCTGTTGGATGTAAATCCAACGGTCGACCTGATCACAGGGGAGATGAGGTCTGCACGAGGTGTGAGACTCAGGTTGGGCTGGACCAACTTTGAATATGGCTAGCCCAAGGAACAAGCAGTAGGCTTTTAAATTTAGTTTTTAACAAATTTGAAACTTAGCAGAATTATTTGAGATAGCAAATGAACTCCAAATTTGATGAAATTTTAACTGGAGCTTGCTGACACGAGATCAATCTTGCATAAAATTTCCAGAGGTTATTATGCAATGCATTTTTCTCAGGAAATTCATGAAGGTTGTTTAAAGGATTGTTTTGCCTCCAAAATTATCAACAAGTGTTATAACTCATGATATTTTTGAAGGGGTCCCATATCGAGTTTTTTTTTTGGGACTAAGGAAAATATATTCCAAATGTTTGACACAAGATTTAAGATAATTGGAAAATGAGTTTGATTTTTGGTCAACAAGAGCTTTGTGTTTTTGGATTACACAACTCTTGGACAAGAATTACATGAGATTTTAGGGTTTTTCAAGATGTGAGAAAAAGTTTTAATTTCTACACATATAATTATACTTGATTAACCCTAATTATACATTTGGGATGTTATGTACCTTGGGCTCTTGGCCTCTAGTTGGGCCAATGATGATGCATTCCATCTCCTCCTCAAAACCCTAACCACCTCTCCTCCTCTCCTTTGAGCATGTGACGACCCAACCCGTGATGTACTGTAAGAGGTCCCGGAGGACCATTTTTTTTTTTTATGAGCACAAGTCAGCAGACGAAAGATGTGGTAGCACTGCATGGAGCTTAACTGAGGTCTCACAGACCTCCCAGAGGTCTTGCGGACCTCCCGGAGGTCGTGGCCGCCACCCGCCGCAGAGAGCACCTCCAGCACATCACTAAGAGAGGTCCCGGCAGACCTCCCAAAGAAAGTCCCGAAGGACCTCCCCGGTGGTCCCCGCCTGCATCCGAGCTAGTCCCAGGACAACAGAGCTAGCCCGCACAAGAACACAAGCCAATACCACAACCACGAGGTCAAACAAAGATGAAGTGCATAAATTAAACTTTATATAATAGGACCTTATGGCCAAGCTTGTTAACAAGAGGTCGCCCATCGAGGGCTTACAACACCAACGAGGACTTACAAACTGGCAACAAGGAGCTTTAGGCTCAAACATCGAACACGCAAAAGCCATCCAACAAGCACCACAGTCAGCCGGGTGGAGGACGCCCTAGGCAACTTAGTCGTCGAAGAAATCCTCCTCGAAGAGGTGCACCGCCTCCACACTTTATCATCCTCATAATCTGCTTTGACATTGTGGCTTAAGCCATGAGTACTTGGAATGTACTCAAAGAAGTCACAAGAGAGCAAAGATTCAATAATATTCATGCACCTGACTTACCAATGGAGAGTTGTATGGTTAGTTTGCATAAAGCCGATTTGAACAATAAAAATAGTAATGGATTGAAAGCGAGAAGGTAAAACCATAGTACATAATACTTTTGATGTTTAAAAAGGTGGGTGAGCACCAACTCACGTACCACAACCAAAAAGAAGGAGTTCCTGGCCACACCCGTGACTGTGTCCTTACCCAAAACCCACTCCAGAGCACCCACTCCAGAGGTCCAAACCAACCTCGACCACTACTCCGAGCCAACCTTGACCCCTCCGGAGCCGCCAAGGTCTCTTCGAGGCAAAGCCAAGGCATCTCGCTGAAGTGTCCAGCGGGCACAAGCTTTTGAAACAGCTACCCCTTGCACCATTTCACTGAGCATGTCCATGACCAAGGACTTGGCTATTCGAATAGATCTTTACACTCTGCAGAGGTGTACAACTTACCCACAATCCACGATCTCTCTAGCGGATCGGGTTCGGCCACCCTTGCTCACTTCCTAAGGTGAGCAGCCTAGAGAGCGGCAAGGCCTTTACAAAGATTTGAACTGACTCGTTCTGCCTCGCTAAGGTTTCGCAATCCTCCTGTGGTCTAGAAGTCCGCGAGGTTATGGGTGCCCTCTGCGCCAATGACCGAATCACACGCTCAACCATAACAGCCCCAAGCCAACCCATTGCTAATTATTCCAGCCTGCACTATTCTCATAAAATGATCTTGTGGTTGCAATTGTTTGGCCCATTCAACAGACACAAAGTGAAGTCCTTAATTGTGCCAAGGCAAGACTTCCACAACCAAGTGTGCAAAGCACCCACTACTCACTCCCCCTTCTTGCCTCAAAGAAACAATTTGTATAAGCCCATGCCAAAAGACCACCCAGCCTTGGCACAACATTAACCAAGTGATCTCACACCACATCCAACACAAATTTTAGGCCCCCAGATAGCTCCTCAACAATGGCACCACCACACATTTCATATTTATTAGTCAAGATTATTAGAGATGAAGCATGATACGCTCAACCACGCTTAAGCAAGGTCAGATAAGACCCACGGCCCCATGTTGGCAAATAACAAAGAACCCCAACTAAATTAACCACCCTAAGGCTCACAAGGTGAACATGACAACATGATGGAGACAAGGTATAAAGGAGGCATAACAACAAGTAGGCAAGTAACTACATTTCAAACCATTTTCATATAAACATAGCCATGCATGATAAAGTAAAACCGAAATACATTTACTTAAACTTGGTTCAAGATGATCAAAGGGGATCTATGGCTTGCCTTGGTCAAGCAAAGGAGAGCCTTCTGCAAGAAGAGCTGGGTCCAAGATCTCCTCGAACTCGTGATCTACACGTTCAAAGAAAACCAAATAAGCAAAACCACACTAAGCCGAGAACTTCAAAAGAACCAAAAGGAACTCAAACCAACTCAGCAAAAAAGGAAACCAAGAGGCTTAACACAAACCTCAAAGAGCTCCCCGGAAAGGTCTTGCACAAGGAAGAACTGAGCAGATGAGGCAGGAAGGAAGAAATGAGCAACAAGGTTACAAAGGTCGGCCCACCCAGCTTTATATAGCCGAGTTGGTAGTGTGCACCACAAGGAAAAACTCAAGTGAGGTGTAGGCAATCGGGACAACTAGGGCAAGGCTTGCCCTAAAAGAATTGAAATAAAGTACTCAGATGTGATCATTTAATGTGACCCGACACCTATTAAATGCGCATGAGTTTTGAGGCAAGAGCAATAATTACAAGGTGAAGAGGGCCGCAAGGGGCCGACCAAAGGGTGCACCACAAGTCAAAGAGGTGGCCCCACCGCAAGGGTCATCCCCGCCAAAGACCACTGTGAGGTCTCGGGCAAGAGGTCCAAGACACTCAGAGGGGAGGTCCTAGACAGAGGTCCAAGGACTCAAGAGGAGGTTCTGGACAAGAGGTCCGTAAAGGTCACCACGAGGAGGTCTCGACGCCTGACACTGCACAAGGGAGGTCTAAGGGTCAAGATTTCAAGGAGGACCTCAACGGTCCAGATCAAAGGGGTGCAGGGAGGTCCCACCAATAGGGATATCCCGATTTAGGAGGGTGGTCTCATAAAAGACCAACAAGGACCGAGGAGGTGGTCTTTGCAAAACAACCGTGAGGAGGTCCTGAAACAAGGAAAACGCTAAGAAAAAGCGGTAGCTGCTCGATTGAAATTGGGCGGACCCAAAAGGATAGGAACGTTCGACCAAACTAACGTGTTCTTAGGATCGGGCCATCCAAACCACATCGGATGGTCCTAAGGTTAAGAAGGCAAGGCCTCAAGCGATACTGACCACGAGAGTCAAAGATGGGTCCAAGCGCTAAGGAGGTCTTGGACCTAAGGAGGCTGAACCTTTGGATCCAATCTAAGGAGGACTCGACGGCTAAGATCTCCCGAGAGGAGGTCCTAATGGCCGATCCTAACAAGGGAGGTCCGAGCGGCTAGATCTCAACAAGGGAGGTCTGAGCGGCTAGGTCTCAACAAGGGGAGGTCTGAGCGGCTAGGTCTCAACAAGGGAGGTCTCGAAAGCAGCTAGATCTCAACAAGGGAGGTCTGAAAGGCTAGATCTCAACAAGGGGAGGTCTGAGCGGCTAGATCTCAACAAGGGAGGTCTGAAGCTAGATCTCAACAAGGGAGGTCTGAAAGGCTAGATCTCAACAAGGGAGGTCTCGAGGCTAGATCTCAACAAGGGAGGTCTCGAATAAGCTAGATCTCAACAAGGGAGGTCTCGAACAGAGGGGAGATAAGAGAGAGGTCTGGATCACAAAGAGGTTCAACCCAACAAAGGAAGTTAAGAGAGAAGAGACAAACCCAGTGGACACAGAGAGAGGCTCAAACAAAGAAGGAACACCAACAAAGAACTTAATTAAGGCTTAATTAATTCCAATTGAACTCTCCAGATTTCAAGACGCCAAAGTTAAGCTTTGGATTCTCAATAAAGCCAAATGGTTACTTTTATTTTGAAAACCAGGCAAGAAACTTTAAAGAAAACGGGACGTTAAAAACCTTCACCCTTAAGGGAATCTCGACCGAGATTCAGCCGAGCTAGGGAACATGTGGGGAACTCCTTCTTGAGGTCCTCTTCACGCTCCCAAGTTGCCTCGGCTTCAGAGTGGTTGCTCCATTGCACCTTGCACACCTTGGTGGTCTTGTTCCTTGTAACTCTCTCGACACGCCCAAAATATTGATGGGGTGCTCTCTGTAAGTGAGGTCTTCTTGGAGGTCCACACTTCTAAAGGCATCTGGTCCTCTGGCGATGCAAGAACTTCTTCAATCTGTGAAACATGGAACACATTGTGGACTCCAATGAAATGAGGAGGAGGTCCAACTTGTAGGTTACTTCACTCTTCTGCAAGGATCTGAAAGGGACCAATAAACCTTGGAGCATGTTTCCCACTAACTCGAACCATTGATACCCTTGAGAGGTGACACTTTGAGGTAGACTTGGTCTCTGGAACAAAAACTAGGTCTCGACGCCTAACATCTCGCGTAGCTCTTTTGCCGTGTTTGAGCAGCCCTTAGCTTCTCCCTTATTGACCTTACTTGATCTTCGGCTTCTTTTAGTAGGTCCTGCCAAGAACTTGGCCTTCACCGATTCTGCCCAAAGACAAGGGAGTCCTACATTTCTCCCATAAATAGCTTCAAAAGGACATTTGAAGGCTCGCTGGTAGTCATATTGTAGGAAAATTCTGATATGGCAACATCTTGTCCCAACTAGATTGCCTTTCTAGGGCACAAGCTCTCAAAGATGTCCTCAAGGACTTGATTAACTCTCTCGGTTTGGCCATCTGCTTGTGGGTGGTACTCAGATCGAAATTAAGGTCTGTGCTCAAGGCATCATGTAGCTTTTGCCAAAATTTGAGGTGAATTGGGATCCTCTCGTCTGAGACTATCTTCTTTGGAACACCATGAAGGCACACAACCTTGCCATGTAGATCTCGCCAGTTGTCTCCGCAATAGGTAGTCTTCACAGAATAAAGTGAGCCATTTTTGTCAATCTATCCACAATGACCCAAATGGAATCAAAACCAGCTTGGGTACGAGGTAAACCAGTTATGAAGTCCATCCCCACCTCTTCCCATTTCCACTCGTATGGGTAAAGGCACTAAAAGTCCTCCGTGTCTTTGGTGCATCGCCTTAACTTTTTGGCAAGTGTCACATTTGGCCACAAAATCTGCTATTTCTCTCTTCATTTTCGCCACCAAGACAATTCCTTGATATCTTGGTACATTTTGTAGCTCCCAGGTGTATAGAATACAATGTCTCATGTGCTTCTTTAAGTATTACTCCCTTGAGCTCGTGTTATTGGGCACACAGAGCCTCTTATCAAACCGCATCGCACCTAGGTCGCCTATAGAAAACCTTGCGCCTTCCCTTCTTATGTTGGCCTTGATTTCTTGGATGTTAGCATCTCCTCTTGGGCTGCCTTTGATTTGTTTTTGCAATGTGGGTTGCACTTCAAGTGTCGCTAAGAATCCTCTTCAACTAATTCAAGTCTAAGCTTTAAGAATTCTTCATACAAAGTAGGTCGGCTCTCCTTGATCATCAAAGTATTAGCATAAATTTTCTCGCCAAGGCATCTCGCCACCACATTGGCCTTGCTCGGTTGGTAGTGAATTCCACATTGTAGTCCTTAATAAGCTCTAGCCACCTTCTCGCCTCAAATTCAGATCTGCTTGAGTAAAGATATACTTTAGGCTTTTGTGGTCAAGATAGATTTCACACCTATTACCTATGAGGTAATGGCGCCAAATCTTTAAGGCATGAACCACAGCTACTAACTCTAGGTCATGAGTAGGGTAGTTTGCTTCATGGGGCTTCAATCGCCTTGAAGCATAAGCTATCACTTTTCTGTCTTGCATAAGAACACACCAAGTCCTTGCTTTGATGCATCACAATAGACCTCAAAATCTTTCCCGACATCCGAAGAACCAAACTGGGCAGAGGTCAACTTCTTCTTGAGCTCTTGGAAGCTTTGTTCACACTCGAGGTCCAGAGGAACTTTTTTCTTTCTTTAACAAATGAGTGAGAGGTCTTGCAACACGGGAAAAGCCTTCAATAAACCTTCAGAGTAGCCACCATGCCAAGAAAACTCCCGACTTGAGGCACTGTCCCTAGGGGTTCCCAATTGAGCACATCTTGCACCTTGGTGGGATTGACAGACACTCCATCTTCTCGACAAAACATGCCCTAAAAAGACCACTTCCTTTAGCCAAAATTCATACTTACTAAACTTGGCAAAGAGCCGATGAGCTCTCACTTCCCAAAACCGAAAAGAGATGGCTTGCATGCTCCTCTTCACTCTTGGAATATACAAGAATGTCATCAATGAAGACAATGACAAACTTGTCTAGGTACTCCATGAACACTCGGTTCATCAAATTCATGAAATAGGCAGGGGCATTGGTCAGCCCAAAAGACATGACAAAGAATTCAAATAACCCATACCTAGTTGAAAAAGCTGTCTTAAGGATGTCTTCCTTGCGAATCTTGAGTTGGTGATATCCTGTTCTCAAGTCTATCTTTGAAAACACAGCAGCTCCCTTCAATTGATCAAACAAATCATCGATTCTTGGCAAAGGATACTTGTTCTTAATGGTGACATCATTGAGAGCTCTATAGTCCACACACATCCTTTGAGTACCATCCTTTTAGGCACAAAATCACCGGGCTCCCCAAGGTGAGGAGCTAGGTCTAATAAAACCCTTGCTCGCAAGTCTTCCAACCGCTTCTTCAACTCCACCGATCATCAACATGCAATCAGAGGGCCTTTGGAGATGGGGAGGTCCCTGGGACAAGGTTAATGACAAACTCAAGGTCTCTGTCTGGGGGCATTCCTTGGAGCTCATCAGGGAACACATCCACAAATTCTTTAACAACAGGGACATCCTTCAAAACTTGAACTTGAGCGCTGCAAGATAGGGCTCCTTGGAGCTTCCGAGGTGGCCAAAACTTCACAAAGGGCACCACTAGGGCTGGTCAAAGAGATACTTTTGCCACTACAATCCAACATGGCATGGTGGTTAGCTAGCCACTCCATGCCCAAGATCACATCTAGGGACCTGGTGTCCAAAAGGATAAGGTTGGCTAGAAATTCTACTTCTTCTATAACCATTTTCACTTGTGGACAACCCCGTTCGTGACTTAGTTCTCGAAAGTGGGGATTGAACCAACAAGGTAGTCTTAAGAGCAACAACTCAAACCGGTGCTTTATGCAAAACTCCGAGAAATAAACGAATGGGAAGCTCCAGAGTCAAACAAAACTGCAGCCGGCACTGAATTTACTAGGAACATACCTAGTACCACATATGAGGAGGTCTGAGCTTCTTCCACTGCTACATGGTTCACACGGCCCCTTCCAAAAGTCTGGGAGGTCCTGGCTTGAGGAGGTCCTACGGCCTGAGAGGTCTTGGCCGAGGGAGGTCCCGAAGTAGAGGTCTTTGCGGCTAGCTCAGTCTTCAGTGGGCATTGATTGGCAAAATGCCCCACTTGATGACACTTGAACAGTGATCCCACCGCCGTGGGGATCGCTGGGTTGACTTGGTGCTGCCAAAGGAGGCGGCGGGCTGGGGCAAGGGCGGGAGGTCTTTACAGAGGTCCTGGAGGTCCAAGAGGTCCTTGGCGCTTGGGTTGGTACTTGCACAAACGCCTTGACACGCTGGGAGGTCTTTGTCGAGAATCGAGGGTGGCACCTTTCTCTTGAAGGACTCAGAGAGTTCTCTTCGGATTCCTCAATGAGCATTGCCTTGTTCACCATATGCCGGAAATCGGGATAATCGCTGCTCACAACTTGAACTTTTAAAGCGGGATGGAGGCCTCGCTGAAGCACTTCGCTGCATCATCCGTAGCCACATCTTCACGAGCATAATGTGAAAATTGGGTGAACTTTGTGAGATACTCGCCACCGACATGCTGCCTTGCTTGAGCTCTCTAAACTCTTCATTTTCATCTCTACCTTCCCATCGGGGACATGCGAGTGACGAAAAGCAACAAGGACCGCCCAAGTGATCCTCCTGGGGTCAAGATGTGAGGCACAAAATGTGTCCCACCACTCACCGCAGTCCTTCCAGCTTGATGTGAGGCAACAAAACCTTCTCCTGTCTTCACAATGAGCAATATCCAACTTCTTCTCTCGCTGATCTCACCTAATAATCGGCATCTAAGGGCTCGGGGAGCTCGAATGTAGTCGGGCGTGTCTTCATGAACTCGACACTTTGATTGATGGTGAGCCGGGTGGAGGGGGTGGCGCTGCTCCCGCTTGACTACTATGACTCATCATGGCAAGTAAAGCATTGGTGGTCTGGCTTTGTTGAGCCATAATCTGGTTCATATTCTGCATCATGGAGCTCATCATTTGGGCTTGTGCCGCCATAAACTGCCCAAAACCTGGGTCTGTTGCTGCCATTGGAGGAGGTGGAGGTGGAGGTAACTGTTCTGGGGGCTCACCCTAACTTGTGGACTGCCGAGTCTGCACCATCTAGACAAAACTCTAAAGGCTTAATAGGTAAGACAGAAAGCATAGAGGATAAGAGGGAACAGAGAGAAAGATAGAGCATCAAAAAAGGGGGTAACTTGGTTAAACCCAAGAGAGAACCGAAAGGCCAGGAGGCCAAAAGAGGCAACCAAAGCTTCAAAACAGAGGTCTTAAAGACACAAGCTAGGCAAGACTCGTAATAGGACCACTAACCCTAACCTTACCACAATGGGTCCTATAGAAATTATAAAGGCAAGGAGGTCAAATTAGACTTAAAAATTGAGGTTCCAAAGAAGGGTAAGGTAATAGAACTAAAGAGGAGTTAAAATTGAAGTAGAACAGGTAAGGAATGATTTAGACAAGTTAAGTACAAAGATAGAACCGTAACAAGGTAAGAACCTCCAAACCGATTTTAAGTTGTTTTGCTTTAGAAAATAACCTTTTGAATCAAAACTAAACCGACCTTTCTACCTAGGGTCATGCCCTCACACCACTGTGGCTCGATACCAACCTGTGACGACCCACCCCGTGATGTACCGTAAGAGGTCCGGAGGACCATTTTTTTTGCGCCAAGTCACCACGAAAGATGTGGTAGCACCGCATGGAGCTTAACCGAGGTCCGCCAGACCTCCCAGAGGTCTTATGGACCTCCTAGAGGTCGTGGCCGCCACCCGCCGCAGTAGCACCTCCAGCACATCACTAAGAGAGGTCCGCAGACCTCCCAGCTAAGTCCCAAGGACCTCCCCGGTGGTCCCGCCTGCATCTAAGCTAGTCCTGTGACAACAGAGCTAGCCCGACAAGAACACAAGCCAATACCACAACCACGAGGTCAAACAAAGATGAAGGCATAAATTAAACTTTATATAATAGGACCTTATGGCCAAGCTTGTTAACAAGAGGTCGCCACCGAGGGCTTACAACACCAACGAGGACTTACAACTGCAACAAGGAGCTTTAGGCTCAAACATCGAACACGCAAAAGCCATCCAACAAGCACCACAGTCGTCGTGGAGGACGCCCTAGGCGACTTAGTTGTCAAGAACTCCTCCTCAAGAGGTCTCAGATCGCCTCGCACTTGATCATCCTCATAATCTGCTTTGACCACAGGCTTAAGCCATGAGTACTTGGAATGTACTCAAGAAGTCACAGAGAGCAAAGATGCAACAATATTCATGCACGGACTTACCAATGGAGAGTTGTATGGTTAGTTTGCATAAAGCCGATTTGAACAATAAAAATAGTAATGGATTGAAAAACAAAGAAGGTAAAACCATAGTACATAATACTTTTGATGTTTAAAAGGTGGGGTGAGCACCAACTCACGCCCACAACCAAAAGAAGGAGTTCCGATCACACCCGTGACTGTGTCCTTACCCAAAACCCACTCCAGAGCACCCACCCAGGGTCCAAACCAACCCCGACCACTACCCGAGCCAACCTTGACCCCTCTGAGCCGCCAAGGTCTCTTCGAGGCAAAGCCAAGGCATCTCGCTGAAGTGTCCAAAGGGCACAAGCTTTTGAAACAGCTACCCTTGCACCATTTCACCGAAAGCATGTCCATGACCAAGGACTTGGCTATTCGAATAGATCTTTACACTCGCAGAGGTGTACAACTTACCCACAATCCACAATCTCTAGCGGATCGGTTCCGGTCACCCTTGCTCACCTCCTAAGGTGAGCAGCCTAGAGAGCGCAGGCAAGGCCTTTACAAAGCTTTGAACTGACTCGGCTGCCCGCTAAGGTTTCGTAATCCTCCCGTGGTCTAGAAGTCCGCAGGTTATGGGTGCCCTCTTGCGCCAACGAATCACACGCCAACCACAACAGCCCCAAGCCAACCCATTGCTAATTATTCAGCCTGCACCATTCCCATAAAATGATCTTGTGGTTGCACTGCTTGGCCCAGCCAATGCACACAAAGTGAAGTCCTTAATTGTGCCAAGGCAAGACTTCCACAACCAAGTGTGCAAAGCACCCAAGACTCACTCCCGCCTTCTTGCCTCAAAGAAACAATTTGTATAAGCCCATGCCAAAAGACCACCCATTTTGGCACAACAGCTTTTAACCAAGTGATCTCACACCACAACAAACACAGCCTTAGGCGCCCCGCCATAGTCGCTCAACAATGGCACCACCCACACATTTCATATTTATTAGTCAAGATTATTAGAGATGAAGCATGATACGCTCAACCACGCTTTCTAAGCAAGGTCAGATAAGACCCACGGCCCCATGTTGGCAAATAACAAAGAACACCAACTAAATTAACCACCCTAAGGCTCACAAGGTGAACATGACAACATGATGGAGACAAGGTATAAAGGAGGCATAACACAAGTAGGCAAGTAACTACAGCCCAAACCATTTTCATATAAACATAGCCATGCATGATAAAGTAAAACCGAAATACGCTATTTAAACTTGGTTCAAGATGATCAAAAGGGGATCTGTGGCTTGCCTTGGTCAAGCAAAGGAGAGCCTTCGCAAAGAAGAGTCGGGTCCAAGATCTCCTCGAACTCGTGATCTACACGTCAGAAGAAAACCAAATAAGAAAAACCACACTAAGCCGTAGAACTTCAAAAGAACCAAAAGGAACTCAAACCAACTCAGCCAAAAAGGAAACCAAGAGGCTTAACACAGCCACAAAGAGCTCTTGAGAAAGGTCTTGCACAAGGAAGAACTGAGCAGATGAGGCAGGAAGGAAGAAATGAGCAACAGTTACAAAGGTCGCCCGCCTAGGCTTTATATAGCCGGAGTTGGTAGTGTGCACCACAAGGAAAAACTCTGAGGTGTAGGCACGGGACAACTAGGGCAAGGCTTGCCCTAAAAAATTGAATAAAGTACTCAGATGTGATCAGATTTAATGTGACCCGACACCTATTAAATGCGCACAGAGTTCGAGGCAAGAGCAATAATTACAAGGTGAAGAGGGGCAAGTGGGGCCACCAAAAGGGTGCACCACAAGTCAAAGAGGTGGCCCCACCACAAGGGTCATCCCCGCCAAAGACCACCGTGGAGGTCTCGGGCAAGAGGTCCAAGACACTCAGAGGGGAGGTCCTGGACAGAGGTCCAAGGACTCAAGAGGAGGTTCTGGACAAGAGGTCCGTGAAGCTCACCACGAGGAGGTCCTGACGCTCAGACCTGCACAAGGGAGGTCTAAGGGTCAAGATTTCAAGGGGAGGACCTCAACGGTCCAGATCAAAGGGTGCAGGGGAGGTCCTAACCAATAGGGATATCCTGATTTAGGAGGGTGGTCCTTACAAAAGACCAAGAAGGACCGAGGAGGTGGTCTTTGCAAAACAACCAGAGGAGGTCCTGAAACAAGAAAAACGCAAAGAAAGGCAGAGCCATTCGATTGAAATCAAGCGCCCAAAAATGATAGGAACGTTCGACCAAACTAACGTGTTCTTAGGATCGGGCCATCCAAACCACATCGGATGGTCCTAAGGTTAAGAAGGCAAGGCCTCAAGCGATACAACCACGAGAGTCAAAGATGGGTCCAAGCGCTAAGGAGGTCTTGGATTCTAAGGAGGTTGGAACCTTTGGATCCAACTAAGGAGGACTCGACGGCTAAGATCTCCCGAGAGGAGGTCCTAATGGCGAGATCCTAACAAGGGAGGTCCGAGCGGCTAGATCTCAACAAGGGAGGTCTGAGCGGCTAGGTCTCAACAAGGGAGGTCTCGAGCGGCTAGATCTCAACAAGGGAGGTCTGAGCTAGATCTCAACAAGGGAGGTCTGAGCGGCTAGATCTCAACAAGGGAGGTCTGAAAGCGGCTAGATCTCAACAAGGGAGGTCTCGAACGGCTAGATCTCAACAAGGGAGGTCTGAGCAGCTAGATCTCAACAAGGGAGGTCTGAGCGGCTAGATCTCAACAAGGGGAGGTCTAAGCTGCTAGATCTCAACAAGGGGAGGTCTGAGGAGCTAGATCTCAACAAGGGAGGTCTGAGCGGCTAGATCTCAACAAGGGAGGTCTCGAGCAGCTAGATCTCAACAAGGGAGGTCTGAGCGGCTAGATCTCAACAAGGGAGGTCTCGAGCGGCTAGATCTCAACAAGGGGAGGTCTGAGGCTAGATCTCAACAAGGGGAGGTCTGAGCGGCTAGATCTCAACAAGGTGAGGTCTGAGCGGCTAGATCTCAACAAGGGAGGTCTGAACAGCTAGATCTCAACAAGGGAGGTCTCAACAGAGGGGAGATAAGAGAGAGGTCTCGATCACAAAGAGGTTCAACCCAACAAAGGAAGTTAAGAGAGAAGAGACAAACCTGTGGACACAGAGAGAGGCTCAAACAAAGAAGGAACACCAACAAAGAACTTAATTAAGGCTTAATTAATTCCAATTGAACTCTCCAGATTTCAAGACGTCAGGTTAAGCTTTGGATTCTCAATAAAGCCAAATGGTTACTTTTATTTTGAAAACCAGGCAAGAAACTTTAAAGAAAACGGGACGTTACAGAGCAGCCACATCTCCTCCACCCCATTGAGAAGCTGCCCCCTTCTCTCCCCATGGAGCAGCAGCCCTTTCGCCAAGGGCAGCAGCCACATTCTACCTCTCGCCTCCCTAGGCGCCTCCTTCCCAAGGGCAGCAGCCACCTCCTGCTGCTCTCCTCCCTTGGCGCCCCATCCCCTCGCCAAGCCAAGCTCCTCCATTGCTGCCAACTTGAAGCTCCAGCAGCTAGCCGGCCACAAGAGGAGGAAAGGGAGGGAGAAGAGGGAGAAAGGAGGAAGAAGGTTGCTTGGTGGGTTTGGTCAGTTTGCTGGAGGTCTTCAAGGGTATTGAGTGATTTCTCACTGTTTTGATTGTTTTAGGTTCAGGTTTTGCTTTGATTAAGTAGATCGAGTCCCTCCTGCGCTTTGAACAGTTTCTGTCCAGTGGATTGGGCGACTGTTTCATTATATTTAGAGTCCGAATCTGAGGATACCATCTCCTAGAGTTATGTGGGTTTTGTTCTTATCTTTCTGCAGAATCAAAGATCCCTAAATTCCGATTTACGGTTTAAAAGTTATGGTCTTTTTCGTTGCTGCTGTCCAGGAATCTGTCAGAGTGTAGCAGAAATATTAACGGTTAGATTTCAATTTGTTAAAGGCCGATTCAAGGCTGTCCACCACAATGAATGTTGTAGAAATTTATCTTAGCTTTCCAGATTGGTAAAGAACACATTATTTGGATTAGTGGAACAAAAGATATGCAAGTTTTAATTTAACTGTCTAAACTGTTCGTCGGTTTCCGACAGTAAATTTGACCCGTGTGCCATATTTTGTTAAAAGAAAAATTTGAGCATCATGCCAACTAGGTTTTTGTAGCTTATGTTCTTAGCTTTCCAGAATAACAAGAAACTTGAATTTTGGTTAATCCAATCAAAACCTATGATTGTTTCTTTACTGCTGTCCCTAATAGATTTATGTTGGCTTGTTGTCTAGCTTGAGTAGGTCGAGTGTTAAAACTTGAGCTATGGGAAAATGTTGTAGAGCTGCCAGAGTACTATCTTGTTAAGCATGTTGTTTGATGCTTAGTATCATTCTTGGTTACTGTGTGGTGGTGATGAACACCGGGCTAGAGCTTTTCCGCGTTTTTGGTCTTCTGTCTCATGGTTGAGGCAAGTGCAAGTATTATTAATGAGTTGTTATATTATATACTTGATGGATGGCATAGTTGATTGATGTTGATTATTGCTTGGGAATGTTGATGAGCCTAATGCCATGGTTGAATGATGATGCTTACTACTTGGAGATGTTTACATGATGCTGCATGCTAATCGTTACATGATGATGCGTACATGTAGATGTTTTTATGGTGATGCTTACATGATAATGGTTATATGTTGATGGCAAGAATGATGGGAAAGGGTGAGCAATGAGGCTACCTTGTTAATGATGAATCATGATAATGATAATGGACATGCGCATTTGCATTTCTGCATGTTCATTTCTGAACCTTGGACTACGTGGTAGCTAAGGGGTTGTTTCCTTGAGGTCCCCGTCGGCATTGGATGGGCTTTAGGTCCCCATCATGCATTGGATTTGCTTTTGTTCCTCATTACTCGGGAAAGTCATGTAACTAATCCGTGAGGTCGGTGAGAACTGTTACATGACTTGGAGTGTGGTTTTGTTCCCTGTGCCTAGAGGGCATGTGCTTTGAGTAGGTATTGACGGATACCCTACTCGCATTACCGTAATTGCTAAGAAGTGAAGAGATGCATTCATGACATATTCATTGCATTTCGCATAAGATGTGGATTTGGTTGTTTAGCCTATAATGTTGTTGTTCCCGATGGAATTGTTTAACTCCTTTGACCGCTTATGATGCTATCATAAGAGATGGGTTTGTGGTATATCATGTGTTATTCATGATGGAATTGTTTATTCCTTTGACTATTTATGATGCTATTATTTGATTTGCTATTGCACTTTGTTTGAGTCGTGGACTCACACTTGCGTGTGTTGTGCTTGCTAGGTACCTATCGAGGCAAATGACATGCATGGGAAGAGGTAGACTTGGTGCACGCCACATAATCACTAACCACAATGAATAACCTAGTCCATTGAGGCACAATTCCTATTCTTGATAATTGCTCTAGATTCATATTGTGACCATCCTTCGTGGTGGTTGTTTTAATTGTGGTCATGGATGATCCATTTATGTTCTTATCCATTCATTGATTGAGTTTATTTAATTCTCGTTGATGGATTAGAACGTTTGGTTGATGGTTTATTGAGTTGTTGAAATCAATTGGTTCAGTAGGGTCTCAATAATTTGTAATAGGGTTGATTACAAGATTATGGATGCCCTTTTGATTATGCTATAGTTGTTTAGCTTATCTTGGATGTCCTTTGATGATTCGTTAAATTGGATGATTTGATTGTTGAATGATGCTATATTAAACTATTTGAACCTCCGGTATAGCCATCTATACAAAGGAGGTTCTGCCGGATTTTAGAGAAATGTCTTAGTTCTATTTGGTTAAAGTGTTATTGTTTGAAAAATGGTTGAAATTATTCCGTATTGCTATTGTACGTTAGTCTTTCAGGTAACATCTTGGCTTCCGCATAGCCAGGGTGTTACAATTAAGGTCCCCGTCATCTAGATGACGGGCTTGTGGTCCCCACACTCATGGAGTATGGGCTTTGACTAGAGGTCCCCATCATGAAGATGATGGGCTGAGGTCCCTACGCTAGAGGGCATAGGCAAGGGTATACATCGACGGTTGTATAGCCCGCATTACCGGTAAAATGCGAAAAGAGTAAAAGAGAAAAAGGTGCATTGCACATTTGCATTACATAAACATGTGATAAGTTTTAGAGTAAAGCTTTGGAATTGGATGTTGATGCTATGAATGAGAGTTCAATGTTTTATTATTGGTACTTGCTGAGTCTTTGGGCTCACTCTTGTTTTTGTTGTGCTTTTAGGTACCTTTTGCAAGAAAGACATGCAGGGAGGGAATAGACTTGAGTTGATTCACACACCGCCACACATCTTTAAAGTTGATTAAATTTTAGATTGTACCTTAATAAATGAGCAAACCGCTTAAGGATTGATTATGGTTATGCTTCATACATCGGATTGTTTGTAATAATGATGAGTACATATTTTGGATATCTTTGAATATGCTTTAGTTGATTAGCATCTTTGAATGCTTATTGATGATAATCGGATGTTGGAAGATTTAGTTATGATATATTTAATTATTGGAAACTCCGTATAGTTAGCTATACAAAGGAGGTTCTACCAAAATTTAGTAATTTGTCTTAGTTTAGATTTGTTTAATGTTGTTTTAGTAGTATTCCGTGCTCATGTTGGGCTAGGGTGTTACAGCTTGGTATCAAAGCCAGTTGTAGGTCGGTGGTACTTGAATTATTAATTTTGACACACTAAGCACGATGAGGTGGGATTGGGTTTTGCATTGCATTTACGCTTCCGCTTTATCGTATTGATGTTTGCTCATATGATTTGAGTATGATTGCCCATTAATTGATTATATGATTATTATGTGTGGGGATAACCCATGTTGAGAGGTTGAGGCCGTGGTTGTGGCCCCGGCTTTACCAAAGTTATACCACCGTTCGCAGATGGGAATAGGGAAGTTGTTACCTTAGATATCTTAGTACAGGTGTTGATAGTGAGTATCTTTAGAAGAGTTGTTCTCTTGAATTTGAATTTGGTCAACTCTTATCCGGTTGTGATTGATGAGTTTCTCTTGAGTTATTAGTTCATTGCGGTTGATGGGTGTTTTGAAAAATGTTGGTGTGTTTTCATTGGCTCAATTTGTCCCATAAAACAATTATTATTTTCCCAACCGTTGATTTATTCTCGCGGTTGGTGAACTTTGTTAATTGTCAAGATTGACCTTTGTATTGGAGTTTTATCTTTCTTATTGGAAAACTTGACCCATTTATTCGCTTGATGTTTTTGGTTAATGAAAGTTTCCTTTTGCAAGTCCTTTAGTATGTGGAGGGTTTGATTCAATATATCTCTCTTGGGTATTTTGAGTGTTGAAGATTAATGGTTCTCTTTTATGAAAGAAGATGTTAGACCCTTTAGCATTGTTTTGTCATGATTAAGTGAGAGGTTATAATCAAAGCAATTATTGGATATGATATCACTACAAGAAATCTGCTGAACGGTGACAATCAGAATTCGTCACGGATTTGTGTTTTTTTTTGTCACAGTATGGGATCTGTGACGCTCCCATGAAGAAAAATCGAATCGTCACCTAAAGTGCGCCGCTGATTGGTTTCTGTGACGAAATAGCTAAATCGCTCCGCACTTAGTGATTTAAACCATTGTTGTCACGAATTTTATGACGCCCACATCGATTCTTATTGTCATTGGTAGTTCGGGTCGGGCCACGATGATCCGACGTGGTCGTTGGTTTGTGACGATGTCTACCGTCAAAATGTGAGTTAGGCCCATGTAAATTTTCGTCATAATTTCTACAAGGACCATTTTGATTCCATTTTGTAGGCCCAACTTATTTTAGGTTAGCCCAAATTGTAGGCCCAAATTTTTTTGGGTGTAGCCCATTTTGACGTTTTGAAAGGCGCAATATATTGTTGGGCTAAAACCATTTTTGGCCCAGTTTTATCTGGGCCAAGCCCTTTGACAATTCACAAACCAATTTTTCAATTTCACACCTACAGACCAAACCGTTGTGTTTGGCCCAGCACATCCATACAGACAAAAATAGTACAAGCATATACAATAAGTTCATGTCATGTCATAATAGCAACATCCAGCACATTGTTCCCAGGTTACATGCATCCAGTATAGTTCACAAAATAACAAGATCCCGGATCGCAGTACCATCAAACCACAAACTACATCGCTTTAGGGAGTAGGGTTCACCCGACTCGATTGCGCTTCAAAGAACGCAGCGAAGGAGGGCATCAGTATCTACAATCTTATCCTTCAAAAGGCCAATCTCTTCTAAGCTCTTCTTCTTAGTTGCTTCGGATTCTTCTGCCTTCTTCTTCAAGGCATCCAAGTCTTGCTACTGAGCTTCAAGTTGGTCTCGAAGTTGGGATGCTCCTTGCTTCTCAATGTGAAGTTCAGCTTCAAGCTCTTCCACACGCCAAGAAACGCCTCGCCTCGAGCTTTTCTCGTGAGGGTGTTTGAAGGCCCACACGCTTAAGGAATTTGGTTGACTCACCGAGCACTTCGTAAACAAATGCAGAGAGACACTTTGATTCTTGTCCATCTTCCACTGGTTGAGCCACGATGGCTTCCATATCAACCTAGCAATAGATGGACTACATGTAAGTGTTATTATTTACAGTATACTTATGTACAAAAGAAATGAACAAGTGGTGACTAACAATTGCTTTCTTCACTGGCTCACTAAAACCAAGTTTCTTGCTATTATGACACTCTTTGAAGAGGTCAATTGCAGTGGGCTCTACATCTTTATATTTCTCTTGCTTCAAATGTTCAAATCATTGTAAACTCAGAACTTCCAACATGGTATGGAAGGGTTTCATAACAAATGTATAAGAACATCATTTCTCTAAGTACTTACAACAAAGATGACAAGGTGCAATGTAGGAACGAGAGCCGGCCAATATGGCTGGACTTTCTCATGGTTCAGCTTTGTTTTTCTCACAATGGTCCTACAGAAAAGACAGATTAGTGTAAAACACGCCAAGTAACAAATAACTAAGCAAATGAACCAATTACTTTCACACCATGTGCTTTAGGTTGGACCACATCTGCACTCAGCTCTCCATTGCTTATCACTCACTTGGTTCAGTGGGCTAGTGGTTCTCACTTGATTTGCTGGTACACCATCAAAGTAGCGCTTTTTAAGCCTGTACCTCATCTGTCATTGTCCACACTTGAGTAAATCAGCACATGCAGATGTGACTACCTTTGAGTTGGTGTCCATGGTAAATTGACCCTAACAAAGAGCATACACATTACACAAGAGACATGTGAATACAACGAGAAACAATCTAACAAGGAAAACAGAAGGATTTCACTTTTGGCCAAGAGTTGATATACTTACTGCAACTTTTCCAATGTAGTCCATAAGGTGAGATTGATCATTCTTGTACTCTTTCCAATGTGGAAGGACTGGTATATGCTGCCTTAGTATGATCCCACCCTCTGATGCAAGCTTTGCAGCTTGCATAGGTGCCTCGGGCTGTTTCTTCCCTTCGGAAATTTGGATTGGAATCTTATAGCTTAATGCTCTTGATATCCTATCAAGATCTCTCGCCCTTGTTTCTTCCTCTTATTTGATTGTTGATCGACATCCGTGCATCCGAAAATATGAATTTCATAAAGTTAGTGTAAAGCATATCCGCATTTCTTAAAGGGTTGTGCACAATCACTTGCCTTCATCGAGTACATTTGAATGTGCTCCTCGATTGGGTAGGTATCAAAGAATCATGTGTGGCAAGAGGAGGGCTTTGAGTGGCCTATTCTTTTGGATCTGAACTCGCACTCAAGGAAACTTCTCGAGTTAATGCGACTCTCTTGTCTTCGCCTAGTGCATCTAGCGAAGTTAGAATTGATCATCAAAGCCAAGACCTCTTTGGTGGTACAGCCCCTCCCGGAGGCATCCCGGCGTAATTATTTTCCTCCGCTTAGATCTCTTCTTAGAAACCTACTAGGCCTCATTAAGCGTAATACAAGAAGAATTAGTAGCACATGAATCAAACTACAAACTGAATATATGATAAATAACACCGCAACAAAGGCAAGGACACCACATGAGCAATTTCTCCCAAATTTCCCCAAACCCCCAACACAAGAGAGAGAGGCACGTAACAAGGATGAGCATCTTGTCGAAGTTCCTCTTGTTCAGTGTCCTCATCCTCGCTCTCTTGAGGGTCATACTCTGATCCGAGTCTTCACGACTACTACCCTTGCTTGCCTACACGCAGTATTTGTAAGAATTGATGCTAATGCAAAGGACGCCAAGTCCTTGCAACACTTGATTGTTCCTCATCGATTTTGAGCCCTCTTTTTGTCATATTCGGTAAGTGGTGCTTCTTTACGTGAGTAAGAAAATAAGAGTAAGATTGCAATTTTGATACTACAAAGTTACTAGTATGCAACTAATTAAATTGCGGCAGGATTACTATGGAACTCTAGCATGCAACGCCCAATGGAAGTAACAAATTTACAAGAACTTTAGCATGCGAGGCAGCCGGGTCCGCCGCTGCTGCCCTCGCCACCCTAATGCCAGATCCCTAGTGTGCCTCTCGCCAGGTCAGGACGTGCTCCCTTCCAAGATCACCCACCTCGGCGGTCCGCCTATCGACACTAACCCTCACCGACCGGATGAAGGAGATGGAACTTATGGCCAACTTTTTTGTCGCTAGCACCTTCCGCCTCGACATGGATGAAGGGGGATGGATGTCGTTGTCACCCTTCCCCATGTTGTTGTTGTCGGCCAGCCCTTGCCGTCGCCCCACCGAGTGCTGTCGTCTTGTTGGAGGAGGGGATTTGGGGTGGGAGATGGATCGACTAGGGTTTGGGGAGTGGGGATTTGGGGGAGAGGATTTGAGGAGGGAATATGGGGGAGAATATGAAGGGCTCAAGGCATGCTGCAGCGTGATATTTACTTAAAATACCCTCTACCCGTGGGGAGGTCTAGTGACCTGCTTGGACAAAATAGACATTTCACAAAAATTGGGTGGTCAAGGGTGGGTTGTGGCGCCACAACTAATATTTGGGCGGGATTGTGGGTGCGATTCGCTTTTGCCCTAGTGCCCAATGTATTTCACTAAAAAATTAAGTTAGTGAATTATGAAACTCATGAATAATATTTTTCAAAGTAATTTAATATGATATGTGATGCTAAAATTCGTATAAATTTAACAAATGGTTCAAAAGGAACCGTCTGTGTTGGGTCTATCAGGAGCAGGCCTATCACAGACGATTCATAATAAGACGATAAAGAAGACCATATCCTTTTTACATCACAGACGATAAAAAGGATTAGTGATCCTATCTTAGCCTTCAAATCTTCGTAAGCCTTCTCGTCGGCTTCAGTGGTGGTGGGATCAGTGACTGTTAGATCAAACGCCTCCACGTGCGACCTTGCACTCTCAATTCGCGCTTGTAGCCGTTCGGACTCCGAAACCAAGCCCCATATAGCCCAAAGGCCATCAACCCTGGTCTCCTCCGTCTCAGCGAGGTCGACCCGCTCTCCTGCAATTCGGATGTCGTCCTCGACTCTCCGGGCTGCATCCTCGGTGTGGACCAAGTAGTTCCATAAGACGATCTCCACAATGAGGTTTACTAGCTGAATGCTGTAGACCCTCTCATTGGTCCATCTGAGGAGGAGCTCCAGTCGACAGATGATGGCCACTATGGTCTCCGGTAGATCGGAGGGCCTACAACGGATGACATTATAATGTAAGGCTTGTCCGCAGCTTGGGCCAAAGTTACACTCAGAGAGGTGCGAGCAAACAAGCACAATGTAGGCTAATACAAATGCAAGACGAAAGGGAAGCCAATTGGAGTTTGTGGAGAAAGGGGATCAATGAGGTTCGTGATAAATCCCTTTCAGAAGGAGATATCTATTTATAAAACAAGTACTAAAGCCGGAGCGGGAGACGAATAGATACTTTGGGAGCCGTAGGGATGTTGGTGCGATCGTGAGACAAAGAGACACATGCATTGTGCAGGAAAACAAAGATACTTGTCACCAGGTTCATGTGGATTGGAATTTTCACATGATAGGATGTCCCAGGAATACCTCTCAGTTATTTCAGAATTTTAGGAATTTTATTCCTATTTTTAAAGCCCCGGTCAAACCCTTATTTCTTGGTCAAATCTGAGTTTCAACTTCGGGCTCAATACTGTTTCCAAAATGTCATGCATGCTGATAAGATGCATACTAATTATCATTAATTAATTTGGGGATGTTACAAACCTCCCCCTACAAAAAGATCTCGCCCCGAGATCCGGTAGGTCGGTTGGACAGGAAGGTTCTAAAAGATACAAACATATGTTGTCTTGATTTCCTTCAAAGATAGTGCTAAGATAGACTAACAAGATTACAAGGAAATTCTATTATATTTTCCTTCCCGTTGTTTTGCTTAACCTTTCCTTTCTTGATCGGAAGTCACTTCAGAGAGAAGGAAAAAGGTCAGGATATTTGGTTCGCATACGGTCTTCATGTTCCCAAGTTGCTTCATCTTCAGTATAGTTGCTCCACTGTATTTTTAAAAACTTGATGTTACGATTCCTTATCTTGCGCTCCATTTCTTCAAGAATGCGTATTGGGTGCTCCCGATAAGAGAGATCGGGTTGCAAATCGAGGTCTTCTAAATTGGTTGCTTCGGTAGGGACTCGAAGACATTTCTTCAGTTGTAGAAAGGTGGTGGGAAAAAGGATTACATAGATAAATAGAGAATAATTTTATAAGACCAAAATAACTGAGTTTATTTCATTTCGAGTTTTTATGAATTTTCAAAGCTAATAGTCTTTTCTAGTTCAAAAACAACTCAGTTTTGGGTCACTCTCCACAAAATATATTTTCTGTGATAGTGAGTAGTTTGAGACCTATTTTAAAATAAAGTTAAGTTAAAATGAAAATTATTAAAACTAGTTTCACTCATTTTGAAGTTAAGAAGAATTAGTTAAGCATTTTTGAAGTTAGTTGTATTTTCAGTGTACAACCAAACGTTTTCCAGATTTTCTAACGCAATTAAATACTTTTCCTACCATAACCATTCTAGCTACAGACACTGACGGTGGGGTCCTGTAACGTCCCGTTTTCTTTAAAGTTTCTTGCCTGGTTTTCAAAATAAAAGTAACCATTTGGCTTTATTGAGAATCCAAAGCTTAACCTGACGTCTTGAAATCTGGAGAGTTCAATTGGACTTAATTAAGCCTTAATTAAGTTCTTTGTTGGTGTTCCTTGTCGCTTGAGCCTCTCTGTGTGTCCTCGGTTTGTCTCTTCTCTCTTAACTTCCTTTGTTGGGTTGAACCTCTTGAGATCCGACCTCTCTCTTATCTCCTCTCTGCTCGCACCTCCCTTGTTGAGATCTAGCCGCTCGACCTCCCTTGTTGAGATCTAGCCGCTCAGACCTCCCCTTGTTGAGATCTAGCCGCACCTCCCCTTGTTGAGACCTAGCCGCCGCACCTCTCCTTGTTGAGATCTAGCCGCTCGGACCTCCCCTTGTTAGATCTCGCCATTAGGACCTCCTCCTGGGAGATCTTAGCCGCCCAGACCTCCCTTAGTTGGATCCAAAGGTTCCGACCTCCTTAGGTCCAAGACCTCCTTAGCGCTTGGACCCATCTTTGACTCTCGTGGTCAGACGCTGAGGCCTTGCCTTCTAACCTTAGGACCATCCGATGTGGTTTGATGGTCTGATCCTAAGGGCACGTTAGTTTGGTCCTAACGCCTTATCCTTTTGGGCCGCCTGATTTTAATCGAACGGCTCGCTTTTTCTTCTGCTTTTCCTTGTTTCCGTGACCTCCTCCCGTTGTTTTGCAAAGACCACCTCCTCGGTCCTTGCCGGTCTTTTGTAAGGACCACCTCCTAAATCAGATATCCCTATTGGTCGGACCTCCTCGCACCCTTTGATCTCGACCGCTGAGGTCCTCCCTTGAAATCATGACCCTTAGACCTCCCTTGTGCAGTGTCGGAAGGCCAGACCTCCTCGTGGTGAGCTTTACTGACCTCTTGTCCAGAACCTCCTCTTGAGTCCTTGGACCTCCTGTCCAGACCTCCCTCTCGAAAGTGTCTTGGACCTCTTGCCCAGACCTCACAAAGTGGTCTTTGGCGGGGATGACCTTGCGTGGGGCCACCTCTTTGACTTGTGGTGCACCCTTTGATCGGCCCCACTTGCCACCCTCTTCACCTTGTAATTATTGTTTTGCCTCAGAACTCAGGCGCATTTAATAGGTGTCGGGTCACATTAAATGCAATCACATCCGAGGTACTTTATTTCAATTCTTTTAGGGCAAGCCTTGCCCTAGTTATCCCGATTGCCTACACCTCACCGAAGTTTTTCCTTGTGGTGCACACTACCAACTCGGCTATATAAAGCACGGGCGGCCACCTTTGTAACTCGTTGCTCATTTCTTCCTTCCTCGCCTCATCTGCCAGCTTCTTCCTTGTGCAAGACCTTTCCCAGAGCTCTTTGAGGTCGTGTTAAGCCTCTTGGTTTCCTTTTTGGCCGAGTTGGTTTGAGTTCCTTTTGGTTCTTTTGAAGTTCTCTCGCTTAGTGTGGTTTTGCTTATTTGGTTTTCTTGCTAACGTAGATCACGAGTTCGAGGAGATCTTGGACCCAAATTTCTGTGTAGAAGGCTCTCCACCGCTTGACCAAGGCAAGCCACAGATCCCTTTGATCATCTTGAACCAAGTTTCAGAAATGTATTTCGGTTTTACTTTATCATGCATGGCTATGTTTATATAAAATGGTTTGGGCTGTAGTTACTTGCCTACTTGTCGTTATGCCTCCTTTATACCTTGTCTCCATCATGTTGTCATGTTCACCTTGTGAGCCTTAGGGTGGATAATTTAGTTGGTGTTCTTTGTTATTTGCCAACATGGGGGCCGAGGGTCTTATACAAACCTTGCTTAGAAAACGTGGTTCAACGTATCATGCTTCATCTCTAATAATCTTGACTAATAAATATGAAATGTGTGGTCGTGCCATTGTTGAGCAATGGGCAGGACGCCTAAGTCAGGTTGACTGTGGTGTGAGATCACTTGGTTAAAATCACAGCCAAGACTGGGTGGTCTTTTGGCATGGGCTTATACAAATTGTTTTGCCGAGGCAAGAAGGTAGGAGGAGTAGTGGGTGCTTTGCACACTTGGTTGTGGAAGTCTTGCCTTGGCACAATTAAGGACTTCACTTTGTGTCTCATTGAACTGGCCAAACAAAGGCAACCACAAGATCATTTTATGGGAATGGTCTGGCTGAATAATTAGCAATGGGTTGGCTTGGGGTGTTGTGGTTGAGCATGTGATTCGTTGGCGCAAGAGGGGCACTTATAACCTGCGGACTTCTAGACCGCAGGAGGATTATGAAACCTTAGCGGGCAGCCCGAGTCGGCCTCAAAGCTTTGTAAAGGCCTTGCAAGACTTTCTAGACTGCCACCTTAGGAAGTGAGCAAGGGTGACCGAACCCGCCCCGCTAGAGAGATCGTGGATTGTGGGTAAAGTTGTACACCTCTGCAGAGTGTAAAGATCTATTCAATAGCCAAGTCCTTGGTCATGGACATGCTTAGTGAAATGGTGCAAGGGTAGCTGTTTCAAAAGCTTGTGCCATCGGGCACTTCCGCGAGATGCCTTGGCTTTGCCTCAAGAGACCTTAGCCGCCCAAGAGGGGTCAAGGTTGGCTCGTAGTGGTCCAGGTTGGTTTGGACCTCTGGAGTGGGTGCTCTGAGTTGGTTTTGGTAAGGACCTGGTCACGGGGTGACCTAACTCCTCCTTTTTGTTGTGGCTGTGAGTTGGTGCTCACCCCACCTTTTTAAACATCAAAAGTATTATGTACTATGGTTTTACTTTGCTGCTTTTCAATCTATTACTATTTTATTGTTCAAATCTGGCTTTGCGCAAACTAACCATACAACTCTCCATTGGTAAGTCCGTGCATGAATATTATTGCATCTTTGCTCTTGTGACCTGGTGAGTACATTCCAAGTACTCATGGCTTAAGCCCTGTGTCAAAGCAGATTATGAGGATGATCAAGTGCGAGGCGGCAGACTCTTCGAGGAGGAGTTCTTCGACGACTAAGTCGCTTAGGACGCCCTCCACCCGACACTGTGGTGCTTGTTGGATGGCTTTTATGTTCTCGTGTTTGAGCCCTAGAAGCTCCTTGTTGCCGCTTGTAAGTCCTCGTTGGTGTTGTAAGCCCTCAAGGGCGCACCTCTTGTTAACAAGCTTGGCCATAAGGTCCTATTATATAAAGTTTAATTTGTCTCGCTTCATCTTTGTTTGACCTCGTGGTTGTGGTATTGGCTTGTGTTCTTGTGCGGGCTAGCTCTGCTTGTCCCGGGACTAGCTCAGATGCACAGGCGGGACCACCAGTGAGGTCCTTCGGACTTAGTTCGAGGTCCCACCGACCTCTCTTAGTGATGTGCCCGGAGGTGCTACTGAGCGGGTGGCGGCCACGACCTCCGTGAGGTCCGCAAGACCTCTGGGAGGTCCCGCACTCGGTTAAGCTCCACGCGGTGCTACCACATCTTTCCGTGGTGACTTCAAGAACAAAAAAAAATGGTCCTCCCGACCTCTTACTAGACATCACGGGTGGGTCGTCACAGCTTGGTATCGAGCCTCTGTCGGTCAGAGGGCGTGACCCTAGGTAGAAAGGTCGGTTTAGTTTTGATTCAAAAGGTTATTTTCTAAAGCAAAACAACTTAAAATCGGTTTGGAGGTTCTTACCTTGTTCGGTTCTATGCTGTACTTAACTTGTCTAAATCATTCCTTACCCTCGTTTCTACTTCAATTTTAACTCCTCTTTAGTTCTCATATCTTACCCTTGCCGAACCTCAATTTTTAAGTCTAATTTGACCTCCTTGCCTTTATAATTTCTATAGGACCGATCGTGGTAAGGTTAGGTTAGTGATCCTATTCTCGAGTCTTGCCTAGCTTGTGTCTTTAAGACCTCTGCTTTGAAGCTTTGTTGCCTCTTTTGGCCTCCCTGCCTTCGGTTCTCTCTTGGGTTTAACCAAGTTACCCCTTTTGATGCTCTATCTTTCTCTCGATCCCTCTTATCCTCTATGCTTTCTGCCTTACCTATTAAGCCTTTAGAGTTTTGTCCAGATGGTGCAGACTCTAGATCCACAAGTCGTGGTGAGCCCCTGCACAGCTTGCCTCCACCTCCACCTCCTCCAAAGGGCAAGAATGCACCCGGTTTTGGGCGCTTTATATGCACAAGCCCAAATGATGAGCTCCATGATGCAGAATATGAACCAGATTATGGCTCAACAAAGCCAGACCACCAATGCTTTACTTCCCATGATGAGTCAGAGTAGTCAAGCGGCAGCAGCGCCACCCCCTCCACCCCCAACTCACCATCAATCAAGGCTGTCAGAGTTCATGAAGACACGCCCAGCTACATTTTCGAGCTCCCCCGAGCCCTTAGATGCCGATGATTGGCTGAGATCAACAGAGAAGAAGTTGGATATTGCTCGCTATGAAGACAGGGAGAAGGTTTTGTTTGCCTCACATCAACTGGAAGGACCTGCAACTGAGTGGTGGGACACATTTTGTGCCTCACATGTCGACCCCTGAGGATCACTTGGGCAGTCCTGCACTGCCACACTCGCATGTCCCCGGCGGGAAGGTAGAGATGAAAAAGGAAGAGTTTAGAGAGCTCAAGCAAGGCAAAGATGTCGCTGAGCGAGTATCTCACAAAGTTCACCCAATTGTCACGCTATGCTCGTGAAGATGTGGCTACGGATGATGCACGGCGAAGCGCCTGCGAGGCCTCCATCCCAGCTTTAAAAGTTCAAGTTGGGCAACGACATCCCGATTTCCAAAGATATGGTGAACAAGGCAATGCTCATTGAGGAATCCCAAGAGAACTCTCTGAGTCCTTCAAGAGAAAGGTGCCACCCTCCAAAGGCTCAAAGAAAGACCTCCCCAACAGGTCAAGACGCTTTGTACAAGACCAACCTAAGCGCCAAGGACCTCCTGACCTCCCAGACCTCTGTCAAGACCTCCCGCCCACCACCAAATTTCAAATACCGCCCACCAAAGACTAAGTCAACCCCAATGACCCCCACAAAGAATGTGATCACTGTTTAAGTGTCATCAAGGGGCATTTTGCCAATCAATGCCCATCAAGATCGAGCCAACCAAGAAGACCTCTACTTCAGACCTCCTCGGCCAAGACCTCTCAGTCAGAGGACCTCCTCAAGCCAGACCTCCTGCACTTTTGAAGGGGCCGTGAACTATGTGGCAAGGAAGAAGCTCAGACCTCCTCGATGTGGTACTAGGTATGTTCCTAGTAAATTCAAGGTTTACCATAGCTTTTGTTTGACTCGAGCTTCCCATTCGCTTATTTCTGTTTTGCTTTGCAAAGCACCAGCCGAAGTTGTTGCTCTTAAGACTACCTTGTTGGTTCAATCCCTGCCGTAACTAAGTACGAACCAGGGTTGTCCACAAGTGAAAATGGTCATAGAAGAAGTAGAATTTCTAGCCAACCTTATCCTTTTGGACACCGTGTCCCTAGATGTGATCTTGGGCATGGATGGCTAGCTAACCACCATGCCATGTTGGATTGTAGTGGCAAAAGTATCTCTTTGACCAGCCCTAGTGGTGCCATCAGTGAAGTTTTCGCCACCCTGAGAAGCTCCAAGGAGCCCTATCTTGCAAATAGCCAAGTTCAAGTTTTGAAGGATGTCCTCGTTGTTAAAGAATTTGTGGATGTGTTCCCCGATGAGCTCCTGTGAATGCCCCTGCAGAGACCTTGAGTTTGTCATTAACCTTGTCCTGTGGACCTCCCCATCTCCAAAAGGCCCTACAGATTGCATGTTGATGATCGTGGAGTTGAAGAAGCGGTTGGAAGACTTGCAGAGCAAGGGTTTTATTAGACCTAGCTCCTCACCTTGGGGAGCCCCAGTGATTTTTGTGGCTAAAAAGGATGGTACTCAAAGGATGTGTGTGGACTATAGAGCTCTCAATGATGTCACCATTAAGAACAAGTATCCTTTGCCAAGAATCGATGATTTGTTTGATCAATTGAAGGAGTCATTGTGTTTTCAAAGATAGACTTGAGAACGTGATATCACCAACTCAAGATTCGCAAGGAAGACATTCCTAAGACAGCTTTTTTCAACTAGGTATGGGTTATTTGAATTCACTGTGTCATGTCTTTTGGGCTGACCAATGCCCCTACCTATTTCATGAATTTGATGAACCGAGTGTTCATGGAGTACCTAGACAAGTTTTTCATTGTCTTCATTGATGACATTCTTGTATATTCCAAGAGTGAAGAGGAGCATGCAAGCCATCTCTTTTCGGTTTTGGTGAAGCCGAGAGCTCATCGCCTCTTTGCCAAGTTTAGTAAGTGTGAATTTTGGCTAAAGGAAGTGGTCTTTTAGGGCATGTTTTGTCAAGATGGAGTGTCTGGCAATCCCACCAAGGTGCAAGATGTGCTCAATTGGGAACCCCTAGGACAAAGGCCTCAAGTCGAGTTTTCTTGGCATGGTCAAGCTACTCTGTAAGGTTTATTGAAGGCTTTTCCCGAGTGCAAGACCTCTCACTCAACTGTTAAAGAAAGAAAAGAAGTTCCTTTGGACCTCGAGTGTGAACAAAGCTTCCAAGAGCTCAAGAAGAAGTTGACCTCTGCCCCAGCTTTTGGTTCTTCCAGATGTCGAAAGATTTTGAGGTCTATTGTGATGCATCAAAGCAAGGACTTGGTGTGTTCTTATGCAAGATGTAAAAGTGATAGCTTATGCTTCAAGACAGCTTGAAGCCCCATGAAGCAAACTACCCTACTCATGACCTAGAGTTAGTCTGTGGTTCATGCCTTAAAGATTTGGCGCCATTACCTCATAGGTAATAGGTGTGAAATCTATATCTTGACCACAAAAGCCTAAAGTATATCTTTACTCAAGCAGATCTGAATTTGAGGCAGAGAAGGTGGCTAGAGCTTATTAAGGACTACAATGTGGGAATTCATTACCACCTGTAAGGCCAACGTGGTGGCGTATGCCTTGAGCAGAAAATTTATGCTAATACTTTGATGATCAAGGAGAGCCACTTACTTTGTATGAAGAATTCTTGAAGCTTAGACTTGAATTAGTTGAAGAGGGATTCTTAGCAGCACTTGAAGTGCAACCCACATTGCAAAAACAGATCAAGGCAGCCAAGAGGAGATGCTAACATCCAAGAAATCAAGGCCAACATAAGAGAAGGGAAGGTCAAGGTTTTCTATAGACGACCTAGGTGCGGTGCTGTTTGATAAGAGGCTCTGTGTGCCCAATAACACAGAGCTCAAGGGAGTAATACTTAAAGAAGCACATGAGACATTGTATTCTATACACCCAGGAGCTACAAAAATGATTTTGTGGCCAAATGTGACACTTGCCAAAAAGTTAAGGCAGTGCACCAAAGACCTGGAGGACTTTTAGTGCCTTTACCCATACCCGAGTGGAAATGGGAAGAGGTCGGGATGGACTTCATAACTGGTTTACCTCGTACCCAAGCTGGTTTTGATTCCATTTGGGTCATTGTGGATAGATTGACAAAAATGGCTCACTTTATTCCTGTGAAGACTACCTATTCTGGAGACAAACTGGCCGAGATCTACATGGCAAAGGTTGTGTGCCTTCATGGTGTTCCAAAGAAGATAGTCTCGCATGAGGATCCCAATTCACCTCCAAATTTTGGCAAAAGCTACATGATGCCTTGGGCACAGACCTTAATTTCAGTACAGCGTACCACCCACAAACAGATGGCCAAACTGAGAGAGTTAATCAAGTCCTTGAAGACATGCTAAGAGCTTGTGCCCTAGAAAGGCAATCTAGTTGGGACAAGATGTTGCCATATGCAGAATTTTCCTACAATAACAGACTACTGCTTAGCCTTCAAATGTCCCTTTGAAGCTATTTATGGAGGAAATGTAGGACTCCCTTGTAATCGACAGACCGGGCGAAGGCCAAGTTCTTGGTCTGACATACTAAAAGAAGTCAAGATCAAGTAAGGTCAACAAGGAGAAGCTTAGGGCTGCTCAAACACGGCAAAAGAGCTACGCAGATGTTAGACGTCGAGACCTAGTTTTTGTTCCAGGAGACCAAGTCTACCTCAAAGTGTCACCTCTCAAGGGTATGCAGTGGTTCAGAGTTAGTGGGAAACTTGCTCCAAGGTTTATTGGTCCCTTTCCAGTTCTTGCCCAAAGGGGTGAAGTAGCCTACAAGTTGGACCTCCCACCTCAGCTCGCTGGAGTCCACAATGTGTTCCATGTTTCACAGTTGAAGAAGTGCTTGCGACTGCCAGAGGACCAGATGCCTTTAGAAGTCAGTGGACCTCCAAGAAGACCTCACTTACAGAGAGCACCCCATCAAGATTTTGGACGGTCGAGAGAGTTACAAGGAACAAGACCACCAAGTCAGGCAAGGTGCAATGGAGCAACCACTCAAGCCGAGGCAACTTGGGAACGTGAAGAGGACCTCAAGAAGGAGTTCCCCCACTTGTTCCCTAGCTCAGCCTGAATTTCAGGGTCGAGATTCCCTTAAGGGGTGAAGGTTTGTAACGTCCCGTTTTCTTTAAAGTTTCTTGCCTGGTTTTCAAAATAAAAGTAACCATTTGGCTTTATTGAGAATCCAAAGCTTAACCTGACGTCTTGAAATCTGGAGAGTTCAATTGGACTTAATTAAGCCTTAATTAAGTTCTTTGTTGGTGTTCCTTGCTGTTTGAGCCTCTCTGTGTGTCCCTGGGTTTGTCTCTTCTCTCTTAACTTCCTTTGTTGGGTTGAACCTCTTCGAGATCTAGACCTCTCTCTTATCTCCCCTCTCGAGACCTCCCTTGTTGAGATCTAGCCGCCTGCACCTCCCTTGTTGAGATCTAGCCGCCGACCTCCCCTTGTTGAGATCTAGCCGCTCAGACCTCCCTTGTTGAGATCTAGCCGCCGAGACCTCCCTTGTTGAGACCTAGCCGCCGAGACCTCTCCTTGTTGAGATCTAGCCGCTCGACCTCCCCTTGTTAGGATCTCGCCATTAGGACCTCCTCTCGGGAGATCTTAGCCATCCAGACCTCCTTAGTTGGATCCAAAGGTTCCGACCTCCTTAGGTCCAAGACCTCCTTAGCGCTTGGACCCATCTTTGACTCTCGTGGTCAGACGCTGAGGCCTTGCCTTCTAACCTTAGGACCATCCGATGTGGTTTGATGGCCCAATCCTAAGGGCACGTTAGTTTGGTCCGAACGTTCTTATCCTTTTTGGGCCGCCTGATTTTAATCGAATCTGCTTTCTTCAAGCTGTTTTCCTTGTTTCGTGACCTCCTCCCGTTGTTTTGCAAAGACCACCTCCTCGGTCCTTGCCGGGTCTTTTGTAAGGACCACCTCCTAAATCAGATATCCCTATTGGTCGGGACCTCCCTGCACCCTTTGATCTGGACCGCTGAGGTCCTCCCTTGAAATCTTGACCCTTAGACCTCCCTTGTGCAGTCTCGAAGGCCAGACCTCCTCGTGGTGAGCTTTACGGACCTCTTGTCCAGAACCTCCTCTTGAGTCCTTGGACCTCCTGCCCAGACCTCCTCCTCGAGTGTCTTGGACCTCTTGCCCAGACCTCACAAAGGGTCTTTATGCGGGATGACCCTTGCGGTGGGGCCACCTCTTTGACTTGTGGTGCACCCTTTGATCGGCCCCACTTGCCACCCTCTTCACCTTGTAATTATTGCTCATGCCTCGAACTCAGGCGCATTTAATAGGTGTCGGGTCACATTAAATGCAACACATCTGAGGTACTTTATTTCAATTCTTTTAGGGCAAGCCTTGCCCTAGTTGTCCCGATTGCCTACACCTCACCGAAGTTTTTCCTTGTGGTGCACACTACCAACTCCGGCTATATAAAGCTCAGGCGAGCCACCTTTGTAACTTTGTTGCTCATTTCTTCCTTCCTCGCCTCATCTGCTCGGTTCTTCCTTGTGCAAGACCTTTCCCAGAGCTCTTTGAGGTCGTGTTAAGCCTCTTGGTTTCCTTTTTGGCTGAGTTGGTTTGAGTTCCTTTTGGTTCTTTTGAAGTTCTCTCGCTTAGTGTGGTTTTGCTTATTTGGTTTTTTTGAACGTAGATCACGAGTTCGAGGAGATCTTGGACCCACTCTTGTCAGAGAAGGCTCTCCACCGCTTGACCAAGGCAAGCCACAGATCCCCTTTGATCATCTTGAACCAAGTTTCAGAAATGTATTTCGGTTTTACGTTATCATGCATGGCTATGTTTATGTGAAAATGGTTTGGGCTGTAGTTACTTGCCTACTTGCTGTTATGCCTCCTTTATACCTTGTCTCCATCATGTTGTCATGTTCACCTTGTGAGCCTTAGGGTGGATAATTTAGTTAGTGTTCTTTGTTATTTGCCAACATGGGGCCGAGGTCTTATACAACCTTTGCTTAGAAAACGTGGTTCAACGTATCATGCTTCATCTCTAATAATCTTGACTAATAAATATGAAATGTGTGGTCAAAAGCATTGTTGAGCAACTATGGCGGGACGCCTAAGTCGTGTTGACTGTGGTGTGAGATCACTTGGTTAAAATCACAGCCAAGACTGGGTGGTCTTTTGGCATGGGCTTATACAAATTGTTTTGCCGAGGCAAGAAGGCAGGAGTGAGTAGTGGGTGCTTTGCACACTTGGTTGTGGAAGTCTTGCCTTGGCACAATTAAGGACTTCACTTTGTGTCTCATGAATCTGGCCAAACAAAGGCAACCACAAGATCATTTTATGGGAATGGTCTGGCTGAATAATTAGCAATGGGTTGGCTTGGGGCTGTTGTGGTTGAGCGTGTGATTCGTTGGCGCAAGAGGGGCACCCTATAACCTGCGGACTTCTAGACCACAGGGAGGATTATAAACCTTAGCGGGCAGCCCGAGTCGGGCTTCAAAGCTTTGTAAAGGCCTTGTCGCTCTCTAGACCGCTCACTTTAAGAAGTGAGCAAGGGTGACCGGAACCCGCCCCGCTAGAGAGATCGTGGATTGTGGGTAAAGTTGTACACCTCTGCAGAGTGTAAAGATCTATTCAATAGCCAAGTCCTTGGTCATGGACATGCTCAAGGAAATGGTGCAAGGGGTAGCTGTTTCAAAAGCTTGTGCCACTTGGGCACTTCCGCGAGATGCCTTGGCTTTGCCTCAAGAGACCTTGGCCGGCTCCAGAGGGGTCAAGGTTGGCTCGGGTAGTGGTCCAGGGTTGGTTTGGACCTCTGGAGGGTGCTCGAGTGGGTTTTGGTAAGGACACTGGTCACGTGTGACCTAACTCCTCCTTTTGGTTGTGGCTGTGAGTTGGTGCTCACCCCACCTTTTTAAACATCAAAAGTATTATGTACTATGGTTTTACTTTGTTTGCTTTTCAATCTATTACTATTTTATTGTTCAAATCGCTTTATGCAAACTAACCATACAACTCTCCATTGGTAAGTCCGCATGAATATTATTGCATCTTTGCTCTTTGTGACTTGGTCGAGTACATTCCAAGTACTCATGGCTTAAGCCCTGTGTCAAAGCAGATTATGAGGATGATCAAGTGCGAGTATCAGACCTCTTCGAGGAGGAGTTCTTCGACGACTAAGTCGCTTAGGACGCCCTCCACCCGACGGCTGTGGTGCTTGTTGGATGGCTTTTGCGTGTTCAGTGTTTGAGCCCTAGAAGCTCCTTGTTGCCGCCAAGTCCTTGTTGGTGTTGTAAGCCCTCGATGGCGAGACCTCTTGTTAACAAGCTTGGCCATAAGGTCCTATTATATAAAGTTTAATTTGTTTGCTTCATCTTTGTTTGACCTCGTGGTTGTGGTATTGGCTTGTGTTCTTGTGCGGGCTAGCTCTGTTGTCCTGGGACTAGCTCAGATGCACAAAGCGGGACCACCAGAGGTCCTTCGGACTTAGTTCGGGAGGTCCCGCCGACCTCTCTTAGTGATGTGCCCGGAGGTGCTACTGAGCGGGTGGCGGCCACGACCTCCAGGAGGTCCGCAAGACCTCCTGGGAGGTCCAGGCAGACCTCGGTTAAGCTCCATGCGGTGCTACCACATCTTTCCGTGGTGGCTTCGCAGCGCAAAAAAAAATAGTCCTCCCGGACCTCTTACGGTACATCACGGGGTGGGTCGTCACAGGTCCAGTGTAGTGTCAAGGTTCACCGGGTGCACAACTCAAGAACCTAACCACTTAACCTACGGGCCCACTTGTCATGGACCCGGTCCTAGTTTGCCTGGTTCACGTTTGGGCCACACGATCTAATTTGGACGGGCCAGATTTGAGTGGCCGTTCGGACGGTCCGAACAGCCCACTCAACAAGGGCCATTCGATCAAGATCAAATGGTGGCGAGCTGGTGCGGTGCGATGCGCTCGGTCCAATCGGACTCGGGGCATTTAAGAACCACACGAAACAAAATGTACGGCTGAGATTTCGTGGCCGTTCGGACTGGTCCGAATGGCCCAATCAACGCGGGCTGTTCGATCAAGACTTAACGGACTGGATCGATTTGGCGTTCGGACTGGTCCAAATGGCCCAATCGTTTTGAACGGTTGGATTCTAATCGGACGGTTGCGCGTAGAAGTGATAGGGTTGGGTTGAGTCAAGAGGTGCGTCGGGCTCGGGCCAGGTGAACAGTGCTTGAGCCCAAGTTTTGAATTCAATTTGACCAAATCTCGCAAGGTTTGACCGGGGCTTTAAAAATAGGTTTGTCTAGGCTCGCCCAAATCGATTCTAGGGTTTGGCCCTCCACTCCCAAATCGATTCTAGGGTTTGGCCCTCCACTCCCCGAAACTGGCGACTTGAAGCGTCGCTCCCGTGGTACGCCTCGACCGTCGCTCACCTGCGTGTTGCCGCACCATGGACAAGCAGAAATGTCGTGCGGAGACGTACTTCGAGTGGTCAGCCACAGGCCCTAGTGGTGGGCTACCTCTTGTGCCGTGCCCAAAGTGCCAAGTCACAATGATCTGGGCCGTGTCCGGGAGCTCGAATAATCGAGGAAAGGAGTACTACAAATGCCCTAGAAACAAAGGGGTAAGAAACTCTCTTTTCTGTTGAATTTGGTTTTTGGTTTTGCCAGGCAATTTATGGTTTTTGTTTCTCCAGATGTATTCGGGTGAGTGCGACACATTCATGTGGAAAGACCAATACCTGAGCCATTTGAGTGGGCTGCATCCTGGGCGCCTGCATCCTATCGGATACTGAGAAGAGATGGAAATGAAGTGGTTTTCACAGTGGACCACCGTGTATTGGGACAACATTTTGCTATGATGAAGAGCTCATTGGACTAGATCAAGACTTCATTGGACGAGATAAACAATTCACTCAGGAAAGTCACTTCTGGAGATGAAAAGTTAAAAATGGTTGTAGTTGCATTTCTATTCTTGCTATTAGGAATTTGCATTAAGAAGATTGTCAACTGATTTCCTAATTTAGTTATCTTCAAGTCTTTTGTAATGTAATATCTCGTTTGTATAAACTCTGTCTGAAATAGGAAATGAAATTTGAAAAGATGTCTCAGTGTACATTTCAGCTAGAATGTTGGAATGCATTTCAGCATGGTTCATACAGTTCATAGTTGGATGCATGGTTCTCTTGTTGCAATTGTGACTCTGAAACTATGGCCAAATTAACATCAGAAAATACAACAAAGTGCCAAATTAACATCAATCTTACATATCTATGTCCACATTACAACAAACTAACAGATCACAAACTACTCCTCATCTCTATCTATCTCAGGAATTGCGTGATCTTCATTATTGCTACAGTACTGCATGTAAGTTTCGTCGTCTTCATCAGACTCGCAATTGATATCATCCACTTGGTTGCGAGCATTTTCAACGACACTAGCAGGGACAGTACGACACTCTCCATCATCAGCATGTAAATTTTCAGAAATAGGTTCATTTTCTTGTACTAGACATTGTGTACAGTCATCATCTTGGTATGTAAGTTCCTTCTCAGTTTCTGCTTCGGTGACACTCCACAAATGCCTATGCTCAAACTTTTGAACAACTCTCTAGTCTCCACCAAACTTTTTGTCCTGCAAGTAAAATACCTTTGTTGATTGTGCGGCTAGAATAAAAGGATCTCCTTTGTACCAGTAACTTGCAGTGTTGATGCTTTTGAAATATCCATCATCTTTCAATCTTGTCTTCTTGCCATCAAGATCAAACCAGCCACAATGAAATAAAACAACTGTTCGACGGACGTATTGGCTTGAGTTATACTGCAACTTGATAATGTCTTGTAGACAACCATAAAAATCAATATGCTCACCATTATGTGTACCCTGAACCATGACTCCACTGTTCTAAGTCTTTCTATTTTTTCCATGGTCAATCGTGTGATATCGAACACCATTAACAATACATGCTGAATATAATCTCACTCGCATATCTGGTTGGCATGCCAATGAATATAGGTCATCACTGACCTCTACTCCTTCCACATAACGCAATCTTGCCATCTGGACAATAAAAAGGTCAACATGATAATAACCTATACACCTGATTAGAGTTCCATCCAAAATTGCAAAGAAAACTCACATGCTTCTTAAACCATGTGGCAAATTCATGCTCTAGCCTTTTTTCCACATCATGACTACCTTCTTCTCTAACTCTTGTCTGCATAACCTGCATAGTGGCTTCAGAAATTATAGATAAATAATATATTATATCTGAAACAAAAGTCAAAAGTGTTAGAAGGGATCACAGACTCCATAAATGGCTGAAGCTCAGGACAATTGTCGAGCACATACCAAACCATCTTGTCATAATGACCTTCAAGATATGTCATCCTCGAGGCTCCAATTAAATGAACACCATGCTGAAAAACAGAGAGGTCACCTTCTTTTAAGTCAACACGCTCTCTATTCCTGCCCTCTTGATTGAATTGTGTCTCCACATTATTCAAGTAACTTGAGCAAAAAGTGAAACATTCATTAGCAACATATGCTTCTGCAATGCATCCTTCAGGTCTAGCCCTATTCCTCACAAAATGTTTCAGTGTACATAGCCTTCTTTCCACTAGGTACATCCAGCCATATTGCATTGGGCCTCTTAGAATTGCTTCATCGTAAATGAACGACCAAGTGCACCATAACATCAAAGAAAGTCAGTGGAAAAATTTTCTCAAGCTTGCACAAAATGATTGAGATTTGAACTTTTAATTTATGCAGAACATCTAGCTTTAGAGTTTTACAACATAACTGCTGAAAGAAATTTCCCAATTCAGCAACTGCTTCATATATTTCCTTACTCATGATTCCTCGCAGGGCAGCAGGTAAAATTCTTTGTAGAAGAATATGAAAATCATGAGTTTTTAATCCTACCACCTTGCATCCATCCGCACTAATACATTTTGCTAAGTTAGAAGCATATCCATCTAGAAATTTAACCTCTCTTATAAATTCAAAATATTTACTCTTTTGGTCTTTTTTCATTTCATACGGGGTGATACGGGGGATGCCCGATCTTCTCGGTGAGGAACCGTGGATAGATGATGCGAAGTAGACGATGTCACTAGCTGAACACTCGCGCCAATGCACGAACCCTCAACTCTTTGGAATACGCCCAAAACACACCGGATACATGATCGTCGCGAGACCACAAATGACAATCGCCAAGTCCCCAATTCCCAATGGAACGACGGCTTGACCTTGAATTACAGAATGAATCAATGGATCGCCTAGTCCTCTCTCAAAGTCCTCGCATGAACTCTGGTTTAGAAAGAACAAGCAATAGCTATGTTTCAATTCTTATGTATAAACTGGTCTTTGGATACAATGGGGGTCTACCCCTCAATATATATATAGTGCCCTTCTCTACCTTATGGCTAGCCAAGAGGCCCTACTCCTACTCTATTTCGGAATTAGAACTCCTACTCTAAGTCGGACACAATCTAAAACAAAAAAAGGAAACTCTGAGTTTACAACTGTCACATCATTTCTCACATATCTTTTGATACGTGATGAATCTGAGGCTGGGCGAGCATCCGTTGGATCGGGCTTGAAGTTAGCTTTCCAACAAGTACAAGAACACCCAAATCGGACTCCGTTTGTGAAAGTTATGACCTTTTTAATCCGGACTGTACTGCTGATTCCGAATCCGATTTTGATGCTGATTCCGAATCCGAATTGAATCCAAACTTTCCTAACTTCAATTTCATTAATTAAAACGACTTGAATCCGTGTGAAACTTGAGAAAGGGACTCTTGTAAGTCTTTGAAAAGTCATGGCAAAGCTGGATATCTTCCCAAGATGTCGTACAAGCCGTGGAATCATCAACTTTGTCAACTCTCGTGCGTTGATCGGTCTGAATGTGCAGCATGCACTCGAATAGCCATAACTTTTTATAGAAAGCTCCAAATCACGTTCCATTTGATCCGTTGGAAAGTAGACTTGATAAGCTTTCCAAATATATATATTGTTCATGCTAGATCCTTCCGAGTTTCTACAAAGATCGTCATGAACCCATACCTTCCATGCGTTCCACAGGCTGCATGCTATTTTTGTGAGCATCAAAACACCCTGAGAAGCATCGTGTTCTTGATATTCACATGAAGCATCTCCTTCAAACCTAACAATAAGCAATGACCCGCTATTAGGTAGTATAATATTCTCAATTAAACTTAAAGGAAATTCATGGAACAGATTCACCTTTTGGTTAAGCTTCTTTGCATAAGCTTCACCCACAAGTTTCTCTTGTTCTTCAACTCTTTTAGTAAGCTCATGTTGTTCTGAGGTACTTGTTGAATTGAAAACACTATATGGAACAGCGTAGGTAAGGATGTCCGCATCACGGGGCTTTAGGGATACTGTATAAATATCCTTCATACTACAAGTGTAAAAAAGATCTTATGCCCATGTCTTCCAAATCTAGCCTAGCACTGACTGTGTCCTTTGTCTTCCCATCAATGTTGAGAAATGTACCAAGCAGGTTGTCACATATATTTTTTTCAATGTGCATTACATCAAGATTGTGCCGCAGCTTCAGACTCAACCAATATGGCAAGTCAAACAAACAAACTCTTCGAGTGTAAACTTGACCATCAGCTTGCCGCTTTCTCTTATTACCGCTTTGCGGATGCTTTCCTAGTCTAACATCTCTTACATTGTCCAGTTGCTGTAGCAGCTCCTCTGTACTAAGTTCCCAAGGCTTCGCACGGGTTTCATTCTCACCATTAAATTCTTTACTTTTTCTCCACGGATGATCCCTTGGAAGGAAACGACGATGGCCAATGTAACATATCTTGTGCCTTAATTTCTTTGAGCAGGGATCTTTGTCACAACGCACACATGCATAATAACCTTTTGTGGTTCGTCCCAACAAGGTGCCCAATGCTGGATAATCATGAATGCACCATAAAATTGCAGTATATAGATCAAACATAGTAGCACTACATGCATCATAAGTACGGGCACCCTTCCAAAGCTCCAGCAACTCTTCGATGAGAGGCTCCAAGAACACATCAAGATCCTTTCCTGGACATTTTTGACCTGGGATTAGTAGGGCCATCATGAAGTTGGACTGTTCCATACATGCCCAGGGTGGCCCGTTGTAAGGCACGATAAATACTGGCCACATGCTATAGGAGGAGCTCATGTTGCCAAATGGATTAAAACCATCTGTAGCAAGGCCAAGTCTCATGTTCCTTGCATCATTTGCAAACCACCCATATTTTCTGTCGAAGTCTTTCCATGCATCACCATCAGTAGGATGGCTGAGTTCATTGTCCATAGGTTGTCGCTTCAACTTGTGCCATTGTGCCTCCTCCACTGTATTTTTGGAAGCAAACATCCTCTTCAGCCTTGGAATCAATCGAAAATACCGCAATACCTTCACAGGAATCTGCTTCCTTCCTTCTGCATCTTTCCATCTAGATTCACCACATACTGAGCACTCATCATTGTTGGCATACTCCTTTCGAAACAAGACACAATTATTCTTGCAAACATGGATTGAATCATATCCAAGTCCTAATGCATGGATAAAGTTCTTTCCTTCATTGTAAGATGTGGGAAGAAAACAAGCTGGGAACGCTGAAGACAACAGCTTCAGCAATGCAGTGAATGCAACATTACTGATTCAATAGAATGACTTCATATGAAGTAACTTCACAACAAATGTAAATCTTGAAAAATGAGCACATCCAGGATAAAGCTGGCACTACAACTCTGCTATTACACTTCCAAACATTGAATTCCGTCCACCTTGTTATTCAGCTGTGTATGACTCCTCTACCATATCTGGAATTCTATCATCGTCGTCGTCGTCCTCGTTCAAACCAACATCCTCTTCAACATCATGTTCCATAGTATTAAATGGTTCATTCTCATGCGGTGCATTTTCATGAATTCCATCATCCAATGGTTCTCCATGATGGATCCACCTATTGTATGTGCTTGACATCCCATGAATATATATGTGATCCTCCACAACTCCTTGAGGTCTATGAGCTCGATTCAAACATACACGACATGGGCAAAGTATTTCGGCATTCTCATCAAATCGGGCACTAACAAATTGCATGAACTCTTTCACCTCATTGATATGTGAAGTGCTAAACTGTCTGGATTTAATCCAAGATCTGCCATCTGTCAGACACTCAAACAAGTACAAATTAATCAAAATTATTGCCCATCTATCAGCCATTCAAACAAGTAAACCTTAATCAAAATTATTGTCCATGCTGTTCACATCTTCATACTATTCAACTTCACAAAACATAAATATTTTGCATTGACCGAACGCCTTGTAAAATTAAGTGTATTCTAAACTCTCAAATTGGTAATTCAGTGGCATATACTCAAGTTAAACCATGAACCAGCTAAAAATGCACAAAATCTACAATAGCACTATTATTCAACCAGACCTGAGCCACTAAGAAGCAACAAAAGGAAAATGGAGGGCATCCTTACCTTCAATTGAAGACTACAATTGAGAATGGCCTATGTCTAGCCAGATTTGGGTGTCGGCCGACCGCCGTAGCAGCTGTGGTCGTGCCATGGAGCTGTGGTAGTGGCGCAATGAGCATGGGATGAGCAGCCCTTACCGGCGGGAGGTGGAGCCGTCGCCGGCGGGAGTCGCAGCTGTCGCTGACGGGAGTCGCAGCCATCGCCAGCGGGAGTCGTAGCCGTCCCCTTTGCTCAGCCATTCAAACACAGTGGCCGCCACCGTGCTACTGGTTTTTCTTTGTAAGTCCCTGCCTCGCATGTAATAGCTTATCTAGATATTCACATACAATTTCAACGAATTCCTCTCGATGGTGCAGTGGTGTTGCAGCAGCTTGCGATGCAACAGTCCTCGGTTCAAGCCCGAGCTGGTTTTTATTTGCGTGCCACATTACATTTTGCACCACTTCCTGACATGTGGGTCCCACTTCTGTTCGTCCACGGTGGCAACAAACCAGCTTGTCACCTGTGTAACTTTATCAAAAAAAAACTCCAAGAGGATTACGACGATATGAGATTGTCACCTGTGTAACTATGACAAAGCAATGGCATCACAATGCCAAACGCCCTATTTATGACAATTTGAGGTTTGGGAGTTAGTGACGATTTTGACATTTTTCGTCACTACAAGTAGGGTCCCAGCCCCGGGATGCTCTTTATGACGCTGCTGCCAAAAAACGTCATGGAATATGGTCAGATAATGATGATTTACCTAGTTGTCCTAGAAATTTTGTCATAGTTTAGCAGATTTCTTGTAGTGTATGGAGTATCAGGTTAGGTCTGCAGTGTGTGCATGATCGATCTTAACTAAGATCCTTGAAAGGAAAGTTGATTAGTTTGAAAGTGCCTTGTGGTAGTTCTTGATGAGCCGTGATTATGAGTATGACTATACTTAATTGGAATCAATAGAGTTAATAAGAAGTGTGGAATATTGATGAAATGGTTAATCATTAGAATTGTTTAGTTACTAAACTTGTTGAATTATTTGGTCTTAATGGATTAATCTAACTGTATAGGAAGAGAAATATAAGGATGGGTTCAATTGTGGTCTTAGTAGATAAGAATATAGAATTTTCCTTAGTTGGCTTTTTGATGAACTTATTTTTACTCGTGGGAATACAAATGGAGAAAGGACCGTCAATTCGTCCATGATTGAATAATCATCAATGGTTTATGATAATCTCTAGATTGGAATTAGTGTGTACTAAATTAGTGTGAGCATTTCTTGTAATACCCTAAGTTTAATTAAGTAAGAAGAAAAGAATTCGGGGAGGAGAATCAATTAGAAAAGTGATTTAACAGAAGATTCAGGGGGATTCTTGCGTAATTTAGAAAACCTGGGCTGTGGGCCAAAAGCCCACAACACCTTGGCCCATTAGGGCAACCATCCAAGTGGAGGGGGAGGCCATGCTACTATAGCATGCACTGTAGCACCACCACTGTAGCAGCCCCTCCCCTCCCCATTGCGCCACCCACTCTCCCCTTGGTGCTCCCTACTGCCGGCCTTGGTGCTCCCCGCTGCCGGCCATTGGAGGAAGGAGCAAGGCGAGGGAAGGAGATCAACTTCGCGGGGCAAGATCTTCAACTTTCTGCGATTCTACAAGGGTAATGTCGTGTGTTCTTCGCTGGTTAATGTGTAGTAGATGCGTTTGATGTCGTTTGATAGATTGAATTGCGTCGGTTTAATAGATCGTGTTCTGTCCAGTAGTTTGGACGACGGTTTTCATATCTGTAAAAGCAGAATCTAGGGATCCAACCTCTTAGAAATAGTTGGGCTATGTTGTTATCTTTCCGTGGCCACCAAGAATGCCCAGATCCGATTAACAGTTAGAAAGTTATGAATTATTTAGTGCCGCTATCCTGTTAATCTGTCAACACCCTGACAGTCTGTAGAAATCTGAGTTAATATATTAGTTAAAGATGAAATCAGAGGATCTCGTTATAATGAAAAATATGGGCAATTTCCTCACCTTTCCAGAAAGCTAAAGAACGTAAGAATTGGACTTTCGTAGCAAAAGTTATGATAATTTTAGTGTACTGTCCAGAGAACCCAATGTGATAATTGATGTTCTGTAGATTGGCTTGGTAGGGGCAGTAGATGGCAGAATCGGAAGGGCTCCCTAACTAAATTTATTTAGGTAATTTAATTATCTTTCCAGAAAGTATTAGAACATATTATTTGAACTCCTGAGCAGAAAGTTATGTATTTTAGAAGTTGACTGTCCGCAGTGAACACCAAGCGATCGGTAGAAATTGGAAGATTGGAAACACTTGGGAGTTTAGCGAGTTCAATTGTGTTCTTATTTATGATTTTGGTCCAGTATGCTTGTCTTAGTTTGGGTTATCATTATGTTCAGGTGGGAGCGTGATCCCAGGGGCAGCGCCCTCTTCGCGTCCACCGTTCTCGCACGGTTGAGGCAAGTATTCGGGTTGTAGAAAAATTATGATTGTTTGCTGAGATTGATTGTGTCTTGTTCGTAATAGCCATGCATGGATGTTAATGTGATGAATTACAATATAACTTGGTAAATTCAAGTTATGGTTAAAGCTTCCTATGTATGTTGTTAATGCTTACATGTTATTATGTACACGTTGAATTCATATGTTTGGATGATGATGTCATTGTACATATGCATGTAGTAAGCATGATTGAGTCTTGGTCATGTGGTGACCAAGTATGAATAGTTGAGGTCCCCGTCATATAAATGACGGGCTTTAGGTCCCCACATTCGTAGAATGTGGGCAATGAGTAAAGAGGTCCCCATCATGATGATGATGGGCAAAGGTCCCTATACTTGTGGAGTATAGGCTCTTGGTCCCTGTACCAGAGTGCATAGGCAAGGGTATACATCGACGGTTGTATACCCCGCATTACCGGTAAAATGTGAAAAGAGATAAAGTTTAAAAGGTGCATTGCATGGTCGCATTACATAAGCATGAAGACTATGTTTAGTGTAATGTTTAATTTGGAATATTGATGCTATGATTGTGATTTTAGCTTTAGCCTTGTTGATACTTGCTGAGTCTTTGGGCTCTGTAATATCCCCAATATCTTTAGAGAGTGCAATAAAAAAAATTAGAGAGGGAATCATGAGAAATAAAAGTAAAATTTCAGAATTTCGGAAGGGTGTGGGACCTTGGGCTTGCAGCCCATGGCGATTTAGCCCCTGTGGGCCGACCTTTAGTGGAGAAAAAGGGGGCCTTCCCCTAAACCCTAGCTGCCCTCCCCACTCCCCCATCTCCTGGCCGCCGCCCCATCCAAATTCCCCTGCGCCCTCATCTCTTGGCGGCTGCCCCAATCCAGCCCTCCATTCCATCCCCACAGCGAGCCAACAACCCGCCCCGTGCTCCCTGTCGCCGCGCGTGTTATACCGCAACCGCCGTCGCGCTGCGTGCCGCCTTGCTCTCTCCTCCTCCGCCCCTCCTAGCAGCTGTCGCCTCCCGTCATGGACGTGCCATTTCTTCCTGTGTGCAGCTCGACGAGTCCTGCACCCTCTGAGACCACGTCCGCATCGTCGTCTCCGAGGTCGAGTCTGCCTCCCGCGTCGCCTCCGTGTGCGTCGTCACCATGCAGTGCCGACGAGCTCGCCACTGTGCGCCTCTTCCAGGAGAAACGCCCTCCGTCGTCTACATCACCAACCTCACCGTGAGGCAGGATGCCTTCACGCTGGATGTGCTCGCGGAGCCGCAGGGGTCTAAGTCGGGGTTCGTCTGGGACAAGACTAGGCACATCGTCACCAATTTCCATGTCATCCGTGGCACGTCAGATCTCTGTGTCACACTTGCTGATCAGTCGGTGTATGAAGCGCAAGTTGTTAGATTTGACCAAGACAAGGATGTTGCTGTTTTGCGTATCCAAGCACCAAAGGATAAACTATGACCTGTACCAATTGGCGTGTCAGCAGGTTTACTGGTTGGTCAGAAAGTATATGTCATTGGAAACCCATTTGGCCTTGATCACACTCTTACAACAGGTGGTTTCAGTGGATTGCGTAGAGAAATCAGTTCAGCTGCAACAGGATGTCCTATACAGGATGTGATGCAGACAGATGCTGCTATCAACCCTGGTAACAGCGGTGGTCCTCTTCTTGATAGTTCTGGAAATTCGATAGGTTTGAGATCCCAAGAAATACAGGATCTATGGCAAGGACGTGTGCAGCGTCAGCCGTTGGCTGGCATCTAGTCGGGGTAAGGTGGTGGTGAACTCCGGCGTTAGAACGTTTCGCCTTTTGCCTTCCGTCTCACAGTTGAGGCAAGTGCAAGAATTATTAACGAGTTGTTATATTACCTACTTGATGAATGCCATAGTTTAATGATAATGCCTACTGATTGGTAATGTTGATGAGCCTAAATGCCTTAGTTGAATGATGATGCTTACTACTTGGAAAGGTTTACATGATGCTACATGTTAATAGATACATGATGATGCATACATGATAATGTCTATATGGGTATGCTTACATGAGAATGGCTACATGTTGATGGCAATAATGATGGGATAAGGTGAGCAATGAGACTACCTTGTTAATGATGACAATGCTGAGTTGGTATTGTGCTTTAAACTTTGCATCATGTCATTCATTTCTGAACCTTGGACTACGTGGTAGCCAAGAGGTTGTTTCCTTGAGGTCCCCGTCAGGCATTGGATGGGCGTTAGGTCCCCATCATGCATTGGACGGGCTTTGTTCCCCACACCCGTGGAAAATCATGTAACTAATCCGGTGAGGTCGGTGAGAACTGTTACATGACTTAGAGTGTGGGCTTTTGTTCCCTGTGCTTAGAAGGCACAGGCTTTGAGTAGGTATCGACGGATACCCTACTCGGCATTACCGGTAATTGCTAAGATGTGAAGAAGGTGCATTCATGACATGCCATTGCATTTTTGCATAAGATATGGATTTGTCAGTTTGGCTTATAATGTTATTGTTCATGATGGGATTGTTGTCCCCTTCGACTGCTTATGATGCTATCATAAGAGATGGGTTTGTGGTATATAATGTTGTGTTCTTGATGGAATTGTTTAATCCCTTTGCCTACTTATGATGCTATGTATGATTTGCTATTGCACTTTGCTGAGTCGTGGACTCACACTTGTTGTGTTGTGCTTGCTAGGTACCTCTCGAGGCCGCGACATGCATGGGAAGGGGTAGACATGGTGCACGTCACATAAACACAAACCACAAAGAATAAACTAGTCCAATCATCCACATTTTATATTCCTGATAATTGCTTTGGTTTTCCATTTTGTGACCATCCTTCGTGGTGGATTTTTTATTTGTGCTCTTGGGTGATTCAGTTATGTTCTTAATTCCTCGTTATTTTGAGGACCTTTGATGCTTGAGTTGTATCTATTTGCTAATGGATGTCCTTGATTAATGCTTTAGTTGTTTAGCCCAGTTGGGATGATCTGTGATGATTAGTTTAAATTGGATGACTGAAAATATTGATTGATGCTAAATTAGAATGTTAGAATCTCTGGTATAGTCACCTATACAAAGGAGATTCTACCGAATTTTAGAGAGATTGGTCAGTGATGATTTAGATGTTGCTTGTTGATCATTATCTGCCTAAGCTTAGTAATATTGGACTACTTTAACTTAGTTGTTAGCGAGAAGACTTCTTAAGTTGACTTGTGTTCAATTGGTAAATCATGTACTTTTGTTGAGGGATGACAAACTGTGACAGCGTTGATTATTAGCATTAGGTCACCCATGAATGAATGTTTGGTTGTTGGTTGATATTATCATCTTTCATGATATGGTTGGATTAGTAATGGATTAGTATTTTCGTATAGTCCCTTGATAGTGTTATCGTAATTGGCTCAATCGGGTCGGATGTTTGAGATTGATTGGTTGACGATTTATGATTCAATTCTTATATCCATTCTACTGGATATTGATCTTTTATGTTATTGTTTGAAAGATGGTTGGAATTATTCTGTATTGTTGTTGTATGTTAGTCTTTTAGGTAACATCTTGGCTTCCGCATAGCCAGGGTGTTATAGGCTCACTCTTGCTTTGATATGTTTTAGGTACAACTGGCAAGAACGGCATGCATGGGAGGGAGTAGATGTTTGGATGCACTCACTACCACTCATCCTTAAGGCGACTGCCATTTAGATTTTTTTCCAATAATAAGTAGACTGCTTGTGAATCACGTATGGATGGTTTTAAGTTTCAGGTTAATTGTAATAAGGAGAATAGCAAGTTTTGTCTATGTTTATTAGATTATCTTGCATGCTTGAATGAACTTGAATATTGAGTTTATTGTTAATTGCTATGATTAATTGTTGGAATCTCGGTGTAGTTAATTATACAAAGGAGGTTCTGAAAAAATTGGTAATTGGTCTTAGTTTAGTTTTGTTTAATTTAATTTTAGTAGCATTCGGGCTCAATGTTGAGTGGGGTTATTCTGATTAGTATCGAGCGGGCTATAGGTCCGTGGTTAATGAAACATTAATTTTGACACACTAAGCACAGTAGGTGGGTTTTGGGTTTGCATTGCATTTACGCTTACGTTGAGTTGTATAGATGATTCCTGTTATGAGATGATCTGATATATCTATATTATAATACTATGGTTATATGTGTAGGGATAACCCACGTTGAGAGGTGGAGGTCGAGGTTGTGGTCTGGTCAGATGCGAGTTACACCACCGTTCGTGGTATAGGAATAGCGAAGTGTCCACACTGGATATTGTAGTATAGGCGTTGATAGCGAGTATATTTAGAAGAGTTGTTCTCTTCCTTGAAATTTGAATTTGGTCAACTCTTATCTAGTTGTGGCTGATGAACTTCTCTTGGATTAGTAGTCTATTCCAGTTGATGGGATTCTTTGAGAGACGTTCTTTGTGCTCCCATTGGTTTAAGTTGCCTCAGAAAGCAATCAATGTTTTTCCAACCGATGAGTTATTCTTGCGGCTGGTGAACTTGGTTAATTGTCAAGTTTGACCTTCGTATTGGAGTTTGTCTTTCTTATTGGAAAATTTTGATCCATTTATTTCGCTTGATGATTTGGATAATGAAAGTTTCCTTTTGCAAGTCCTTTAATGCGTGGAAGCTTTGACTCAATGTATCTCTCTTAGGTATTTTGAGTGTTGAAGATTGATGGTTCTCTTTTATGAAAGAAGATGTTAAACCCTTTAGCGATGTTTTGTCTTGGTTAAGTGAGAGGTTATAATCAAAGCAATTAATGGATATGATATGGATCATCAGGTTAGGACTGCAGTGTGTGCATGATCGATCTTAACTAAGATCCTTGAAAGGAAAGTTGATAAATTTGAAAGTAACTTGTAGTAGTTCTTGACGAGTCGTGATTAAGAGTATGGCTATACCTAATTGTAATCAATAGAGTTAATAATGTAACACCCCAGCCCAACTAGAGCCTGGAATGCTACTAACTAAATATAGTAACAATTTAAACACAAGGCATAGTTCTAAATTTCGACAGAACCTCCTTTGTGTAACTAAGTATACCGGAGGTTCCAACAATTTCGTATATTCTAATCAATATCTCATCATTCAAAATTCACTCAAGCATCCAAGATAATCTATTCAGCTAGAACATTATCAAGCATAACCAAAATTTACTACTCTCATTATTACAATTAATCCAAAACATTCAACCATAGCTATGAATTAACCCTCAACAGTTTGCCATTATTAGAGTATGATCTAAATGATATTCAGCATTTAAAGTGTGTGGTAGTAAGTGCATCCAAGCAACCCTACTCCCTCTCATGCATGCCGTTCTTGCAAGTGGTACATAAATACACAACAAAGCAAGAGTGAGCCCAAAGACTCAGCAAGTATCAATAAAGAAATAACAACTCACAGTTATAGCATCATCATACTATAAGAAACAATACACTAAGACAACTCTCATGCTTATGTAATGCGAACATGCAATGCATCATTTTATCTTTATCTCTTTTCGCATTTTACGTGTCACGGGGTATCTGACCGTCGATGTATACCCTTGCACGTCTCCTCCGCACGAGGACCAAGAGCCTATACTCCACAAGTATAGGGACCTTTGCCTATCATGTTCATGATGGGGACCTCTATTCAATTGCCCACATTCCACGAATGTGGGGACCTCAAGCCCGTCATTTACATGACGGGGACCTCAACTGTGTATACTAGGTCACCACGTGACTAAGTCTCAGACATGCTTACAACATGCATATGTACTATGACACTATCTTTCATACATATGAATTCAACAAGTACATAATAACATGTAAAGCATTAACAACATACATAGGGAAACTTTAACCATAAACATGCATTCACCAAGTTTAATTCAAACTCATCACATTATCATCCATACATGGCTATTATGATTAAAACACAAGCGATCACCATTAATCAATCACAATCAAGCTACATTCAAGATATTTGCCTCAACCGTGCGAGAACGGTGGACGCGAAGAGGGCGCTGCCCCTGGGATCAAACTCCCACCTGAACATAATTATAACCAAGCTAAGACAATCATACTGGACTAAAAAGCATAATTAATAACACAAAAGAACTCGCTAAACTCCCAAGCGCTTCCAATTTTCCAATTTCTACCGATCGATCTGCCTCCTCTGCGGACAGTCAACTTCTAAAATACATAACTTTCTCTACAGAGATCCAAATAAGGTGTTCTAATACTTTCTGGAAAGTTAATTAAATTCCCCAACTAGACCTAGTTGAGGAGCCCTTCTGAATCTGACATCTATTACCCCTACCAAGCCAAATTAAATGACATCAGTTTTCACATCGGGTTCTCTGGACAGTACACTAAAGTCACCATAACTTTTGCTACGAAAGTCCAAATCTTACGTTCTTTAGCTTTCTGGAAAGGTATGGAAATTACCCACATTTTTCGTTATAACAAGATCCTCTTATTTCTTCTTTAACTAATGTATTAACCCAGATTTCTACAAACTATCTGGATGTTGACAGATTATCAGGACAGCGACACTAAACAATTCATAATTTTCTGACCGTTAATCGGATTTGGGCGTTCTTGGCGGCCACGGAAAGCTAATGACATAGCCCAACTATCTATAAGAGGTTGGATCCCCAGATTCTGCATCTAAAGATATGAAAACCGTCGTCCAATCTGCTGGACAGAACGCGATCTATCGACTGTTGATACTCGATCTACCAAACGAAATCAATTGCAACTAAAACACATCAACCAGCGAGGGAAACTCGATGTTACCCTTGAAGAATCGCAGGAAGATGATGAACTCGCCCCACAAAGATAATCTTCTCCCCTCACCTTATTCTTCCTCCTATGGCCGGCAGCGGGCAGCACCTTTGGCCGACGGCAAGGAGAGGCACCGGAGGAGAGGGGGCACCACCATGGAGGAGAGGGGTGTGCTACAGTAGTCGTGCTACAGTGGCGGTGATACTGTATCTACAGTGTGTCTAGGGTTTCCCCTATCCTTTTATTGGTGGCCGGCCCCTCATGGGCCTCCTGGGCCAAGGCTCGAGGCCCAAGTAGCCGAAGAACTGCAGAAACCCCCCTTTTTTATGTCTAATTTCTCTTTTGAACGCTTTCTTTCGTAGAATAAATCGGAGTATTACATTAAAACCCCCTCTTTCTCCTGTTCAATCGATTTGCTAAAAGAAACATTCTCCCGATTTAATTTTTCTCTCCCGATTTAGTTTTTGGGGTATTACAAATAAGAGGTGTGGAACATTGATGAATTGAGTTGATCATTAGTAGTGATATGTAACACCCTGGCCCAAAATCCGCTCAATGCCCAGCCCACCGTGGGGAGGACCCGCGCACACATAGCACCCCACTTACACTTTCGTCCTCGCTTCGTGTAAAAGGGTTAACCCGGAGGTGCTATATTTGGACCCAACAGGCATTATATACTAGTATAACTCACTTTAGACAAGCAATGTGGGACTAATCCCACCACACAACTCCTCATGGGCCACATGGGCCGCATACGAGTAGGCCGAGGTATTACATTCACCCCCCTTAAGGGCCGCGCCTCGGCGACACACCGCATCTGTGACAAATGCCCAAAACCACCCCTCGGTACACGTCCGTGCGTCCAGTGCCGGCACATATGCCATGCCGTGTGTCCACTCGGGACCACACGCGCCATGCGCCATATGCCCGCTACCACATCCCAGCGCGCCGTCTGTGAGGTTGATGCTCTGATACCATCTGTAACACCCTGGCCGAAAATCCGCTCAATGCCTAGCCCACCGTGGGGAGGACCCACGCACACATAGCACCCCACTTACACTTTCGTCCTCGCTTCGTGTAAAAGGGTTAACCCGGAGGTGCTATATTTGGACCCAACAGGCATTATATACTAGTATAACTCACTTTAGACAAGCAATGTGGGACTAATCCCACCACACAACTCCTCATGGGCCACATGGGCCGCATACGAGTAAGCCGAGGTATTACATGATACATTTGGTAAACTTCTTTGGTAAATTGGATTAATAGGTCTCAATGGATTAATCTAACCGTTCGGGATGGTTAGGTTCAAAAGGAGTTAGATTATTGTCATAGTGGATATTAATCTTGGAGTAACCTTTGGTGGATACTTAGTGATTATATGTAATTGCTAGGTGCAATTATTGTCTATTAAAGTTTGGTGTCGAGCATCACTAAGAGATAAGCTGATGGGATTTAATGGATGAACAATGTTTACATGATGGTAGAACTATCAAATAATAGTTTGTCTTTGATGAAAGGGTTTTGGAATAATCTTTTAAATTGTGTAGTAGTTTCCCTCTAAAATAAAGTGGTTGTTGTAGTGAAAGTGAAAGAATTTGGTATACACTCAATTGAGGATGAGGTAACAAAGGGGTATGTAACATTTTGGTGAGCCTTTGGGGGCTTTATAAAGGAAGAGTTGACGATAGTGAATCTTGTTAAGAGTAGCTTATTCTTGATGTTAACAAGATTGTCCACAAGGGATTCTGACTCGTTGTAGTGGTGATGATTATTCTAGAGGGAAAGGAAGTTAATTGCCTTGCGTAATATCAGTTAAAGGAAATGTTTGGAGTTTGCATTCGTGGTCTTTTGGGAGTTCATGATTTACGTAGTAGATGGAATTAATTGAGCAATGTGACGTATGGGAAGGTTCCGTTTGGTACCAAAGTGATTAATGTTATTTGGTTTTATAGGCATTTCTTGTTTGGATTGGCAAGTAATGTTGTAATCAAAGAAAATTGCTTTCTTTGTCAACGGAAGATGTGTACCATAAGCATTTGAGGTTGGAGTTAAGAATTGTAATCTGCAACTTTTACGTGGTTCTGACTTAAGAGTTTCTTGAGTTTCAATAGTAATGTTTTATCTTGATTTATGGAGGTTTGATATTCCTTCTTGTGGGACATGTGCCCTCAACTGTGGATTGTATTTTGCTTTCTGAGATCATTGCTATTTGACTGTTCTTCTTGGTCTCGTGCTCACTCCGAGGAGCAACGTTTTCTTGTGCGTTGGAACCTGTTTTTGGTTTGTTTCTTCCTTTTGAGAAAGGAATTAACTAACTTATGTTGCCAAGTCTTCTAAAGTGTAATATAGCGACTGGTTGTTGGTGGACAAGTATTTGGTAGTGGTGAGATTTTAGGAACCAACCTATTTGAAGTACTGAAGACAGTGAATTGGTTTTGACCTATAACACCTAGAGGTAGTTCTATTTAGAAGGAATGTTTGTCGATGAAATAAAATTGATTAGTGTTACAACTAGTAGAACCTATGGCGAATTATGATCCAATAACCTTTGCCCATGTTAGGATTATCGAAAGTATGGACTCTTGATAAATGTATTAGAGTATCGCAATTGGATACTTAGTAATATTGTGTAGAAGAGTTATGATGGTGAAGTTTAATTAGAGTAGCGGTGTGGAGAAACCTAAGCGTTGTGCTAATTAATGGGATAGCAGGAATTGTTGAGATATTGTCAAGTATGATTCGGCCTCAGTGAGTAACCCTATGGGGGTTAGATTATCTCTAAGGATAACTTGGTCAAGAATTTATTTATTTATCGATGTTAGTGATTGAGTATGTTTGAATCTTGGTCAACCAGTTAGAGTATTGCGAATGGGTATATTGTGGTTATGTATCTGAATTGGATTGGTGTGGATTAGAGGAGATCAAATATTGGTGAAATAAATCGCCTTGGGCGGTTACTTGATTAGTGAGGAATGTTGATAATAATAATTGAGGTTATTGTTGAGCTGTGTGAAATTTTAGTAAAGGAATATGAGGCTTTCCTATCAATTATACCAGAAATTCATGGCAGAAGACTTGAAGGTTGAATTTGGGCTTTGCATTTTTATGGTAGAACATTGGAGACCCAAATATTATGTGTAGAGGTAGATGAACAAAAGCGAATTTTGAATAGTGTGTTGATCTTTGATAGTATGCTTTGGGTAAAGTAAATGAGAATGTGTGCTGAGAATTTGAAGTAGACTATCTTTAACAAAATGAGATGATGTGGTTGTGGGTGAAAAATCTCTATTGAGGTGATGGAAACCATTTGTCAAAATAATTCCTTTAGTATAGGAGTGGACTAAAGAATCATTTTGTGGATTAGTAGAGTCTCTCAAAATAAGTGTGGATGTTCTTTCAGTTTGAGGATCGTTTTGGGGTTGTCAGTTAAAAGAAAGGAGTTAGTGTGATGATTTGGAAACCCATGATTTGGGAAAGGTTTATTTCTTAAAAGAACATCTGAAAAAAGAATGTTTTCTCGAGTAGAGAAGTGCTCTATTGGATCTTGTTTGAGTTGGGTTTTATGACGGAGAACATGTGCAATTGAGTTGACTCTATGTTAGCAAGGTGGTTCATTCTGGTTCAGGAAAATAATTGAAGTGTTTGATTTGAGCATTCTAGTGATTTCTTTTTGGCTTATGTGGAGTTTATTTGCAAACTGCCTAGTTGGAATGTGAAAAGGTTTTCATGAGGAATGTACGATTTTGGATTTGAGTGTTTTGGAGGAAAGTTGGAATTGCATTGTGAATCCTTTGTTTTAGTTGAATCTGATTATTAAAGTTTGATTAAAATAAGTCATATTACGCGTCCCTGCTTAACGGAGGTTCTCCTTGTTATGATGAAGAGATCGACTGAGAGATGGAACAAGAGTTCCATATGTTTTTGTGCAAGTTCTATGGCTTGGTCCCAAAAAGAATGATAGCCAAAATTATATTTTGTTTGTTCTGGAAGTTGCGAGGATTTTGGAAGATAGCAATTTGCTAGAACCGTCTCGAGTCCTCGAGCGAGGTATATAACGTTTTGTATGACCCGTGTTGAGAGAATGCTTGAGGTATTTGTAGTGTGAGGTTTCATAAGAGCCGTTGACGGCGTGTAATACCGCATCTTGAGTCTGTCCGTTGAGTGGTTACGGTTAGGTCGTCTGAGTGATGAGGTGTAATTCATCGGTTGCATCAAGGTGCGGTGGTCCCATAAGTCCGAGAGGAAAATGACTTAGGAATTGTAGTCTCGCATGTGCGAGCAATATCCGGAATTGTTCACAGCAGGTGTGTGGTATTGTTGGTAAATCCTAGTTGTGATTGTTCCTTGGCATAGAGCGTGAGTAGAATTCGGGGTCGAATTCCATTTAAGGGGAGTAGAATGTAATACCCCAAGTTTAATTAAGTAAGAAGAAAAGAATTCGGGGAGGAGAATCAATTAGAAAAGTGATTTAACAGAAGATTCAGGGGGATTCTTGCGTAATTTAGAAAACCTGGGCTGTGGGCCCAAAGCCCACAACACCTTGGCCCATTAGGACAACCATCCAAGTGGAGGGGGAGGACATGCTACTGTAGCACGTACTGTAGCACCACCACTGTAGCAGCCCCTCCCCTCCCCATTGCGCCACCCACTCCCCCCTTGGTGCTCCCTGCTGCTAGCCTTGGTGTTCCCCGCTGCCGGCCATTGGAGGAAGTAGCAAGGCGAGGGAAGGAGATCAACTTCACGGGGCAAGATCTTCAACTTTCTGCGATTCTACAAGGGTAACGTCACGTGTTCTTCACTGGTTAATGTGTAGTAGATGCGTTTGATGTCGTTTGATAGATTGAATTGCGTCGGTCTATTAGTTTGGATGACGGTTTTCATATCTGTAGAAGCAGAATCTAGGGATCCAACCTCTTAGAAATAGTTGGGCTATGTTGTTAGCTTTTCGTGGCCGCCAAGAACGCCCAGATCGGATTAACGGTTAGAAAGTTATGAATTGTTTAGTGCCGCTGTCCTGTTAATCTGTCAACATCCTGACAGTCTGTAGAAATCTGAGTTAATCTATTAGTTAAATACGAAATCAGAGGATCTCGTTATAATGAAAAATATCAGTAATTTCTTCACCTTTCCAGAAAGCTAAAGAACGTAAGAATTGGACTTTCGTACCAAAAGTTATGGTAATTTTAGTGTACTGTCCAGAGAACCCAACATGATAATTGATGTTCTGTAGATTGGCTTGGTAGGGGCAGTAGATGGCAGAATCAGAAGGGCTCCCTAACTAATTTTATTTAGGTAATTTAATTATATTTCCAGAAAGTATTAGAACATATTATTTGGACTCCTGAGTAGAAAGTTATGTATTTTAGAAGTTGACTGTCCACAGTGAACACCAAGCGATCGGTAGAAATTGGAAGATTGGAAACGCTTGGGAGTTTAGCGAGTTCAATTGTGTTCTTATTTATGCTTTTGGTCCAGTATTCTTGTCTTAGTTTGGGTTATCATTATGTTCAGGTGGGAGCGTGATCCCAGGGGCAGCGCCCTCTTCGCGTCTACCGTTCTCGCACGGTTGAGGCAAGTATTCGGGTTGTAGAATAATTATGATTGTTTGTTGAGATTGATTGTGTCTTGTTCATAATAGCCATGCATGGATGTTAGTGTGATGAATTACAATATAACTTGGTAAATGCAAGTTATGGTTAAAGCTTCCTGTGTATGTTGTTAATGCTTACATGTTATTATGTACACGTTGAATTCATATGTTTGGAAGATCATGTCATTGTACATATGCATGTAGTAAGCATGATTCAGTCTTGGTCACGTGGTGACCAAGTATGAATAGTTGAGGTCCCCGTCATATAAATGACAGGCTTGAGGTCCCCACATTCGTAGAATGTGGGCAATGAGTAAAGAGGTCCCCATCATGATGATGATGGGCAAAGGTCCCTATACTTGTGGAGTATAGGCTCTTGGTCCCTCGTGCGAGTGCATAGGCAAGGGTATACATCGACGGTTGTATCCCTGCATTACGGTAAAATCTGAAAAGAGATAAAGTTTAAAAGGTGCATTGCATGGTGCATTACATAAGCATGAAGGCTCTGTTTAGTGTAATGTTTAATTTGGAATATTGATGCTATGATTGTGATTTTAGCTTTAGCCTTGTTGATACTTCTTGAGTCTTTGGGCTCCTCTTGCTTTGATATGTTTTAGGTACAACTGGCAAGAACGGCATGCATGGGGAGGAGTAGATGTTTGGATGCACTCACTACCACTCATCCTTAAAGCGATTGCCATTTAGATTTTATTCAATAATAAGTAGGCGCTTGTGAATCACGTATGGATGGTTTTAAGTTTCGAGTTAATTGTAATAAGGAGAATAGCAAGTTTTGTCTATGTTTATTAGATTATCTTGCATGCTTGAATGAACTTGAATATTGAGTTTATTGTTAATTGCTATGATTAATTGTTGGAACCTCGGTATAGTTAATTATACAAAGGAGGTTCTGCCGAAAATTGGTAATTGGTCTTAGTTTAGTTTTGTTTAATTTAATTTTAGTAGCATTCCAGGCTCAATGTTGAGCTGGGGTGTTACATTTCTAATAGGTGAAGGGTTGAAATTTGAAAGTGATTTATTCACATGTGTTTCATGAGAATAAATTGTGGCTGCATGCCCTTGTTAAAAGGGGTTTGCTCCGGTAGTGCGGTTGGTGCATTAGATATACTCTAGAACAGGTTGTCTGCCGTAATCTTATTGAGATAACAAAATTAATATGAAATAATCCACCATGTTCCTTTTGGAAAGGATTATATGGGATTTAATAGGCGACTTGTGTTTGCATGATGGTGAAATTGTCGGATAATAATATGCCTTTGATGAAAGGGTTTTGGAATAACCTTTTAAATTGTGTAGAAGGTTCCCTCTAAAATAAAGTGGTTGTTGTAGTGAGGTTGTAAGAATTTGGTATACACTCAATTGAGGATGAGATGATAAAGGGGTATGTAACATTTTGGTAAACCTTTGGGGACCCTTTAAAGGAAGAGTTGTTGATAACGAACCTTGTTAAGAGTGAATTATTCTTGATGTTAGTAATAAGGTCTACAAGAGATTGTGACGCCTTGGAGTAGTGATGATTCTTCTAGAGAGAAAGTAAGTTGTTTGCTTTTTGAAATACTGGTTAAATGAAATGTTTGGAGTTTTGCATTCGTGATCTTTTGGGAGTTCATGATTTATGTAGTAGATGAAATTAGTTGAGCAATGTGACGTATGGGAAGGTTCCGTTTGGTTCCTAAGTGATTAATGTGATTTGGTTTTAAAGGCATTTCTTATTTGGGTTGGCAAGTAATATTGTAATCAAAGAAAATTGCTTTGTTTGTTAACGGAAAATGTGTACCGTAAGTATTTGAGGTTGGAGTTAAGAATTGTAATCGGTAACTTTTCTATTGTTACAGCTTAAGAGTTTCTTGAATTTCAATAGCAATATTTTATCATGAGTTTTGGAGGTTGCAATTTCCTTCTTGTGGAACATGTACCCTCAACTGTGGTCTCGTCTTTTGTTTTTCCGAGATCATTACTATTTGACTGTTTCTCTTGGTCTCATGCTCACTCCGAGGAGCAACGTTTTTCTTGTGCGTGGAAACTTGTATTTGTTTGTTTCTTCCTTTTGAGAAAGGAATTAACCAACCTGTTTCGCCAAGTCTTATAAAGTTTACTATGGCGACTGGTTGGTGGTGAACAAGTATATGATAGTAGTGAGATTTTGGGAACCAAGCTATTTGAAGAGCAGTAGAAAGTGAATTGGTTTTGACCTATAACACCAGGAGAGAGTTCTATTTAAATGGAATGTTTGTCGATGAAATAAAATCGATTAGTGTTACAACTAGTGGAACTTATAGCGAATTATGATCCAATAACCTTTGTCCATATTGGGATGTTGGGATTATCGAAAGTATGGACTCTTGATATATTTATTAGAGTATCGCAATTGGATACTTAGTAAGATTGTATAGAAGAGTTATGATGGTGAAGTCTAATGAGAGTAGCGGTGTGGAGAAACCTAAGCGTTGTGCTAATTAATGGGATAGTAGGAATCGTTGAATTATTGTCAAGTATGACTCGGCCTTAGTGAGTAACCCTATGGGAGTTAGATTATCTCTAAGGATAACTTGGTCAAGAATATATTTATTTATTGACGCTAGTGATTGAGTATGTTTGAATCTTGGTCAATCAGCAAGGGTATTGCGAAGGGGTATATTGTGGTTGTGTAACTGGATTGGATTGGTGTGGATTAGAGAAGGTCTAAGATTGGTGAAATAAATCGCCTTGGGGCGGTTACTTGATTAGTGAGGAATACTGATATTAATGACTGAGGTTATTGTTGAGCTGTGTGAAATTTTAGTAAGCGAATTTGATGATTTCCAATCAATTATACCAGAAATTCATGGTAAGAGACTTGGAGGTTGAATTTGGGCTTTGCACTTTTATGCTAGAACCTTGGAGACCCAATATTATGCGTAGAGGTAGATGATCATAAGCGAATTTTGAATAGTGTGTTGATCTTTGATAGAATACTTGGGATAAAGTAAATGAGTATGTGTGCTGAGAATTTGAAGTAGATTATCTTTAATAGAATGAGATGATGTGATTGTGGGTGAAAAATCTCTGTTGATATGTTGGAAACCATTTGTCAAAATAATTCCTTTGGTATAGGAGTGGACTCAAGAATCCTTTTGTGGATTAGTAGAGTCTCTCTAAATAAGTATGGTTGTTCTTTCGGTTTGAGGATCGTTTTGGGATTGTCGGTTAAGATGAAGGAGTTAGTGTGATAATTCTAGACACCCATGATTTGGGAAAGGGTTTATTTCTTAAAAAGAACATCTGAGAAAAGAATATTCTCTCGAGTAGAAAAGTGCTCTATTGGTTCTTGTTTGAGTTGGATTTTTATGATGGCGATCATGTACAATTTGAGTTGACTATGTGGACAAGGTGGTTCTGTCTGGTTCAGGAAAATAAATGAACTATTTGATTTGGGCATTTGAGCGAATTCTCTTTTGGCTTATGTGGTGTTTAGTTGCAAATTGCCTAGTTGGAGTGCGAAAAGGTTTTCATGAGGAATCTTCGATTTTGGATTTGAGTGTTTTGGAGAAAAATTGGTATTGCATTGTGAATCCTTTGTTTTCAGCTGAATCTGAATATTAAAGTTTGATTAAAATAAGTTGTGTTGCACGTCCCTGCTTAACAAAGACCCTCCTGGTTAGGATGAAGAGATCGACTGAAGATAGAACGAGCATTCCATATGCTTGTGCACAAATTTTGTGGTTTAGTACCAAAGGGAAGGACAGCCCAAGGTACATTGGGTTGTTTCTAGAAGTTGTGGGGATGTTTGAAGTTAGCAATTCGCTAGAACCGTCTCAAATTTTGGAGCGGGTTATATAATGTTTTAGATGAACCGGTGTTGAGAGAATACTTGAGGTATTTGGAGTGTGAGGTTTCGTAAGAGCCATTGACCAACGAGCATTACCGCATATTCGAGTCCTGTCCGTTGAGTGGATCTGGTTAGGATGGTACGAGTGACGAGGCATAGTACATCAGTTGCCTCAAGGTACGGTGGTCCCATAAGTTCGAGAGGAGAATGACTTCAGAGTTGGAGTCTTGCTTGCGCGAGCATACTCCGGAGTTGTTCACGTTGAGTACATGTTCATTGTTGGATACCTTCCGTTGCGGTTGTTCTTCGAGTAGAACGACAAGGAGAATTCGGGGTCGAATTCTATTTAAGGGGGGTAGAATGTAATACCCCAAAAGTATTCGAAATAATATTCGGGAGAGAATAATTAAATTAGAAGAAGGACTAAATAGAAAATAGTTATTTTAAACAGTTAAAGAGGGGGTTTACAGCGAAATTTGGACAACCTAGGCCGGGGCTTCAGGCCCATTGGTAATTGGCCCAAAGGTGGGAGGTGGTGGCCGGCCCTAGGGGGGAATTAGCCAAAGTGGTCCATGGCCCATGAGGAAATCAGCCACCTACAAAAGGAGGAGGGGGAAACCCTAGATTCTGCTACAGTAATTCCATGCTACAGTCTGCTGTCGTTATTGTAGCACTATAGCACGCCCTCCCCATTGATGCCGCCGCCTCCTCCATGCCGTCCTCCTTGGCCAAGCCATGTCACCCCTCGCTGCCGGCCAAGGAAGAAGGGAAGAGGAAGGAAGAGGAAGGGGAGAGAAGGGAGAAGAGAAGGGAAGAAGAGGATTTGTGCGATGTTCATCGCATTCGACAGCGGGTTTATCAAGGGTAAGATCCGATCCCCTTGCGATTAGTCGATTAATTGATTATTTAGCTTCGTCGGTAATTAGATTTGTTAGAGCAGATAGGATTGGCCGGTGTTTTTGAGTAGTTTAACGGCAGAATACATTCTGGACGCCTCCTAGAGAATTGTAGGCGACATCGATACCTTTCCGTAGAGTACTAGATCACATCATTTGGACGAGCGGTTCAAACGTTATGAATTTCGTAGTGCCACTGTTATGCAAATCTGTCGGTATCTTAACAGTTTTTAGTAATAAGTCTTAAGCGGATAGTTAAATGAAAAATGAGAGGAGCTCACTATAATGAAATATTTTAATAATTGGCTCAGCTTTCCATAAAGCTAAATATCACGAAATTTTGATAATTATACTGAAAGATATGATGGTTTTAATATTGCTGTCCAAAAACCCGATGCGATTTAGGTGTTCTGTTAATTAGCTTGGTAGGGGTTGTAAATGGCCGAATCTGGAAGGCTCACCAACTATGTTTAGTTAGATAATTTGATAACCTTTCCAGAAAGTCCAAGAACACCCCATTTGGACCTATGTACTAAAAGATGTGAATTTTTTATTATGACTGTCCAGAGAGGGGACATATCGACATTTAGGAGTTGGAGTTGGGATTGCACTAGAGAGTATAGCAAGTTCATTTGTACTTCTAGTTTTGTTATTGGACCTGTATTGCTGTCTTAGAGTATTTGCTAAACTAATTCAGGTGTGGGGTTGGTCCCGGGGGCAGCGCCCTCTTCACGTTCTTCATTCTCGCACGGTTGAGGCAAGTACTCCGATTGATAGAATAATTATGAATGTTTCGTTGTGAGTGCTAGTATTTGTTTGATACATATTAACTATGCATGGTTGATAGTGTGATATGTATGATTAAAGATGGTGAATTCTTGAGATATGATTAAGTGTTATTCATGTATGATGCCGTTGCTATACATGTTATTGAAAGATAGAGTAATTGTTCATGTGCACATTGGGAGCATACTTGAGACTTGGTCACGTGGTGACCAAGTGTGTATAATTAAGGTCCCCGTTATGTAGATGACGGGCTTTTGGTCCCCACACTCGTGGAGTGTGGGCATTGATTATATGTCCCTATCATGATGATGATGGGCTGAGGTCCCTATACTTGTGGAGTATAGGCTCTTGGTCCCTGTGCTAGAGGGCACAGGCAAGGGTATACATCGACGGTTGTATACCCCGCATTACCGGTAAAATGCGAAAAGAGTAAAAGAGAAAAAGATGCATTGTACATTTGCATTACATAAACATGTGATATGTTTTAGAGTAAAGCTTTGGAATTGGATGTTGATGCTATGAATGAGAGTTTAATGTTTTGTTGTTGGTACTTGCTGAGTCTTTGAGCTCACTCTTGCTTTTGTTGTGCTTTTAGGTACCTTTTGCAAGAACGGCATGCAGGGGAGGGAATAGACATGTGTTGGATTCACACACTGCCACGCATCTTTAAAGTTGATTAAATTTTAGATTGTACTTTAATAAATGAGCAAACTGCTTAAGGATTGATTATGGTTATGCTTCATGCATCGGATTATTTGTAATAATGATGAGTAGCATATTTTGGATATTTTTGAATATGCTTTAGTTGATTAGCATGTTTGAATGCTTATTGATGATACTGTATGTTGGAAGATTTAGTTATGATATATTTAATTGTTGGAATCTCCGTATAGTTAACTATACAAAGGAGGTTCTTCCGAAATTTAATAATTTGTCTTAGTTTAGATTTGTTTAATGTTGTTTTAGTAGCATTCCAGGCTCATATTGGCCTAGAGTGTTACAATGCCATGACCTGATTTGTCTCGACTACTTCTGAAGCCATCGTTGAACCTTGATGTCAGGTAAACTCTCGTGTGGGAAATGATAAATTTGATGTCTATGCTCCATCATCGACAAATGCATCTTCTTGTGTAGCCCTTCCTTGCCTTGATGAAGATTAACATCTGAAGTATTTTGGATTTTATACTCGGAAGGATTTGAATCAGAGCAAGGACGGAGCCAACCCTGCGGATAGCGTGGGCACTTGCTTAACCCCTACACCTCCGTGCAGTCACGGGTGCCGATCCATCGCTGTTTACTTGGATATCCTGGGCCTGGGCGGTGTGTGGGATGGTGGTCAGCGAGAGAGCATATGGGCCGTGTACTTTGGGCCTTCCGCGCTGTGAGCCAGCTGCAGCATACTCGTGTTGTGCCGACTAGGAGGAGCAGCAGTAGGCCAGGTGATTCATTCCCCATGGTTCATGGCCTCCAAATCTCAATTTTGCACTTTTGCTATTTCGGTTAGGCATAGATTGAGATTTCAGATTAGAGACAGTGAGAGTGTGGAGTATAGTTAGTTCTTTTTGTATTGATTTTATACATTTATATGCACCATCACGTGTATTGGACTTCAGTATTTCTTTTAGTTAAAAACTGGTATGGTAGTCAACTTTTTATGCATATATCTACTTATTTGTGACAGGTTAGCCATAGTAGGACTTTGCCCAGCTAGTTTTTTCTTCTGGCAACGCCATTGGTCCGGACTAAAAATCGAAAACTGTAGCACCTTAGCCTAACAAAAATTTCGGAATGCCACAACTACACTTTTCACTCTAAAGTTAAACCATAATTATTTACAATTATCATAATATATCCCTAAATAAAATTCTACAACAAGTTATACTACAATAAGCATACCAAGATAATATAAATAAAGATAAATATTCGCACACAACTTCGACCTCACGTCCAAGAACACTCGGGACTATGGGTCCGAGAATGCCTAGGACTATGCGCTCGGGACCATTGACTAGCAACAATACTATTAAATAAATCATTGACATAAACGCCTTTAGAACTCATCATGATCCCACACACTAGTACTACTCATGTTCCACGCAATTACCATAGAGTATCGAATCTCCACTAATTAAGTTCCAAGTCGATGAGCTAAATCTCAAAGATATAAATTGAGGTAACTGAAGTGATAAATTCATGATTGATTGCATGAGATGTGTAGCTGCTAATCCCATCCCATGCATGACATCTTCAATGATCACCTAAAAACAACAACAAACAGGGTGGGTCCAAGACTCAACAAGTACATAAAAGGACAGTAAGCATACACACAAAACTTATCATTCACGTATTCCATCATCATTACCTTTTCTTTTCATTAGTGCAATGCATTCCTATACTACATGCTCATTTGCTCATCATATAGCTCATATGTAGCCACATGAGTGGTTCACCGGGTTACCAAAGGGATGCATGGAAATAAGGGCATGACCCTTATCTGGTTCAATTCCGATTCGTCCCAACCACAAAGATGACACCAAAATACACTAACTATGAGTTTATGAAAGCGTAGAAAAAAATGTTCTATAAATATATATGAGAATATGAAAGCACATTATAGCTGAGTACACATCCATTGGTGTTCACCCTCTCAGAAGTCTGTTCTCATCGGCTCGGGGATCTCTCTACTCCCACGGAGGCCTACCAAATTAGGTCTTACATGCCCACCCAAGGTGGATGTTTCTCTTCCATGACATGAAGGTGCACATGATGCGAATGGAAATTATTCCATTATCTATTAACATGTTCCATCACCATATTACCATCATTATCATAGCATCATCATCATCATATAGACATTGTAATAATGTGAGACCCCGACATTTAATAGGCTCATAATACTTAGTCATCCAATTGACCCTAGTATTATCAACCGAATAAACTCGGTCTCGAGAGATGTATACTCCCCAGAATGCAGTATACATACCTCACAACAAAAGAATATATCAATTCCATACAACACATAGAACATAAGCAACAAACCAGAAGTTAATATTAATATGGAATAGCTACTACAAAAGAGGGCCCTTAGGCCAAATAGCAATAAGTTACAAGAATACACAGCGGAAGCAAAAGTGCCATAAAGATGGCTATAACACAAAGCCAATCAGTGTGCCTTAACCCCTAGGTATCTGACCGGACCGCCAAGCTAGTCGTCGAAGAAACTACAACACGTGGCACAGAAGTAAGGCTCTTGGAGCTCACCTCCGTCCTCTGCAACAAGGTTGTTAAGCAAAGCAAATGAGTACAATAACTTGTTTATTGTACTCGCAAGACTGACGTGTAAGATAACAGAACTATAATTTAGCTACATGCAAGCTTTAATTAAGTGGATGGAGCTTTGGACTTACATTTAGCATAAAGCAAGTTCCATTTGCAATAACCTAATAGATTTAAGGCAATTTGACAAAGCATTTTTACTTGTTGAAATAACAACGCAATAATAACATAATAACAACAACAAGAACAATCCTGGAAGTGACTAACCCAATAGCCACCACAACAATAGTATGAATTACCCACTCATACCAACCATGTCAAGTTTTAATTAAAAGTTGTAGTCTAGTTCTTACGGGGCGTTTCCGAGCATGTCCATAACCTAGGACGAGGCTATTCGAATAGTTTTATCCCTGCAGGGGTGTACCAATGTACCCACACGCCAGACCGCCTTTCCTTTAGGCACACTACCTTTGGTATGCTTGCACGGCTAAGTCCTCTGAGACATTTCCAATGGGCGATGCTAATTACGAGCACGCAACCCACGGGGACAAGGACACATTAGACAGCCTAAGCGGCCCGCCAATGCTCCTCCCAACACTACACATACACATTTTATTAAAACATACCCACCAACCAGCTCATAATTAACACCCCCAAAGTACTTAGTCAAGAGGTCCCATATCCCCTCGTGTGGTTAGCACATAATATTGCTTTCGAGCAGTGGCGCAAGTAACTCGGTCATAACGACTCGGGCATACTACCACATTCCAAAACCACACCATCCATCCAATATGCCCAAGTCCAAATCAACATTTTATTTTCAGTTTTGATTTTACAAATTAATCAAAGCACAAGTGCTGGACATATAGGAGGAATAATTATACTTGTGTGATCAAGACCATCGACTAAGTCGATGATGGCCCATTACTACCGATAGCTAAGCATGTCTAAGCAGTTTAAGTCGAAACTACTAAGTGATAAGAGCTCATCCAACGAGCTCCAACCACAGCGAATAACCTAGGCTCATTGGTAGTAGAGGATAAACAACTCCTACAGATTATGCAACTATAGGAGTACTAGCGACAATTAACACAAAGTAGCATGCATACATAGAAGTAAAACAAAGTATTAAGCTTTAAAATAATGGGACAATGATGGAAATGGTCAAACGGCTTGCCTTGCTGCTGGTCACTTTGTTGCGGAGGGTCGTTTGCGGGATCACCACAAATGTCGAAACCTAACGGAAAAACGATAAAGAACCGATAAGAACGACGAAAAACAACAAGACCGCACAGCAAACGAACTCCAAATTCTCTGAAATTTCTACAGCAGTAAGAGGGTGATTTTTAGGAATTTATCAACAAGAACCAATGGATTTGGATTCTTAATGCAAAAGTTATGAGCAAAACAATTCTGCTCAGCCCTGAAAATACCAAACTGCACTATTCACTAATTTAATTATGAGGCAACATTTTCTAGAAAAGTGGTGAGGCTGAGATTTTTACTGTGAAACCAGCACCTCATGAGATGAATAACACAATTGAGTTCATCCCATTTGGAGCTATATTGCACTTTCTATAATTTTTCAAAAACAAGAACTTGAACAAAATTATAATGCACAAGTCCTTATTTCTATAACAGCAATATGCTCAAATCTAATTTTTACAGTGAGTTCATTAATAGAGGAAGCTAACAAAGTTGGTCTCATTTAAAAATAACCTACAGAACATTAGTTATGGGTTTTACAAGTTAAACCTAAATTTTGAGTGTATTATCCAAAAGGGAGTACTAAAACCTATGGCAAAACGGTGCTCTGGAGCTGAACTCAACTTACAACCATTTTTGGATTAAAGTCAAGTTTAAGACAGAGCTAACACAATTTGAATGACCTCAAAAGGATTTAAAATGAAAAAGATATGAAATTCTAAAGTCTACCTCATTTCAGTTCATACTTAAGAATTTACTGACCTTCCTAACATTCACAAAGACATGGGAGGTCGTGAGCCACAGATCTCAGATCTAACGGCTCAGACCTCCCGAGAGAACAACACACATGCACATGGGAGGTCCAGAGGTCTGGACCTCCTAACCACGCATCTTGCGAGGTGAGGAGGTCATGGCCGTAGATGGAAGATCTAACGGACCACAACATGGAAGGAGGTCCTAGCGGACCAGTTAAAGGGAGGTCCTCAGCGGTGAGATGACCTCGAGGAGGTCCCAGAGGAGGTCTGAGCGTCCTGCACCTCCGGGAGGTCTGCACGGCTAAGATTGCGCCAAGGAGGTCTTGGGCGCTCGGATCTCCTTAGAGGAGGTGCGGATGTCGAATCGGCGCTAGAATTAGCGCACGCACGCACGCAGCGCTATGGACAAGAGATTAAATCTTGCGCGGGACCACGAGGAGGTCATGGCGGAGGACTTAATGGCGCGCGATAAATGGTGGATTTAAGACGGTTAAGACACACCAAATGAATTCAATGATGGGAGCAATGATAAGCGCATTAACTCGGTGGATCTTTTGTCCTAAAAGCGACAACGACGCTTTGTCGTTCGTCCGAACAAAACCCGTGTTCAAATATTTGGTTCTCGCCGGCGATGTAGACCTCGCCGCGAGATCTAATAATACCGTTAGGTTCGCAATAACCACGCGCACCGCGGACCTTCTCTCAACGGCAATGACGGCCTTGAGCGCCGCGAGCCGAGAGGACAGAGGTGACCATACGAGCAAAACCGAAAAGCAAAAATGAGCTCAGCGCGACAAACAAGCTTATGCCAAACTAAAGCTCATGAAAACATTCATCGGGTGCCAGCACTAAGGGATTACGGGGATGTACAGGAGGTCCTAAGGTCTTGAGGAGGTCGAGGAAGGAGGACCGGTGCGGGGAGGAAGGGTGCTCCACGGCCAAAGCTTGACTCAAGCTCCACTTTGTCCACCTCTGTGCTCGCCCAAACCAATTCAAGTTAGGACTTGGTCCCGGAGGAATGGCACAAAAGAAGCTTAGAAAAGGAGAAAAACTCCGGTGACCCTTGTCCACCGAGGAGCTTCAAGCTCCAAAATGGCGCCAAGGAAGCTTTGGTGGTTTAAAGCTCACAAAGACAGGGTGTAAGCCAAGGAACAAAGGTGTGCAAAGGAAGCCAGCAGCACAGTGGGGGAGGCTTTATACTAAGGGCACAGGAGGTTGTGGACCAGGCCAAGCTCATGGTGAGCTTGGCCCATGGGAGGTCCATGGCTTGGACAAGACACAAGGTTGACAAGGTGCGAGCACTGTGTGGGGCCAGGGAGGGGCGGAAGGTGACTGCATTAAATCTTGGTCGACAAGAGCTGATGAAGTGTACCTCATGTGCGCACACGCATAATAAATGCCTTTGCTCGAGCTTGCCCGCGGCCAGAGGAAGGAGAAGAACAGGGGAGGTCGTCGCTGCAGCGAAGGAGGTCTTAGCCCTCGATTTGGATCAAGGGCTATGACCTCAACAAGGCGGGAGGACCTCGTTGTGATGTTTTTGAGAGGAGGTCGTGGCCTTTGGATGTAAATCCAGCGGCTCGACCTCAAGTGAGTGCAAAGGAGGTCGGCAGTTAGATTGGGAGGAGGAGGTCGTGACCATGGATTTTTGATCAATGGTCGTGACCTCACGTAGGTGGGATGTGGACTTGCTTAGTTTAACGGTGAGGGAGGTCGGGGCGCGGATCTTGAATCAAGGGCCAAGACCTCACATAGGTGGGATGACCTCGGCTGCGATGGCTTACAAAGACGAGGAGGTCCTTTGAGGTTTAACACGGGGAGGTCGTGGCGTGGATCTTTGATCCAGCGGCTATGACTGATGAGGTGGGGAGGTCGACGCCCACGTTGACGAGGAGGTCCACGAGGTCAAGAGGACCTCGAATGGGGAGGTCTGGGGGCCTTGGTTGAGGGAGGTCGTGGCGGTTGGATTGGATCCAACGGCTCACGACCTCATCAAATGGGAAAGGAGGTCGATGGGGTTGGGGTGGGACCAGTTTGAGTCTGGCTCGGCCAAGGAACGATCTACTGTTTTAAATTTAATTTTCTAACACTAAGACTTGGCAAAATTGTTTGAGATAGCAAATGAACTCCAAAATTCATAAGATTTTAACTGGAGCTAGCTGACAACATGATTAACCTTACATAAATTTTCCAGAGGTTATTATGCAATGCATTTTTCTCAGGAATTTCATTAAGGTTGTTCAATGATTCATTTACCTCCAAAAATTATCAAACTAGTTTTACAACTTGTGATATTTTTCAGAGGGTCCCACCTCAGTTTTAGGACCAAGGAAGATACTTTCCAATTGTTTGGCACAAGATTTGAGAGAATTGGAAAATGAATTTGACTTTTGGTCAACAAGAGCTTTGTGTTCTTGGTTTACACAACTCTTGGACAAAATTACATGAGATTGTAAGGGTTTTCAAGTTGTGAGAAAAGTTTAATTTCTACACATATAATTATACTTGAATAACCCTGATTATACATTTGGGATGTTACAAAATCTCCCCCTAACAGAAATCTCGTCCCGAGATTTGGCTCACTCGATAAGAAGGATGGATAGTCCGCCGCAGACGATCTTCTCTTTCCCAAGTAGCCTCATCCTCGGAATGGTTTGACCACTGAACTTTAAGGAACTTGATGGTCTTATTCCTTGTCCTTCGTTCGGACTCATCGAGTCTGCGAGCAGGGTGCTCGCGATAGGTCAAATCTTCACGGACATCGAGGGTTTCCAGCGGAGCTTCCTCGGTTGGAACACGGAGGCACTTCTTAAGCTGGGACACATGGAAAACATCATGTACCCCGCAAGTGCAGTAGCAACTCCAACTTATAGGCAACAGCTCCTTCTTCTCGATAATGCGGTAGGGACCGACATATCGAGGAGCCAACTGCCCCGACGCCAAACGTTGATGGCCCTTCAAAGGAGAGACTTTGAGATAAACAAAGTCATTAGGCTCAAAACGTAACTCACGTCGTGGCGATCCGCATAGCTCTTTTGCTGGATTGAGTATGCGCAAAGCAGCTCCTGAATAAAATTTGAACTTGGCGCTCGGCCTCATTGATTGAGTCCGGACCAAAGAGAGGTCTCTCACGTCTCGACCAGTTCAACGGGGTTCTACACTTTCTCCGTACAAGGCCTCAAAAGGTGCCATGCCGAGGCCGGCTGAAAATTGTTGTTATAAGAAAACTTCGGCGAATGGCAAGCATTTCTCCCAATGCTTCCCATAGGAAAGGACACAAGCACGAAGCATATCCTCCAAAACCTGGTTGACCCTCTCGGTCGACCATCGGTTTGAGGTGGAATGCCGTGCTAAAGGTAAACGGGTTCCCACGGCCTCTTGCAAACTATGCCAAAAGCGAGAGGTGAAAAGAGAACCACGATCCGAGGCGATCGTCTTGGGCACACGTGCAAGCACGATCACGAGAGACATAGAGGTCGGCCAATTGACCAACAGAAATCTTAGCCCGCACAGGCAAGAAATGCGCTACTTTAGTCAACCGATCAATGACAACCCAAATGGAGTCTTTCCCCGTTGGTGTTCGGGGCAGACCGGTGATAAAGTCCATGCCGACGGAATCCCACTTCCATTCCGGCACAGGCAAGGGCTGAAGCAATCCTGCTGGACGCTGATGCTCGGCCTTGACACGACGACATCGTCGCACTCGGCAACGAACCGCAATCTCCTCTTCATTCGGGTCCACAAAATCTCGGCGGAGATCTTGATACATCTTTGTGGCCGGGATGAATGGATAAAAGCGAATCATGGGCTTCATGGAGGATCAAATTCCGCAACTCCATGTCCTTTGGAACCACAAGGCGTTGCGAACCTCACAACACCATGCTCATCCTCGAAAAAGCACTTGGTCGTTCGGCCTTGACATTTGCCTTAATGTGGCTCACTCCCAAATCCATTGCTGGCGGACTTGATCCGATCCACCAAGGTTGGTTGCACAACCATGGCGGCGAAAATCCATGCTCAACTATCTCCAAGTTGAGGCGCCGGAATGCTTCGAGAAGAGAGGCGAATGCTCCTCGAGCACTAAGGCATTACAATGCGCTTTGCGACTAAGCGCATCGACAGCGACATTAGCCTTGCCGGATGGTAGTGAATACCCATATCATAGTCCTTGATCAATTCCAACCATCTCCTTTGCACGAGGTTCAGTCGGGTTGGGTGAACAAGTACTTGAGGCTTTGTGATCGAATACACTTCTAGCGATTCTGATTAGGTAATGTCGCCAAATCTTAAGTGCATGAATCACAGCAGACCAACTCCAAATCATGAGTAGGGTAGTTGAGTTCATGAGGTCTCAATTGTCTTGATGCATAGGCCACTACCTTGCCTTCTTGCATAAGGACACAACCGAGGCCTCGACGAGAAGCATCGCAAAAGATATCGAAGCCGATGGATATCGGGAAGAACAAGAACAGGAGGCGGTGGTCAAACGCTTCTTGAGTATTGGAAACTTTCCTCACACTCGGCGGACCACAAGAACTTCTTGTCCTTCTTGAGCAACTCCGTCATCGGCCGCGATCTTAGAAGTTCTCGATAAAGCGGCGATAATATCCCGCTAAACCAAGAAAACTCCGCACATCGGTGACCGAAGAAGGTGACTCCACGAAAGAACATCGGTGACCTTGCTAGGATCAGCAGCTCGCCTCTCTTTGAAAGAATATGGCCTAAGAAAGCCACTTCCTTCAACGAATGCACACTTGTGAACTTCGCGTCTGTTGGTGCTCACGTAGCTTGCCTAACACAAGCCTCGATGTCTTGATCATGTTCCTCATCGTCCTTGGAATAGATAAGAATATCATCGATGAAGACCACGACAAACTTATCCAAATACTCCATGAATACCGAATTCATGAGATTCATGAACAAAGCGGAGCATTGGTTAAGCGAATGACATGACGATATACTCATACAAGCCATAGCGAGTAGAGAATCTTGTCTTTGGAATATCCTCGGGCGAATCTGAACTCGATGATATCCCACTCTCGATCAATCTTGGAGAAAACTCGAGCTCCGGTTAATTGATCAAAGAGATCGTCAATGCGGAGAACGCGGATACTTGTTCTTTACCGTCACTTCATTAAGTGGGCGGTAATCAACGCTTATCGTAAAATACCGCCTTCTTCTTTACGAAGATTCTTTGGACAACCCCACGGAGATGAGCTAGGGCGGATGAAACCCTTCTCTTGCAGCTCGCTTAACTGCTTCTTCAACTCCACCAACTCGTTCGGTGGCATCCGATAAGGCCTCTTTGAGATAGGGGCGGTACCGGGAGCCAACTCAATGACAAACTCGAGGTCTCGAACGGGTGGCATCCCTGGAAGATCAGCGGGAAAGACATCAACAAAGTCACAAACTGTTGGGACTTCGCTAATATCTGGAGCGGGCTTCGCTTCAAGTCTTGAAGAGATGAGGGCCTAGCAGCTTCGGCGAGAAGCAAACCTGCTCGCCGGAAGAACTAGACAGAGAGATGAGCTTCCTGGCGCAATCGATTTGTCCCATGTGCTGAGACAACCAATCCATACCAAGAATCACATCAAGACTCGCTGAATGGAGAAGGATAAGGTTTGCTAAGAACCCTCGCCTTGATCTCGATAGGGACATCTCTACACTCGGATTCACTCTCAACTCCGAACCAGAGAGCGAATGAGTAAGCGGGGCGACAATGGAGAGAAAGGAAGCTCTCCAACAGCAGACAAAAGACTTCGAAAACAAAGGAATGAGATGCTCTGAATCAAACAAGACGATGGCAGGTGAGAGTTAACGAAAGTGTACCTAATGCGGCGTCGGGTGCCTCTGAGCCTCCTCTGCGGTGATGGCGTTGACGCGACCACTACCCATGCCTTGGGTAGCCGGGACGATCTTCTGGTCCTGAGATGCACCACCTCCTGGCCCGCGTCCTCCATTAGGACGAGGGGCTGCTCCGGTCTTCTTAGGGCATTGGTTCGCATAATGCCCCTTCTGGTTGCATGAGAAGCATGTGACCCCGGCCGCCGGGTTGCGGGGGCCACCTGCTGACGGGCAAAGCGCGTGTTGAGGCACGGCTGCGAAGGACGAGGGCGGGCAGTGACCTCGGGCGCCAAGAATGAGAGTGGTACCCCGAGGCCGCCAAAACGAGGGCGGGAAGAACTGGGCCTGGAAGTCTTATAGGTCTCCCACTTGCGCTTGCGAGAATCCATAAGCTCCGAGCCGCATGCTCGGCGACGATGGCTTGTCGACCAAGGTCTGAAAATCAGGAAAGTCGGCAATGGATAGCTTGTCCTTGACTCCTCGGACAAGCCGCGCTGAACTTGCACCTTGGCCATATCGGTGGCCACATCCTCGGGAGCATAACGAGCGGATGGTTGAACTCGTACACATACTCCATGGTGAGCTCGCCCTTGCTTGAGCGCAAGAAACTCCCTTCTTGATCTCCATCAAGCCGCGAGGATGTGAGCCCGACGGAAGGCGATCTGAAACTCCTCCCAAGAGACGGTGTGGTCTCACGGGCTGCATGGCGAGATAGCTCTCCCACGAGACAAAGCTGCACCCTCAAGGCTGGTGCGATCACGAACAGCGCCTTCTCGTGCTCCGGCATCTGCGCTATCTGGCTTACGCTCCACAAGACGGCCAATCGTCCGCATCCAAAGGGTCCTCGGGCCGAGAAAGGTAGGGGCTGAGTCTGAAGAACTCAGCAAGACCCCCACGAGGTGATGGGCATTCCTCGCCCGGATCTGAAGCTCCGTAAGAGGCGGTGGTGTTGCAGCGATGGCGTCGATAGAAACTCTCTGTCATCCGCGGTTGCGCTCAATCAAGAAGAACCTCGGCCATGGTCGGAGGAGGAGGAAGCTCCTCGTCCGGACCAGTGGCCAGCCTTGGCCGCTACTGAAAAGTCCGGCCATCTGTTACAAGAAATTTTGGTTAGCAACTAGACCGAAAAACTAAGCCTTAAAGAAAACAAAAGCGATCGACTAGGGAATGAAGATCACCCTAAGCGAAGGCCAAAACAACGAGTAATTAAACTTTAAAAGCTTCTAAAAGACTCTACAAACAGCCAAGAAACACCAAAAGCAAGGTTCAACTTCTCAACTCAACTAACCCGTATTGAATGAGCGAGTAATTGATCGGAAGATTACAAATCAGATTGTAAGATGAGATCTAAAACTATTAGAGAGCAAGGTTAAGGCAGCGAAATAAGTGTTAGATACTTAGCTAACTAGTATCACATCTTACCCTTTTATTCCCACAAGTTTTAGTTGATTAGCCTCTCATTTTCTACCTCATTTACTAGCTTAAGCATTGCTGCCCTAAAATGCTTGCTTGCTGTCCAGAATTTTCAGATTTGAGTTTAGCCTTCAAATACTTCTATTCTTCACCAAGAAGGTAGCCAAGACATCAATTTAGAACTCTCATATGTTACCCAAAACCCAATTAATCGATAATGACTATTTTGTAGAAGAGAAGAGAGGAAAACAACTTTCAAAACTCAAATTAGAGTGAGATAAGAAGAAAGCTAAGGTAGATGAGGAGTAAAATCTGAGAATTTTCTTAAGCTTTCAAATCTCGTTTATACTTTGAAAATAGGTTTTCCAAAATATCTTAAAGACGACCAAGCTTGTGTTACTACGGTCATAACGGCTCGATACCAACTTTTGTGAGACCCGACATTTAATAGGCTCATAATACTTAGTCATCCAATTGACCTAGTATTATCAACCGAATAAACTCGGTCTCGAGAGATGTATACTCCCGAATGCAGTATACATACCTCACAACAAAAGAATATATCAATTCCATACAACACATAGAACATAAGCAACAAACCGAAGTTAATATTAATATGGAATAGCTACTACAAAAGAGGGCCCTTAGGCCAAATAGCAATAAGTTACAAGAATACACAGCGAAGAAAAAGTGCCATAAAGATGGCTATAACACAAAGCCAATCGGTGTGCCTTAACCCTAGGCATCGACCGGGACCGCCAAGCTAGTCGTCGAAGAAAGCGCAACACGTGGCACGTAGTAAGGCTCTTGGAGCTCACCTCAAATCCTCTGCAACAAGGTTGTTAAGCAAAGCAAATGAGTACAATAACTTGTTTATTGTACTGCAAAAACTGACGTGTAAGATAACAGAACTATAATTTAGCTACATGCAAGCTTTAATTAAGTGGATGGAGCTTTGGACTTACATTTAGCATAAAGCAAGTTCCATTTGCAATAACCTAATAGATTTAAGGCAATTTGACAAAGCATTTTTACTTGTTGAAATAACAACGCAATAATAACATAATAACAACAACAAGAACAATCACGGAAGTGACTAACCCAATAGCCACCACAACAATAGTATGAATTACCCACTCATACCAACCATGTCAAGTTTTAATTAAAAGTTGTAGTCTAGTTCTTCTGAGGCGTTTCGAGCATGTCCATAACCTAGGGCGAGGCTATTGAATAGTTTTATCCTGCAGGGTGTACCAATGTACCCACACGCCGACCGCCTTTCCTTTAGGCACACTACCTTTGGTATGCCGCACGGCTAAGTCCTCTGAGGCATTTCCAATGGGCGATGCTAATTACGAGCCGCAACCCACGGGGACAAGGACACATTTGACAGCCTAACCGCCTGCCAATGCTCCCTCCCAACACTACACATACACATTTTATTAAAACATACCCACCAACCAGCTCATAATTAACACCCCCCAAAGTACTTAGTCAAGAGAGGTCCCATATCCCCCTCGTGTGGTTAGCACGCAATATTGCTCGAGCGGTGGCGCAAGTAACTCGGTCATAACGACTCGGGCATACTACCACATTCCAAAAACCACACCATCCATCCAATATGCCCAAGTCCAAATCAACATTTTATTTTCAGTTTTTGATTTTACAAATTAATCAAAGCACAAGTGCTGGACATATAGGAGGAATAATTATACTTGTGTGATCAAGACCATCGACTAAGTCGATGATGGCCCATTACTACCGATAGCTAAGCATGTCTAAGCAGTTTAAGTCGAAACTACTAAGTGATAAGAGCTCATCCAACGAGCTCCAACCACAGCGAATAACCTAGGCTCATTGGTAGTAGAGGATAAACAACTCCTACAGATTATGCAACTATAGGATTACTAGCGACAATTAACACAAAGTAGCATGCATACATAGAAGTAAAACAAAGTATTAAGCTTTAAAATAATGGGACAATGATGGAAATGGTCAAACTGCTTGCCTTGCTGCTGGTCACTTTGTTGCGGAGGGTCGTTTGCGGGATCACCACAAATGTCGAAACCTAACGGAAAAACGATAAAGAACCGATAAGAACGACGAAAAACAACAAGACCGCACAGCAAACGAACTCCAAATTCTCTGAAATTTCTACAGCAGTAAGAGGGTGATTTTTAGGGAATTTATCAACAAGAACCAATGGATTTGGATTCTTAATGCAAAAGTTATGAGCAAAACAATTCTGCTCAGCCCCTGAAAATACCAAACTGCACTATTCACTAATTTAATTATGAGGCAACATTTTCTAGAAAAGTGGTGAGGCTGAGATTTTTACTGTGAAACCAGCACCACATGAGATGAATAACACAATTGAGTTCATCCCATTTGGAGCTATATTGCACTTTCTATAATTTTTCAAAAACAAGAACTTGAACAAAATTATAATGCACAAGTCCTTATTTCTATAACAGCAATATGCTCAAATCTAATTTTTACAGTGAGTTCATTAATAGAGGAAGCTAACAAAGTTGGTCTCATTCAAAAATAACCTACAGAACATTAGTTATGGGTTTTACAAGTTAAACCTAAATTTTGAGTGTATTATCCAAAAGGAGTACTAAAACCTATGGCAAAACGGTGCTCTGGAGCTGAACTCAACTTACAACCATTTTTGGATTAAAGTCAAGTTTAAGACAGAGCTAACACAATTTGAATGACCTCAAAAGGATTTAAAATGAAAAAGATATGAAATTCTAAAGTCTACCTCATTTCAGGTTCATACTTAAGAATTCTTGACCTTCCTAACATTCACAAAGACATGGGAGGTCGTGAGCCACAGATCTCGAGATCTAACGGCTCGAGACCTCCCGAGAGAACAACACACATGCACATGGGAGGTCCAGAGGTCTGGACCTCCTAACCACGCACATCTTGCGAGGTGAGGGAGGTCATGGCCGTAGATGGAAGATCTAACGGACCACAACATGGAAGGAGGTCCGAAGCGGACCAGATTAAAGGGAGGTCCTCAGCGGTGAGATGACCTCGAGGAGGTCCCAGAGGAGGTCCTCAGCGTCCACTGCACCTCCGAGGAGGTGCGACGGCTAAGATTGCGCCAAGGAGGTCTTGGGCGCTCCAGATCTCCTTGGAGGAGGTGCGGATGTCGAATCGGCGCTAGAATTAGCGCACGCACGCAGCGCTATGGACAAGAGATTAAATCTTGCGGGGACCACGAGGAGGTCATGGCGGAGGACTTAATGGCGCGCGATAAATGGTGGATTTAAGGCAGTTAAGACACACCAAATGAATTCAATGATGGGAGCAATGATAAGCGCATTAACTCGGTGGATCTTTTGTCCTAAAAGCGACAACGACGCCGCTGTCGTTGCGTCCGACAAAAACCCGTGTTCAAATATTTGGTTCTCGCCGCGATGTAGACCTCGCCGGCGAGATCCAATGGTACCGCGGTTACAATAACCACGCGCACTAACGGACCTTCTCAACGGCAATGACGGCCTTGAGCGCCGTGGCCCGAGAGGACAGAGGTGACCAGACGGGCAAAACCGAAAAGCAAAAATGAGCTCCATGCGACAAACAAGCTTATGCCAAACTAAAGCTCATGAAAACATTCATCGGGTGCCAAGACTAAGGGATTACCAGGGATGTACAGGAGGTCCTAAGGTCTTTGAGGAGGTCGAGAATGGAGGACCGGTCTTGGGGAGGAAGGGTGCTCCACGGCCAAAGCTTGACTCAAGCTCCACTTTGTCCACCTCAGAATCGCCCAAACCAATTCAAGTTAGGACTTGGTCCCAGAGGAATGGCACAAAAGAAGCTTAGAAAAAGGAGAAAAACTCCGGTGACCCTTGTCCACCGAGGAGCTTCAAGCTCCAAAGAATGGCGGCCAAGGAAGCTTTGGTGGTTTAAAGCTCACAACCGCAGGGTGTAAGCCAAGGAACAAAGGTGTGCAAAAGGAAGCCAACAGCACACAGTGGGGAGAGCTTTATACTAAGGGCACAGGAGGTTGTGGACCACCGCCAAGCTCATGGTGAGCTTGGCCCATGGGAGGTCCATGGCTTGGACAAGACACAAGGTTGACAAGGTGCGAACTGTGTGGGCGGGGGGAGGCGGAAGGTGACCACATTAAATCTTGGTCGGCAAGAGGCTGATGAAGTGTACCTCATGTGCGGACACATAATAAATGCACTTTGCTTTCGAGCTTGCCCGCAGCGCCAGAGGAAGGAGAAGAACAGGGAGGTCGACGCTGCAAAGCGAAGGAGGTCTTAGCCCTCGATTTGGATCAAGGGCTATGACCTCAACAAGGCGGGAGGACCTTGTTGTGATGTTTTTGAGAGGAGGTCGTGGCCTTTGGATGTAAATCCAGCGGCTCGACCTCAAGTGAGTGCAAAGGAGGTCGAGCAGTTAGATTGGGAGGAGGAGGTCGTGACCATGGATTTTGATCAATGGTGTGACCTCACGTGGGTGGGATGTGGACTTGCTTAGTTTAACGGTGAGGGAGGTCGGGGCGCGGATCTTGAATCAAGGGCCAAGACCTCACATAGGTGGGATGACCTCGTTGCGATGGCTTACAAAGACGAGGAGGTCCTTTGAGGTTTAACACACGGGGAGGTCGTGGCCGTGGATCTTTGATCCAGCGGCTATGACTGATGAGGTGGGAGGTCTGACGCCCACGTTGACCCGAGGAGGTCCACGAGGTCAAGAGGACCTCGAATGGGGAGGTCTGGGGGCCTTGGTTGAGGGGAGGTCGTGGCGGTTGGATTGGATCCAACGGCTCGACCTCATCAAGGTGGGAAAGGAGGTCGATGGGGTTGGGCTGGACCAGTTTGAGTCTGGCTCACCCAAAGAACAATGTCTGTTTTAAATTTAATTTTCTAACAGACTAAGACTTGGCAAAATTGTTTGAGATAGCAAATGAACTCCAAAATTCATAAGATTTTAACTGGAGCTAGCTGACAACATGATTAACCTTACATAAATTTTCCAGAGGTTATTATGCAATGCATTTTTCTCAGGAATTTCATTAAGGTTGTTCAATGATTCATTTACCTCCAAAATTATCAAACTAGTTTTACAACTTGTGATATTTTTCAGAGGGTCCCACCTCAGTTTTAGGACCAAGGAAGATACTTTCCAATTGTTTGGCACAAGATTTGAGAGAATTGGAAAATGAATTTGACTTTTGGTCAACAAGAGCTTTGTGTTCTTGGTTTACACAACTCTTGGACAAGAATTACATGAGATTGTAAGGGTTTTCAAGTTGTGAGAAAAAGTTTAATTTCTACACATATAATTATACTTGAATAACCCTGATTATACATTTGGGATGTTACAAATAAGCATGGATAAAACATAGAGATAGCATGGTAAATTAATCATTAAATACAAGTAAACACACACAAACCGATGTTTACCACTCTACCATGTACTTACCTTTTAACCACGAAAAACGGAATGATGCAAAGACGACACCAAACCCAAAGCAACAACCCCTAGACAAATCCAATACTCACCTCAAAACATGTGATAATAGTACAACATCATAAAATAGACTGACATCGCTCCTACATGCAAAACCGACAAAATTAACCCCTCTTCACCGGACAACCCATCCACTATCTTGGTGATCAAGCAGCCATAACTTCCAATTATAGCAAAAGTGGACAACCACACCACTTCTGGAAAATATAGAAAATTACCTAACTTTTATTAGTTATGACCATAATTTAATTCAATAATCTATTGTACGTAATAAGACAAATAACACAGCAACTACCAAAGGTGATGAAATTATGGACAACAGTGCTTCCGAGGCCATTACTTTCAAACCACTTATCCCAATATTGTGTTTTGGCACTCTACGGAAATCTTAAACAATTACCTATATTATTCAAACTATAGCAAAGCTATGAAACAAGATGTAGATACCCCAAAACCACAACGTAAGACATCGTCAACAATTCAATTTACTAAATTAGATCAATCCAATTTATTTTAATCAAATTATACTAACTACCCGCTACCCAAAAACAAATAAGCACAAGCATCACAGACAGTGGGATCGGCACGAGCACAAATCCTTCTTTTTCCCCTTCTCTTTCTTTTTCCTTCCTTCTCTCTCCTGCCATGGCCTTCTTCTTCCTTCCTTGCGGCAGCATCCCTCCTTCGCTCCCTCATTGGCTGGAATGGTTTGGATGACAGCCCCACCAATGGTAGCACCCAACGGCCTCCCACGGCGTAGCGGCAACAACCCCGGCAGTCGGCCAACAACGGCAGCGGCGAAGTGGCATCATCAGCAGCCACAACAGGGCAAAAGTAGCGTGGACGGCGCCCTCCAATAGCAGTGGCACCGGCAATGATGACCTAGGGCAGCGGCTGCGTGCAAATCTTGGAAAGGTGGCGATGGCAGGTGGCGGCACTATGGCTAGGGCAGGAGGCGGCTGATCCGTTGGGGAGGAGGTAGGGCAGCGACGGCGGCTCCAATTTGTAAGGTAAGGGGTGGTGGCTGGCTAGGGTTGGGAAGCACCCTTCCTAGTTGCCCTTTATGGGTGCAGAAGCTGAGGCCCACCCTACAACCCACTCGCCGAGATCAAGATGGCCATTGCTACGGCTCGGCCAGATCCTTTTTTTTCTAACTTGTCAAACCAATGAGATATTATAGAAATGTTTATACCTTTACTATTCCAGAAACAAGTAGTGCACATAGTACAACATTGATGCATCATTCATACACATGAATCAGTAAACAAAAAGTCTACTTACCCTCCTGAAGTATGGTGGTTCGTCTACTTAACCCCTTCAAGTATAATACCAGATATTGTGCCCCCTAAGCTATGCGAAACAATCTAAACACAACCTAAGGCAGTTTTTCCACTTAGCGAATGACGTAGACGATGGCATGGCAATGACTTAGTAGATGAAATAAAAGCATCACTACAAAAGTGGGGCCCATATGTCGTTGAGTGAACCTCTAAAGAATCTAGACCCGCCATTATGAGTTAATGGAGTATTTTGGTAATTAACGACAATCGCCATGTTGACTAATATATTCCATGAGTTGATGAAACAAGTTCTCCCATGATGATGAAGACTTTGGATGACACTGTGAGTTGATTATCATCAAGTTAAGTTTCTGTCGAACCCGAGAGCAAATGATCCCGGGTTCTCTGTACTTCGCACACTAGTCCAAGAATAGCTAGTGTACACAGTCAACAAAAGTGAATAGCATAACCATAAAATGTCATTCATTGATAATAATTAAAGTCTGTTACAAAAGGGGCATAAAGCCAACAAGCAAAATACAGCGGAAGCAAAGCAGTAAAGTAGACCACACGATTCGCCATAGGCAATCGTTTGGAGGGCGTAGCCTAGTTGTCCAAGATCTCATTCTCCTTGTAGTACTATTCTCCTGATCAACAATTTATTAAGCAAGGTGAGTACAAATGAATGTACTTCGCAAGTTACACCCATTAACGGATTATAATGCATGCAAGGATTTAACAACATGAGGCTTATATGGCTCAATTTGCATAAAGCAATATTTTTCCATTTAAATATTCATACTAAGTTCTAAAGCAGTTTACTCTATAACTAAAATTCATTTTTTTAAATCTCAAGTTTTATAGTGAGATAACATTCATCAATAAGTGGTGAAGGATGCCCTCCTATCATATGGCTACCCACCCAAATTCCCATTTGGATAGAAATCCAACCATTTGATAAAGTTTTTTGAAATCAAAACCAAAAATCTAATTTAGAGTGGCTTTGCTAGCATGTGCTTGACCGTGGATACGGCTATTCAAATAGTTCTTAACACTCTGCAGAGGTTGTACAACTTTACCCATATGACACGACTTCTCTAGTTTATTTGGCATCCGTCGATACCATCGCTCACTACCTTAGGTAAGTGGTCTAGAGCATGTGACAAGGCCTTTACAATGCGTCATCCTATTGTAGTCCCACCTTGCTAAGGTTTTGCCCCCTTTGGATAGAGACCCGCCGGGTTCAGGCCCCCTCTTGCGCCAGGTGGGAATACATAAAAGTAAGTCATTAAAGACACCCACGCAACCGGATGGCACGACCACGATGGAACGTTGCAAATTAGTTAGCCAGGTCCCTCCCATTCGAGACATGTGGTAGTACGATAGGGCTTAGCAAAATGCGCTCAAAGATCGATCCTTAATTGACTTGGGTGACTTTCCATAAAAACCATGGGCATCGGTCATAGAAATAACTCGATCCCGTGCATGAACGTGCACCATCCAACATCCATTTCGCCCAAGTCCAAATCTATTTTTATTTTATTTTACCAAGTTAAATCATTTTATAAATCTCTATGGTATAGATGGCCATACTATAGTATCATTTTAAATCATAGTTGAACTTTTAGCTAATTTCCCCCAAATTAAATATTTTTGAGCTAAGCTTCGACTAAGCATAGAGTTTTGCAGCATGCTCTAGTTCATACTAATATACCAACTAGATTTTAACTATGGTATCAAGGGGTGGTTAAATCAATACTCAAGTTTGGATGTACAAAGGAATTAGGAATAACTATAAAGCTTGAAACAGGAATTTAAATTACTTGAATTTAAATAAGCATGCCATAATAATTCAAAATGGAATTTAAATAATTTAAAATAATGGGATCCAATATGATCAATGATGTAACTTGCCTTGCTCCAATGCTTGAGGATCTACTTCTTCGCAAAATTTGGGTTCCCCGGAGTCATCAAAATCTACACGGGAAGACGAAGCAAATTCAAATAAAAGTCAAATGAACTCCAAATCAAATAATTTTAGTGTAGATAGCTAGATCTTGATTTGAGATGAATTTAGAAATTTGAATCGCTCAAATCGGAGTTCGAACGGAGGAGAGCAGGTTTTCGGAAGATTGAAAACATATGAAATGATGAAAAATGGAATTTTAGATTATTTTTGGATTTATTTTTAATTGGAAAAAAATGGGCTGTGCAGCTGACAGGTGAGCCCTAGACCGTTGGACTGGGTCCACGAGCGTAAGGCAGTCCACGGTGAACCCGGCTCTTGGCATAGGGCCATGCCACGCGGGCAGCCACGCCAGCGGATGTGGTGAGGTGGCGCTAGGTGGCGAGGAGGTGGTGGTGAGGTGGAGGCCACGTCGGCATGGGGACGGTGGCGCTCGGTTGCACATGCTCACCGGTGCTTCTCGCCATGGCGAGCCTCGACGAGGGCACCGAGAGGGAGAGGGAGGCGAGGCGAACCTCACACGCACAATTTTGGCGACAAAGGGCGAAGGGATGGCCGGCGGCGAGCGGAGGAAGCAGCGATGGTGGCGGTCGAAGGCGGTGATGAGGCTCTGGTGGCGGCCCGGTGAAGTGGGTGCGTGCACAAGGTGCGCCGCGACGAGGCGATGCCGATGGTGGAGTCAGCGGAGGCGGAGGAGCTTCCACGGCGGTGTAATCACCAACGGCGAGGATTGCGGCCGAAGCTCTTGGAGCTCAAATCCCCAGCGATTGAGGGTGAGAGAGAGGGTGTGGGTTGGGGAAAAAGGAAGAGGGGCTCAAGGGGCACTGGGTGATTGCTTTTGTAGCCGCCGAGGAGGAGGAGAGAGGCGGTTCAACGGGCGAGGCGAACGAGTGAAGCTCTGGCCACGCAGGGCATGGCGCGGGACACACGGAGTGATGGGGGCAGGTGGTGGCGGAGAAAATAGGGGAGCGGTGGTGGTGGGAAACACGACATTTAATGCCCTATTAACGAGGCGGCGAGGATGGGCGAAGGTGCCGGCGGGATTCGAGGCGCGACGAAGAAAAACGGGGGCAGCATGGGTTCCCAACGGGTGGGAGGAGGAAGTCGACGGGGGAGAGGCCGACAGGTGGGGCCCACCTGTCGGTGAGGGCGAGCGAGAAAGGCGTGGTGTTTGGGGCCATCCGATTTTGATCGAACGGTCCAAATCGATTTGAATGTTCGGACCGTCCGAACGTTACAACACGATCGGGCTGTTTAAACTCGATCGAACGGTCCACAACGATTGGGAGGTTCGGACCGTCCAAACATCCCACCTTGATCGAGCCGTCCAATTTAGATCGGACGGTCCTCAAGAGAGGAAGGCGTGGGCTGAGCGCGCACGCGAGAATGGACCGCGGAGCTGGGCCGAAGGCGAGGAATAGGAGCGGGTCGAGAGGAAATCGGCCCGAAGGCAAAATAGGGATTTATAATGGATTTTTGATTTAATAAATACAAGAAATAGAAAAGGCTTTTTAGAAAATAGTTAATTAGGTCCAAAAATTCTAGAAAAATACACAGAGATTCCTTGAATTATTTGGAACTTAATAAAATTAGTTATAACTTGACTTTAGCTTTTAGTTTTGCAATTAAATTATTTTTGGATTTTGGGCAAAAAGAAATGCCCTTTTTAAAATCCAAAAAAGCCAATAAAACACTTAATGCACTCTTTTTGTCTTTAAATCCAATAATACCCAAGAGAATTCAAATAAACCAATTTTGATTTAATTGAAGTTTGATTAACTCATTTTAAATTGTTTTTATTTTCTAAAATTTCAAGTTTAAGCTTTATTAATCCAATAAAATCGAATGGTTAATTTTAATTTGAAAATTTTCGAAAAGCCTCAAAAAACAGGTTGTTACAAACCTGCCCCCCTTAAGGGAATCTCGACCCCGAGATTCAGACTTGGTCAACAAAAAGGTGGGGATACTCTGCTTTCATATCTTCTTCTCGTTCTTAGGTGGCTTCTTCTTCTGAGTAGTTAATCCATTGGACTTTGCACAAACGGATAATCTTGCTTCTGGTAACGCGCTCTACAACATCAAGTGTCTTGATTAGCTACTCCACATAGGTGGGATCCTCTTGAATATCAATGCTTTCCGGCGGTGTTTGCTCTATTGGAACTCGAAGACACTTCTTCAGCTGGAACATGTGGAAGACGTTACAAACTGTGGATATAGATGTCGGTAGCTCTAATTGATAAGCGATTTCACCTCTTTTTTCCAAAATCTTGTATGGTCCAACAAATCTGGGTGCGAGCTTTCCTTTGGTCTGGAATCTTCTTACTCCTCTGAGTGAAGTTACTCTGAGATAGACAAAATCTCTTGTCTCAAAGATGGACAAAATCTCTTGTCTCAAAGGACAATTCTCTGCGATGATTGTCAGCATAACTCTTCTGTCGGGATTGTGCCACTCTCAATCGTTCTCTTATCATTCTTACTTTACTTTCGGCATCCTTAAATAATTCAGGTCCAAAGAACTGGTGTTCTCCGTCCTGATCCCAAAGGAGAGGGGTTCTACACCGTCTGCCGTACAATGCTTTGAAGGGAGACATTTGTAGGCTGGCTTGTAGTTGTTGTTGTATGAGAACTCTACATAAGGAAGATTCTGATCCCAACTCTATGGCACAGGCTCGAAGCATGTCTTCCAAAATCTGATTTACTCGTTCCATTTGTCAATCTGTTTGGGGATGATAAGCCGTACTAAAGTTGAGTCTTGTCCCCAATGCTTCATGCAAGCTCTTCCAAAATCTAGATGTAAATTATGATCCTCTATCAGATACTATCCTTTTGGATACTCCATGTATATAGACGAACGATCCTGGCCATTTGCAACTCTGCTAGTTGACTACTTTGGTAAGTGGTCTTGACTAGAAGGAAGTGTGCTACTTTAGTAAAACAGTCGATCACGACCCAGATGGAATCATATCCTGATTGGGTCCTAGGCAATCCGGTGATAAAATCCATGCCGATTTGTTCCCACTTCCACTCGGGAAGTGGTAAAGGCTATAACAATCCAGTAGGCCTTTGATGTTTTGCTTTAACTCTCTGGCATACATCATATTGTGCAACAAATTCAGCAATCTCTCGCTTCATACTGACCCACCAATACTTTTCCTTCAGATCCTGGTACATCTTTGTACTTGCCAGATGAATAGAGTAAGGTGATTCATGGGCATCCTTTAGAATCAACTGCTTTGTTTCTTGGTGATTAGGTACACAGATGCGGTTATCGAACCAAACTGTACCTTGCTCGTCCTCAGAAAATCCTGGGGCTTTGCCTCTTCTTATGTTCTTCTTGATTTCTTTGATATCTTCATCTTCTTTCTGTTTTTCTCTGATTTGACTTTGAATGGTTGGTTCAACTTCTAAAGTGTTTACATTGTTGGAAATATGCCCTAGAGGCAATCATAGAGATGATTATATTTCATTATGTTCACAATTTTTGATAATATGTTATCTTGTTCCTTGAATGAATCATCAGTCATGAAGATTAACGAGTATGTGACTTGTTGGTGAAGCTCTTTTTAACTTATGATGATGTCGTTCTAAAAATATCCCTGGTCGAAAGTCACTAGTCGGAACACAAGTGACTCCACGACCAGCACATGTATTGATTGATGACCACGTTTCACCGGTCATGGATATAGGGATATCGAATCAATGATGTGGACACGTGTTAGAGAACATGGTGTTGGATAAGACCCACCTTGAGACACTATTGAGATTGTTATGATTCTATGTGCCGTTAGTTAGTCTCAAGCAATGATGATGTATAATCCTTAGACACGAGATCGACATGGTTTCCTACATGTGTAATAGCACTCTTAGGGGTTGCCAAACGCCGCTTTGCTAATCGGGTGGTTATAAAAGTAGCTTTGGGTATGCTATGAAACATGCAGAGGATGTGACTGGTCGGATATGGGATTTGCCCTCCTAACATAACAGAGAGATATCTCGGGCCCTCAAGTGTCGGATAAAGAAAGTGCATGGCCATGCCCTTTGGTGGTCGAAGAGTTCGACCACATGAGGTTATCCGATACTCGATCGAAAAGCATTGAGCAGTCCATGGATGACACCACATCTCACAGAGTTCAACCAGATATCGTGAGGCAAAGGGAGAATACATGAGTAGGTCGCTTAGTTCGACCAGCTACGGACAAGTCGTATGGAGATACAAGCAAGTCGTAGACTGGTCGAACGTAATCACAGAGTGGTCGAAACCAAGTCGTAAGGAGTTACGAGTTGGTCGTGATCAAATACGAACTGGTCGTATAGAGATAGGACCTGGTCGTAAGTGATGAGGACCTGGTCGTAGATCATATTGCATTAAGGTTCGTCCGATATAATTTGTGTGTATTCGGGAATCGTTATGTTCTACTAGGAACCGCTACGACTCGTGGTCGGAAAGGGTTTCCGAGTCACAACCGAACCACACATGAACCTAACGGGTCACACACTTAACGGGTTGGAACATACCAGTACGAATACAATTCGTAAAGCGTGTTTGGATAGGATCCATCACGGGCCTATATAAAGAGATGCATGAGGCTGTTGGGAAGATAGAGTCGACGCGAGTTGCCCTACCGAAACCCTAGCCGCCATTTTCTTGAGAGCCTCCCCGTGCGATTTGGTGCTAGCACACCGGCGTACGGTTGTTCCTTCCCTGGACGTGTGGATACCGTAGAGGCGCTACTACGATTGTTGCGCTTGAGGACGATCCGCGATCTTCACAAGGAATACAAAGGTTGCTGAAGGAGACGATCGACTACGACCACTACATCGACGTGCTCTTCGTTGGACCAGCCGCTCCAACCCTTCTTCCATTGCTCACAAGTAAATGCGGTGGTAACGATCTATGACCATCTACTTGCTTGGCATCCTGGTTTGCGTGGTAGAAAATTTCGTTTGTAGCTATTGTAGCCTACCCGTATCCCAACATACACAACCCTAATGAACCATCATAGTGTTGTAATACCCCTTTCGACTTAGGGCATCTGCCACTACATTTGCTTTGCCTAGATGGTAATGGATTCCAAGGTCATAATCCTTTATTAGTTCTAACCATCTTCTATGCCTGAGATTGAGTTTTGATTGAGTGAAAATGTACTTTAAGATTTTGTGATCTGTGAAAATCTCACAACGATTACTAATGAGATAATGCAGCCAAATTTTTAAGGCATGCAAAATTGTAGCTAATTCCAAATCGTGCGTAGGGTAATTTCCTTCATGAGGCTTTAATTGGTAAGATGCACAAGTCACGACTTTACCTTCTTGCATTAATACATATCCAAGGCCCTGATGAGAGGCATCATAGAAAACTTTAAAATCTTGATGGCTGTTAGGTAAGACTAACACAGGTGCTGATACTAGTCTTTTCTTCAAGTCCTGGAAACTTTGCTCACAATCATCTGTCCATTCAAACTTGTTTTCTTTCTTCAAAATCTGAGTCATAGGTCTAGTGGTTTTAGAGAAACCTTCGATGAATCTTCGGTAATACCCAGCTAAACCAAGGAAACTCCTTACTTCGGTGACAGACTTGGTTTGCCTCCAATCCATTACAGCTTCAACCTTGGCGGGATCTACTGCAACTCCTCCTACCGACACGATATGTCCAAGAAAAGCTACTTGGCTGAGACAAAATTCACTTTTACTGAATTTGGCATAGAGCTACTACTCTCTTAGTCCTTTGAAAACTGTCCTGAGATGCTTCTCGTGCTATTCTTCATCCTTTGAATAAATGAGAATGTCGTCGATGAATATGACCACAAGCTTATCCAAGAATTCCATGAATACTTTATTCATCATATTCATGAAATAAGATGGTACATTTGTCAAACCGAACGACATTACTGTAAACTCGTACAGTCCATATCTCATGGTGAAAGAAGTCTTTGGTATGTCTTCTAGTCTGATCTTCAATTGATGATAACCGAATCTTAAATCAATCTTGGAGAAAACACTTGCTCCTTTCAACTGATCAAAGAGATCGTCGATCCTGGGTGACAGATACTTGTTCTTGATTGTGACTTCATTGAGTGATCTGTAATCCACACACATCCTCATACTGTTGTCTTTCTTTTTGACAAACAATACTGGTGCTCCCCAAGGTGATGAACTTGGTTGAATAAAACCCTTGTTTTGCAATTCTTCGATCTGTTTCTTCAATTCTGCTAGCTCATTCGTAGGCATTCTGTAAGGTCTCTTCAAAATTGGAGTAGTCCTTGGGACTAAGTCAATTAGGAATATGATGTCCCTATCTAGTGGCATTCCAGGTAGTTCCTTAGGGAATACATCCGGGTATTCTTGCACCACTGGTATGTCTTCTAACTTTACTTCCTTCAAACTAGTCAGGATAGGACTTTTTCTAACAGATGTCTCGGGTCTGAATTCTACTTCAATTCCTTGTTCATTGATGATGGTGATAGACCTATTGGCACAGTCTATCTGGCCTTGATTCTTGGCTAGCCAGTCCATTCCGAGAATCACATCCAATCCTTGTGATTGCAAGACTATTAAGTTTGCTAGGAAAGGTACTCTTGATATTTCCAAGGTAAGGTTTGGGCATAGGGAACTAGTCCTCATTTCTAAGCCCGGAGAATGGATTAACATAGGGTTAACTAAAGGAGAGATAAATAACCCATATTGTAACACCCCAGCCCAACACTGAGCCCGGAATGCCACTAAACTATCCTTCCAACTAAAAACTAATCAACACACTATAAAATTTCAGCAACTAAAGCATTAATAAAACCCAACCACGGGTCACAACAAAACATGAATAAAGACTAATCAAGCATAAATAAAGAAGCGAGGAAAACATAGCAAGATAACAAGTCTAAAACAGCACCAAACCAGTAAACCCAAAACCTTGGAACAAAATAGATTAGTCCAAAGTATCCATCTAAGCTTATTCAAATTCAAACATATCCTAAAAGTAATCCAGCAATAATGAATCAGATAGTTCTCATGTCAATTAATCATGTGTCTGAAGTATGAAACTATCCCATGTGCGCTAGTCCCTCTCAATCGTGGTGCCCTCAACGATCGCCTAAAAACAACAAAAGAGCAAGGGTGAGTCTGTAACACCCTGGCTATTCGGAAGCCAAGATGTCACCTAAATCATCTAACATACAACCATAATGCAGAAGAATTTGAATAAAATCATCTAATGACATAAAGAGATCACTATTTAATATAACCATGGCATGAAAATATTCTGAATTCAAGCAAGTATAACGAAGGGTGATCGAAGATCACAAGCAATACTTAATCAACCATAACATAGAGAGGGTTATCAACCACATCTAAATTTAATTATTACAGTTCATCATTAACGAATGAAAAATAGAACTAAATCGTAATCTTGGACTTGATTAAGGTGAAGTGAATGAGTAGTGCGTGTCTACTCCCTCCCAATAGAGCCAACATCAATGATCACCTAAAAAAACAAACAACGCAAGAATGAGTCCGAGACTCGGCAAAGTCTGAAAAATAAATGGGACATACAACAACCATGATCATGACAACATTATTGAAGAATATGAATAAACCACGAATCGAATATTTGAATGAATTGAATGAAATGAGGGACTACACGTGCATATACGGTATAGTGGTGACACACCGTCGGTGTTCACCTAAGCCCGCATTTAACTAAATCTGGGATCCAAGTCCCGTATGAAGAACGTTTAAATCTGGTGTCCCAAACTGCCCATATTGGAATGGTGGGTCTTACGTGCCCATACTGGAATTGATGGGTCTTTACATCCCACTCCCGTGGGTGAATCATGAACCATAACTGACAAATAATCCAACAATCTCTACTATCTCTTCTTGTGGGACTTGTACCCTTACTGTTGACTTCCCTTATATTTTCCTAGTTCATTGCTTAATTGACTACTTTTCTTGGTCCTATGCTTATTGCGAGTGGTATACGTTATTCTTTGTGTTGGGAATCGTTTTCAATTGCCTTTTTCTGTTGAGAAAAGAATAATGGATTTATTTCACAAAACCTTTCAGAGTGTATAATGGCAGATGGTTGGTGGTGATCAACTAAATAACTTGTGAGACTTTGGAAGTCAAGTTGATTGAGACATTGAGTGATAAGTTGATTTCTTGGAGTAATCCTTGGAGAGGGTTTGACTTAAATAGAAGTTTGGTCTTTGGGGCCAAACTGATGGCATTAATGCAAATACTAGAACCTATAGTGGATTGTGGTCCAAGATCTTTTGTTCATGCTAAGTGGAACATTAGGATTGTTTAAAGTATGGAAAATCTTGGTAAGTTCTGAGGGTACCATGATTGAGTACTTTACACAGTTGTGTAGAAGATTTGTGATAGTGTAGTTCAATGAGGATGGAATTGTGAGAGATCTAATCGTTACGGCAACTATGGAGATGATAGGAAATGTTGAGTTAATGTCAGGTATAACTTGGTTTCAATGAGTAACTTTCTTGGCGTTAGAATCTTTCAAAGGGAATGTGTGGCTTCGAAGTAAAACCGAATAGTGGTACGACCAAGTAGAACCTATGGTATGGTGTAATTCCAGAACCTTAGTTCATGTTAAAATATTGGGGATTATCGAAGGTATGAAAACCTTAATCAATTTTATTGAGTAACGCAATTGGAAAGTATTGCGATAATATGTGGGTGATTCCTATTGATGTCAATTAGAGAGTATGTTAGATTTGTGGGGATGTTAGAGATTTAATCCGATGATTTCACTATCTGTTATAAGAGAAATTTATTGTAGAGGTCTTGGAGGTTAAATTTGGGCTGTGCATTGTTTTATGCTAAACTTTTAGTCGCCCAAAGATTGTGTGTAGGGGAGATAGGAAATTGGAGTATCTTTGAGCGATGGAATGATTGTTGATAGAACCCTTTTGATGTAGTACACGGCGTGGGTCCTGGTGATTCTGAGTTGTTTCTTCTTAAAATCTTGAGGTGATGTGATTGCGTGAGATCTTTTCTGAGGTGCTTTGGGTGCCATCTGTTAAGTTAATTTCATCAGTAGAAGGAGTTGTCTAGAGTGTTTCGGTGGGATCAGTAGAGCCTCTCCACAAGGGTGTGGATGATGTATTTTTTGTCTGAGCATAAATTTTGAGAATGCTAATTTAAGAGATTTGAGCTCGTGTGGTATATGATGAATTCGAATTCCAAAGTTTGATGTGAAGTTTATTTCTTAAAAGAGAAACTGAGAAAAAAGGATGTTTCCTCGAGTAGTGAAACGTTTTCTTGATTTTCGTTTGAGCTTTGTGTTGTTGACTGATGTCTTTGGCAATTTGAGTTGGAGCTATACTGGCATGTATGATTCTTTCCAATTCAGACAAAATAAAAGAAATTTTTTCATTTGGGCATTCGAGTGATTTCTCCTTTGGCTTTCGTGGTGTTCATCCGTAAATTTCCTAATTAGAAAGTTCAATTGATTTCTTAATGAACTGTCAATTTTGGATTTGACCCTTTTGGTGGAGAGTTAGCATTGCGTGGATGTGAAGAGAACTCTTTATTTTCAGTTCGATTCTCTTTGTAAAATAGCTGTTTAAGAACGAGTTCTATTGTGCATTCTTGTTTAAAGGAGGTGCTGCTTGTTAGATGAAGAGTTCGATTTTGAGCAAGTGGTGTGCTTTCATACCAAAAGGGAAGTTGGCCCAGGTACATTGGTTCGTTTCGACAGTTGCAGAAATTAGGAAGTTAGCATATCGCTCTGTCTCTCGAGTCCATCTGCGATTTACACAACGTTTGGTATGTTACGGTGCTGAATGAGTACCGAGAGGTCATGACTTGGGATTACGTTAGAGCCGTTGGTCAGCGAGTAAAATCCTACCTTTGAGTCCGTGTGTTGAGAGAACTGTCAAGGTCGAGGCGAGTGTTAAGGCGTGAGCGTGGGTATCCATCAAATGTGATGTGGTTCCGAAGTCCGAGAGGAAAGCGACTTGGGAGCTAGAGTCTCGCATGAGTGAGCAGTATCCGAATCTGTTCACGACTGGTACGTGTCGTTTGTTATTTCATTTCAGTGGCAGATGATCTTTTGTTTAATTTGTCGTTTAGAATTCGAGGTCGAATTACATTAAGGGGGTAGAATGTAATATCCTGATGATTCAATAGTGTATACAATAAAGTTTAGAGAATGAATTAAAGAAAAATTCAGAAACTCTTGGGAGTTTTTGGATCGTGGGCTTCGGCCGAGGCAATCTAGCCATAGTGGGCCGGCCCATTAGTGGTCCAAGGGGGGGTGCCACTTCCCCAACCCTAGCCGCCCCTCCCTCCACCTCTTTGGCCGCCCCTCTCCTCCTCCCTCACCCCCCTTGGCCGCCACCCCTCCCCCTCCATTCCCCTTTGGCTGCCACACTATCCCAACCGAGCTCCCTCGCTGCCATCTCCGGTGCTTTCCACCCTGCAGTTGGGCCATAAGGAAGAGGAAGGAGAGGGAAGAAGGAAGGAGAAGAAGAAGGGAGGTCTTCGCGAGGGATCCAGCGAAGTCCAGCGAAGGATTTGTGGGTAAACCCTTGTTCCCCATTAATTTTTGTAGACCGTTCATGTGTGATTTGTCTCCGATTGTCAGATTATTCTCCTGCTGTGTAGATCGGTTGAATCTGTCTATCCGTTGATGCGCAGTTTTGGGTTAGATCCGAGTAGATTCACGGATTAGTGTCTCCTGAAGATAGATGGAAATTTTCGTTATCTTTCTATAAAGTTCTAATTCATAATTTTTGGATAAACGGTTAATTAGTTATGAATTTCGTAAGGCAGAGTGCTAAATCAGTCTCAGGACTTGTGCAGCGAACATAGATCTGTAAATTTGATATGGGAGACGGCCGAATTGGGTCAGTTGGTCTCCTTGAGAGTTTTAGGTATTTTCATTATGTTTCCAGAAAGTTAAATTTCATAATTTTTTGATTTCTATATCAAAAGTTATGAATTTTAGAAGCTCAGGCTATAATCTGCCTCTCTGTTGTGGACAGAATAACTTTACTTGACTATTAGCAACATTTGTTGCACAATGGAAATATTTGAGATAATTTTATTGAGATAGCTGGTTTCCTTTAGTTTCCAGATATTATTAGAACAATGTGTTTGGTTATGCCGAACAAAAGTTATGAAATTCACAAGTTAGTAGTACCGAAGATGACAGATCGGTCTTCGGGATTTAAAACAAAGGCTTAGATGAACTAGTTTGATCTTTTGATCACCTGAGAAGTTGCAGCTTGGCTTGTGTAGGTTCTAGTAAAATTGGATTCATGGCTTTTGGAGTTTCGACTCAAAAGTTATGAATTTTTCGTTAACAATTGTTTGTTTGGACAGATTTGGGAATTTGAGAGTGTTATTGATTAATTGTTCGGGTTGCGGTTAGGGACGCTTGTTCTCGTTTTATTCAATTGCTATGTTGTACACTGTTGGTTAGTGTACTTAGTATTGTTTTACGGCTGCCAGGAGGTGGTGAACCCCGGGGCTAGAGCTTTTTCATCATTGTCTTCCGTCTCACGGTTGAGGCAAGTACCTTGATGTTCTGATGATTAGAAAATGTTGAATGCTTGATGTTGACACTGTGTTTTTCTAAGATCCATGATAATGTTTAAAGTTCATGTTCCTTCCATATGTGTTATCTCCATGATTAGAGAGCATGTCTTTTCAATATACATATTTCATACCATGCATTCATTATTCATGTTTCATCCACGGGAGTGGATTAAAAAAACCCATCAATTCCAGTATGGGCACGTAAGACCCACCATTCCAATGTGGGCAGATTGGGACACCCGTATGAAATGTTCTTTATACGGGACTTGGATCTCCGCATTTTGTTAAATGCGGGCTTAAGTGAACACCGACGGGTGTGTCACTAGCAATACCGGTATGTGCATGTGTGTAGTCCCTTCATTTCATTCCATCCATTCATTCCATTTATTCAAATGTTCGTTTTGTGATTTATTCATATTATTCAATGATGTTGGTTTGATCATGTTTGTTGTTTGTTCCATTTACTCACTGTACTTGTTGAGTCTTGGACTCATTCTTGCGTTGTTTGTTTATTTTAGGTAATCTCTGATGTTGGCTCAATTGGGAGGGAGTAGACACGCACTACTCATTCACATCACCCTATTCCAATTTAAGATTATGATTTAGTTCTATCCTTCATTCGTTATTGATGCTGTAATAAATAAATTTAGATGATGAATGATGTCTATTGCTATGTTATGGTTGATTCAGTAGTACTTGTGATCCTTGATTATTCCTTCGATAGTTGTTGCTTAGATTCGGACCAAATTCATGACATGGTTCTTTTGAATATTGATCTCTTTATGTCATTAGATGAGATGGTGTTGTAATTCTTCCGCATTATGGTTGTTTGTTAGTTTATTTAGGTGACATCTTGGCTTCCGAAACCGATGATTATCTAATCGTTAAAGCAATTTATGAGATAGTAGAGATTGTTGGATTATTTGTCAGGTATGGCTTGGTCTCAATGAGTAACTCTCTTGGAGTTAGAATCTTTCAAAAGATAATTTGGTTAAGAGTATAATTGTCTATTGACCTTATTGGTCGAGTATGGTTAGGTTGTGGGAGTTTTATTCATCGAATCTGATGATTTCCCTACCCTTTTACACCAGAAGTTCATTCTAGGGGTCCTGGAGGTTAAATTTTTGGGCTTCGCCTTTTATATGCTGGGATTTTGGTCGCCTAGGGATTTTGTGTAGCGAAAGTATATTAAGGGTGGATTTCAGATTGTTGGATGATTATTGATAGGACCCTTTTGATGTAGTACCTGAGAATACGTGATGTCAACTATGATTTGGTTATTATTAAACGATTGAGGTGACATGATTGAATGTGAGATCTATTTTGAGATACATTGGGAGTCATCCATCAAAGTAATTCCGTCAGTAGAGGAGTTGGTAAGAATAAGTCTTGTGGAGTCAAGAGAGCCTTCCTTTAAGCGGGAGGTTGATGTATTCGTTTGAGCTTGGCGTTGAGGTTGCCAATTTAAGAAAACGAGTTAGTGTCATATGATGAATTTGAAATTCATAATTTGAGAGAAGTTCTATTCCTAAAAGAGAAACTGAGAAAAAGAATGTTTCCTCGGGTAGTGAAGCGTTTTCTTTATTCTCGCTTGAGCTTTGTGCTGTTGACCGATGTCTTCCGCAGTTTGAGTTGGCGCTGTGTTGGCATGTTTGATTCTTTCCAATTCAGACAAACCAAAAGAAGTATTTGGTTTGGGCATTCGAGTGATTTCTCCTTTGGCTTTCATGGTGTTCATTCATAAACTGCCTTTAGAAAGTGGAATTGTTTTCGTGATGAATTGTCAAATTTGGATTTGACCCTTTTGTTGGAGAGTTGGCATTGCGTGGTTGCGATGAGAAGTCTTTATTTTCAGTTGGTTTCTCTTTTTAAAACAGTTGTTTAAAAACAAGTTCCGTTATGCATTATTAAGATGAAGAAACCGATTGAGTAGTGGGACAAGAGTTCCATGTGTGTGGTGCATGTTTGTGCTTTTGGTACCAAAGGGAAAGTTGGCCCGAGGTACATTAGTTTGTTTTCGTCAGTTGCGGGGATTAGGAAGCGGGCGTATCGCTATGGCCGTCTCGGGTCCATACGCGCGGTACGCAATGTCTGGTATGTTCTGGTGCTGAGTGAGTACCCGAGCAGTCCGAAGCTTGGGATTTCGATTAGAGCCGTTGGCCAACGAGTAGGACCTTATCTTTGAGTCCTGCATGTTAAGAGGGGTCGAGACGAGTGTTGAGGTGTAAGCCGTTGGTATCCATCATTTGTGATGTGGTTCCATATGTCCGAGAGGAAAGCGACATGGAAGCAAGGGTCTGCATCTTGAAAGCAATATCGATCTGTTCACGACTAGTATGTGTAATTTGTTATTTCATTTCAATGGCGGTTGTTCTTCTATTTATTTGACGGTTAGAATTAGAGGTGAATTACATTTTAAGGGGATAGAATGTAATATCCCGTTCAAATATAAAACATATAAGTGACTAGTATTAGAATTAAATATAATTAGAAAGGAAAAATTCAGAATTTTGGAGGAGTTTTAGAACTCGGGCCTTTGGCCCATAGCTCTTTGGGCCCATGTGGGGGGAACTGAACCCTAGCACCTAAGTACTGTAGCATGGGCACTGTAGCGCCGTCGTCACTGTAGCACGACGCTACTGTAGCACACCCCTCCCCTCTGGTGCTTCTCCATTATTGCCGGCCATAAGGAAGAGGAAGGAGAGGGAAGAAGAGAGGAGAGGAAGAAGAAGAAGGTGGGGTTGATCTTCGCGAGGGCTTCGCGAAGGTTTCAGCGGCATCTCGTGTCATTCTTGTGGGTAAATTCGTGTTCCCAATTAGTTTTGATAGATAATTCGTATGCGATTCGTATTCATTAGCTGTTCTGAGATTTCTGTAGTAGATCGGTTGAATCTGTCTTTTTATTGACGCACGGTTTATGGTTAGATCCGAGTAGATTCAGGGATTAGTGTCTCCTGGAGATAGATGGGAATTTTCGTTATCCTTCCAGAAAGTGCTAATTCATAATTCATAGTTATGAATTTCGCAAGACAGGATGCTAAATCAGTCTCAGGATTTGTGCAGCGAACATAGATCTGTAAATTTGATATGGGAGACTGCCGAATTGGGTCATTTGGTCTCCTTGAGAGTTTTAGGTATTTTCATTGTGATTCCAGAAAGTTAAATTTCATGATCTTTGGATTTCTAGATCAAAAGTTATGAATTTTAGAATCTCAGGCTGTAATCTGCATCTCTATTGTGGACAGAAGAGGATTACTTGACTATTTGCAACATTTGTTGCACAATGTAAATGTTTGAGATAATTTTATTGAGATACCTGGTTTCCTGTAGTTTCCATAAAGTATTAGAACAATGTGTTTGGTTGAGCCAAACAAAAGTTATGAAATTCACAAGTTAGTAGTACCGGAGATGACAGATCGGTCTTCGGGATTAAAAACAAAGACTTAGATGAACTAGTTTGATCTTTCGATCACCTGAGAAGTTATAGCTACGCTTGTGTAGGTTCTAGGAAAATTGGATTCATGGCTTTTAGAGTTTTGACTCAAAAGTTAAGAAATTTTCCTTAACAGCTGTTCGTTTGGACAGATTTGAGAATTTGAGAGAGTTTTGATTAATTGTTGGGATTGCGATTCAGGATGCTTTTTCTTTTTCCGTTTCATTGCATTGCTGTACACTTTTGGTTGGTGTACTTAGTTTATTGTTTTACGGCTGCCAGGTGGTGGTGAACCCCAGGGTTAGAGCTTTCTATCGTTGACTTCTGAATCACGGTTGAGGCAAGTACAATTGATTTGTCTTGTTTGTTGTTTGTTCCACTTGATTGATGAATATGAAATGGGTAATTTCGGTATTCCTTGTTTCCCTTCATAGTTGATATACCATGATTCTTCAATAATAAGACTACGTTCCTTACATTCATTCGTTCCTTCGCTCCTGTTCACCCACGGGAGTGGGTAGTTAAGTCCCATTACTCCAATATGGGCAAGTACATTGTGTAATGTACTGCTGTCGATTGTTCATAATGTTTTAAGTTCATGCCATGACTGAGTACTATGGTATGTGAGTAGGTTTTGTTGACTTCTACTTCGTTTCATGTATGTGAATCATGCGTCTTGAGTTTTCTTCTTACAAATTCATATATACTCATTCATTCATTCATTCATGGTTCATGATTCACCCACGGGAGTGGGATGTAAAGACCCATCAATTCCAGTATGGGCACGTAAGACCCACCATTCCAATGTGGACAGTTTGGGACACCCGTATGACACATTCTTCATACGGGACTTGGATCCCCGCATTTTGTTAAATGCGGGCTTAGGTGAACACCGACGGGTGTGTCACCAGCTATACCGGTATATGCATGTGTGTAGTCCCCTCATTTCATTCAATTCATTCATTCTATTCATTCAAATATTCGTTTTGTGGTTTATTCATATTCTTCAATAATGTTGTCATGATCATGGTTGTTGTATGTCCCATTTATTTTCTGTACTTGCTGAGTCTCGGACTCATTCTTGCGTTGTTTGTTTTTTTTAGGTGATCATTGATGTTGGCTCTATTGGGAGGGAGTAGACACGCACTACTCATTCACTTCACCTTAATCAAGTCCAAGATTACGATTTAGTTCTATTTTTCATTCGTTAATGATGAACTGTAATAATTAAATTTAGATGTGGTTGATAACCCTCTCTATGTTATGGTTGATTAAGTATTGCTTGTGATCTTCGATCACCCTTCGTTATACTTGCTTGAATTCAGAATATTTTCATGCCATGGTTATATTAAATAGTGATCTCTTTATGTCATTAGATGATTTTATTCAAATTCTTCCGCATTATGGTTGTATGTTAGATGATTTAGGTGACATCTTGGCTTCCGAACAGCTAGGGTGTTACAGAGTCCACGACTCGGCAAATACATCAATAAACAACAAACAATGATAAAACATCAGTATTCAATAACTTCATTATCACCACATGTCCTTCTATTAATATTCTCATGCCATTCTCTTCTCTTTGTTTTCACACACATTCATCTCATATCTCAATGCAACTCTATTCTACATGTCCACATGCACTTCTTTCGCGTATACCGGTATAGCGGAGTGTTCACCCGTCGATGACACACTCTATCCTTCACTCCCATGAAGTCCCCACCGAAGTAGGATTTTATCTAGAGCACTCCGGACTAGTCATGTATCTTTCTCACCGACCTCACCGGAATAGTTACATGACTTTCTCACCGACCTGGCTCGTGCAACTCCTGTCATGATGAATGTAAATGATGCAACATCTTTAATTATTCATCAACATAATTCATCTCATTAACTCAACATCTCTTGTTCGTCAACAAGATATAGTCATACCATTCCATTGCTTGCAATTAAATAAGAATAAAAGCACAACAATAATGGTAATGAATGATAAAGAAATACAGTGATCAATCATTGATCGCTGTCTACCATGCACTTGCCTTTACTAGTTGCAACGCACGGTCTGGCTAGAAGATGGCAACAAGCACGACGTCTCTCCTACAATAAACACTCAAATCTCAATACAAGCTACAGCATCACAAGAACAACAATTAATTTGACATCGCTCCTACATGTCCCCTAAATCCACAATGCTTCCCCAATACCGAACAGTCAACCCTTGCTGTCCTGGTACTAAAAAGGGTGTAATTTTTGACTCACAAGTCCGATCATAGCAAACCACCCCTATTATGGAATCTACACAAAATTCTCCACTTTTTCTTAGATTACCATGACTTCTAATTAAATCATCTAACCCCTCGTTTTTATGCCAGAAGACCGATCTGTTATCTTCTGGACAGCGGGTGTTACTAAATTCATAACTTGAAAATTACTCGTCCGCTCGACATGATTAAATACTCTATGGAAAGATACTGAAATTATCTACAATTAACTAGTAGATGACATTCCCAAAATTCGCCATTAAGGTACCCGAATAAATCATACAACAGAACAACGGACTAATCCAATTTACTATTCGATATCTCCCTGACTAGAAACATGCTAATAATTTCCCGTACTGCTCCAACAAAACATGCTAGCTTTCCTCCCTCTTTTAGTACAACAATGAAACGCATGCATACATACATGCGGTGCAAAGTTGCACTACTAGATAATTCTAGCGCTAGCTAATTAATTCTAGCAGCCTTGCACTACTAGACAATTCTAGCGCTATTTGTACTATTAGATAATTCTAGCACTAGCTAATTCATCCCTCTCTCTTACTGCACCAATTAGTGAAACATGCGGCACTATCCAATTAACTACTCTCCCCTACTATCCAATTAAATAATCAAAGCAATTCCAATTAAATAATCAGAGCAGGACCAAAACTAATCAACTACATCACTATTAGTTAAATACTAATGCCATAAGCCTGCATGCGTACATTAGATCTTGCACTACTAATTAATTTCTAATGCCAACGGCAGATGCAGCAGTATCTAGATCATCTCTCTCCCTTACTGCTCAGGCCACAAGCATGCACACACAGGATGTAGCAACCAATATTTGCATGCGGCTGCACCTTTGCATGTGGCTAGAAAATTGCATCACGTAACTAGTTATGTCAACCCTCTTGCTTAATATACCAATGGAACGCATTAGTACCTCCCATCATCTAGTCAAAGTAGTCCAGGGAAAACAAGTAACGGGAATTGACCAACTGACCTACGGGGCAAGCAAGACTGAGGCGACGTGCGGTTGCTGATCTCCCACGTACCGGCCGAACCGCAACCAGACCTTCCTCGCGAACTCTGCAGTGGCGATGGCATTCGGCGGTAGGTGGCTACGCGCCCACGCGGCAGCAGGTAGGCACTCACGTGGTAGCAGTAGGATTAAAACGGTGGCGGCGCACGGAGGAATAAAAGAAAACACTACTAGGGTTTCTAGAACCCACTCTCCCACAATCCTTTTATCCCAGAACGAACCAACTCCTCCCTAAAATTCTAAAATATTCTGTTTTTACGTACCCCTTTTCGTCTAATTATGCACAGGCCCTCAAGGGGTTATTTTCGAGATATTACACATATTTCCCCACAAACTTATTTGAAACAAAAGAATGCGAAGCTCCTGAATCAAATAAAACTAATGCTGGTACTGAATTGACAAGGAACGTACCAAAGACCACATCTGGTGCAGTCTGAGCTTCTTCTGCGGTGATGTGATTCCCACTCACAACTAGAGTGCTGCTAGGTGCTAGAATTCCCTGATTTGGTCGGGCTAGGGTTGTTGGCTGCTACTTCTTTAGGCACTTATTGGCATAGTGCCCTACTTCATTACATTAGAAATAGGTAACTCTGGTAGTGGAGGTAGCGGGTGCCTTTTTCTGAAACTAGCCTCCGTGTGAAGTGTTGCGGAACCCGGAGTTGACTGGGCGTTGAGCTGGTACAGGTGCCTTGGACGGGGAAGACATAAATCTCCCTTGATGAGGTAGGTGAGGCTGAGTGGTGTGGGGTTTAGGAAAACCCCCAGAGTTGAACTTCTGGTTTGCCATCCTTCTTTTGCGGTTTTCCATCTCTAGGTCCTTGCCTTCCTGGCGGATAGCCTTGTTCACCAATTGTTGGAAGTCCATGTAGTCTTGAGCAATGAGACGAACTGAGAGGTCATCATTGAGCTTTTCCAAGAAACGTTCTTGCTTGGCTTCATCTGTTGCAACATCTTCAGGTGCATAGCGAGCTAACTGGTTGAACTTGTGCAAATAATCATTAACGGAGCGGTTGCCTTGGCGCAAGGTATGGAACTCTTTCTTCTTCAGGGTTATTGTGCCTGAGGGAATGTGTGCACGGTGAAAAGCCTGCATGAGCTCATCCCAAGTGATAGTATGAGCATCTGCGTGAGAGTGGGTGAAATTGTCCCACCATTCTGACGCTGGCCCATTCAGCTGGTGAGAGGTGAACAGAACTCTCTCACAATTAGTGCACTAGACCATATCTAGTTTCTTGCCGATTCCTCTAAGCCAATCATCACTTCCATTGGCTCGGTACTGCCAGAGAAAGTTGGAGAACGCATCCTCATGAACTCTGATATATTGGCCCTTAGGGGAGGTGGAGCGTAAGCTTGAGGTTGAGCTGCTACTACTGCTTGCAAATTCTGTGCATTGCTGATTGATTGCACGAATAGATTGATCAGTTGTAACATGCCAATTTTCTGAGCTTTAAAAATCTTTTAATAGTTAGTAGGGAGAAAATTCACCATTTGGATTTATTTTAATTTAATTCAAAATCTTAATATTGAACCTTGTGCATCAAAACAATTTAATATGATTAAAGTCAACATGAAGATTGGTCAAAACTATTTTATTTGGGTTCTATGTGCTTGGATATATTTTCTAGAATTTTTCCAAGTTCATTTGCTATTTTCTATTGCCTTTTGGAATTTCTAGTATTTTCTAAAATAGAAAACCTATTTAAAATCTCGGAATAGTGTTTGGGCTGAAACCCAAACCCTATTCACTTCTAGCCCATCTCTGTGGCGGCCGGTTTCCCCGCCAAGACGCTCTGCGTCGTCACGACAGTGGTCCCCTTTGTCGGTCTCTCTCTCTCTCTCTCTCTCTCTCTCTCTCGCTTCCTCCAGTCCCGACGTCGGCCCGCAGCGATGCCGTTTCGCACGTGGACTCGCCCAAGCCTCTCTCGCTGCCTTATGGACCCCGCTGCCACATCATCGTCGTCTTCATCACGGACTCTACGTCCATGTCCGAGCCGGACTGCGCCGCTGTGCCACTTGCGAATCCCCACCTCCCGTGCCTATTTAAGGACAGTGACCATGTTACGAAGCTCGCATCCAAGCCCGCCGCCTTTTCCCTGAAGTCGCCAACCCTAGCACACCGCCTCTTCACTGGATTTGAAGCTTGAACCCTAGCGCCACCGTGAGCTCCTTCATCGGATTCCGCCACCGTCAGTGATCCTTAGCTGTCGTTGAGCACCTCTTCGGGTTCGCCACATCGAGAGCCATTTGGTGCACGCACCCGTTTCCCTGGAGACGCCCTGGTTCGCCGTCGCCTCTTCAAGCCGAGCCGCTCCGCCGCTTCGACCTCGCCGCCGGCCATCCCCGTCACTTCAGTGCACCCGTGAGCACACCATCGTGATCCCCGCGCTCCCCTCTACCCCTGGTACCACCCATCGCCGCTGGTTCGTCGTCGTTCGTTGAAACCTTGGTTCCCGTGCGCCATTGCCGTCGCCGCCGTCCGCGTCAACACCACCTCGCCCTCCGTGCTTGCGTGGCAGCTGCGTGGAGCCCCCGTCAGTATCCACGTGTGCGCACACGTGGCAGCCCCGCCATCTCGCTCGCGCCCGGTTTGGTGGACTTGGTCTACCGTGGACCGTGAAGCTGACATGTCGGTCCCAGATGTCAGTATTTTATTTTTATTTTCTTATTCCGGAAATTCTATTGCTGACATCACCGTTGGGCAATAATCCGATATTTCTTTAGAGAAATAATTTGGAAATTCGGAATAATCAAATTATTAGGGTTTCTTTTATATTCAAACTTCCAAAGCGCATATCTTTTGCATCCAAACTCCGATTGAGCCCATTCAAATTTCTAAATTCATCTAAATTCAAGATCTATTTATTGGGGATTTTTTTTTAATTTTTGGAGTTTGTTTTGCCTCTGTTATTTATTTGTTTTGTTTGTTTGCTTTGTTCGCGAGTAGACGTCGATACTTCGGAAAGATTTGAAGAAGAAGGAGCACCTCAAGAGCAAGATCAGTACCTAGACCTATTTCAAGGCAAGTTATACCTTTGATCATATTGAACCCTGTTTTCAAATGTTATATTGATTCAAATTATTGCATCTACTTTAAGTATTTATTTAAATGTTTTTGGGTTTAGTTATTAATCCAAATTGTTATATCCACCTTGCTTAATTGTATATGTCATAATCTTTTGTCACCCTAGATTGGTTCATTACTAGTTGGAATTATCATAGCACCAACGTGGGTTGGTTAGATACGATTAGTCTGCTTAGCCATGCTACGATCATCATCTCATGTGAGTTGCAAATATAAACTTGACTAAGTGATTATGGAACTATGTGATAAAACTGTGTGTACTATGTGCTATTACTCGTTGATGGAATATGTTGCACTTAACCAACAGGGTGGGAAAGGATTTAGACGGAGGCAAGTGGACTATGTATTGGATACGTCTAACAAAACCAGTAATAAAGTTTAAGGGTAGGCACAAAAACAGCATTCCCTTCTAAATCTCTCAAGATAGGGTGTCCTAACCACCCGACAGCTATGAAATTTCCGTTGTCCATTGATCCCGCTCTGAAGAATCCTCCCTTCACCGGATTATTAGCTATGTCATCAGAAAAAACGAGTTTCTCGGTTATGGTGGATTTGTGCGCATGGGCTTAAAAATCTGTGTCCATAGGGATTTATAGTAAATTGGAAGTCTTGCCTTGGTCAATTAAGGACTTAACTTTGTGTGCCATTGAACTGAGCCTTACTGTATGACCACATGCCTGGTATGGGACGGGCCTAACTTAGTAAGTTATGGAGTCTTGCCATTGCTACTCAGGCTGTAGGTTAGACTGTGTTAATTGGGTGGAGGTGTGCTACCAAGTAGTTACATCGCGGGATGGTTTGTCGCTTCCTTGTCCAACGGTGTGTGTCATGCCAAAGCGTTGTGGTAGGGTTGGTATGACAACAAAGCACACTGGGAGTATCAATGCTAAGATAAACTTTCTAAAACGTTTTGTTACGATTAGTGCTTGCTACACTAGTTTTATCTTGTGGGTAAAGTGTACAAACTCTGCAGAGTGTTAAATCAATCTATTCGAATAGCTGCGTTCGCGGTCATGGACATGCTCGGGGATTTCACACGAGGGGTAGATTTTTACAAAATGTGTGGGAAGGGAGCTATGTGATTTAAGTCATATGGCTATGTGAATAACCTGTTTAGGCTATGTGTCTTTGTGAAATTAAACTATTAAATTACTATTGTTTAATTGTTTTACTTATGCTTTCAATCTATTATTTGTATTCAAATTGCAAATGTTGCATTTCTGCAAAAGAACCACAGAAGTCATTCCTTTGGAATAAGCCATCATGTATACTTGCATTTCTATGGTATAACTTGCGAGTACGGTTGTGTACTCATGCTTGTTGTAAAACAAGCAACAGAAGAGGACGAGGAGTCGCCTGCCTTCGAGGAGGAGTTCGTTGAAGGTGCTTGATCGTAGGGTCTTGATCCCAGTCGGTTGACTGTGGTGAATTGATGGGATGCCGCTGCCATTTCTGTTTTCGCTGCTATTTAAATTCTCTATTAGCCCCGCGTGGCTTATTAGTGTAAACTCGATCATAAGGTCAAAACCCTTATTTAATAATCAAATTACTCGTTTATGCTATTAATCACCTTGTGTGGATCGATATTCATCTATGTTGAAACTGTGTGCACTAGCGTGATCCTGGACTAGTGCATTATACACAGAGGGTCCATAATTGCATTTTTGGGTCCCGACAGAGGTGGTATCAGAGCCATACTGACTGTAGGTCTTGACCTTTGTTAGATTGGCCGTCTTAGAGAGTCCAAATTATTTTCTACAGAAAAATTAACTTGCAAGATTAATTGAATTGCTTAACTCCTCTCATGTCTCTCTTTACTCAACTTTTGCTAGAATCTTTTTCCTCTCCCCGCTGTTTTAACTTGGTTCCTATCCTCTTGTCTGTCTTGAAAGATACTTCATACCTACGATGAGCGCAAAGGCAGACATGCCGCAGAGTTGTGGAAGCTGTTGTAGGTACTTAGAGGCTTTGATTGTCCCATATATCGTGGCAACCGTTGGGTGGTCAACGGGCAAGATCGTGGAGTGATCTGCCGTCTAACTATCTATGTGAGGAAGAACACTAAAGCTAGCCATCCTTTGAACCTCTCCGTCAGAAGGATCAACTTCTCAAAAGGAATTCAAGAGTCATCATGCCTTGCCATTCTCAGGATCTGCAACATCTACATGCGTGAGCTGCAAGATACTGCCTTTTGCTACCATCCCAGAGCTGTAGCAATGGATCTACCAGCACGCTACCCATCCACGAGTGGAGAAGGAAATGCTACAGTGGTGCACCTTGCCCAGTTCTCAGCTGCTCAGGAGGAGTCGCTTGAGTTGGTTGCCGTCGAACTAGAGTGTGTCTACGAGACCTTGGACCGAGCAGAAGAAAGGATCGTTGTTCTAGAGCAAGCTCTCTACGGTTAGCATGAGCCGGAGGATGATCAAGAGGAGGAAGATCCAGAAGAACCAGAAGAAGACCCAGAGGAAGATCCGGAGGAGCCAGCAGAACCTACAGAGCCCAAGGAGCCAGTTGTGGCCGCTCCAAGCACACCTGTACCTACTGCACCAGTCCCGAGGCATCAAAATCGGTTTGCGAGGATGCCAGCTCACTTCCAGGTCTACAGCAGGCAGGAGCACCATCGTGGCTGTGGAGGCTACCTTAGCGACTGAGTTCGCTAGAGTTCAGTTGTTAGGCTTAGCCAGTCTAAGTTAGGAGAGTCGCCCTTTAGGTGGTAGTTTGTGTGCTTAGGTTCGTCGTTTTTCTTGTGTGTAAGTATGACCTGCAAAGGCCCATAGGCATTTGTTGCAGTCATGCTAAGATCACTAATAAAGTATTTCAGTTGGTTTTCTTGAAGCTGTGTTTGTTGGGTTTAATCCACCCCCTCGATTAGTTCTTAACTCATCTTGTGCTTCCTACCTTACTGATGCGGACATCCTTAGCTACGATGTTCCATATAGTGTTTTCAATTCAACAAGTACTTCAAAACAACATGAGCTTACTAAAAGAGTTGAAGAACAAGAGAAGCTTCTGGGTGAAGCTTCTGCAAAGAAGCTTAACCGACAGGTGAATCTGTTCCATGAATTTCCTTTAAGTTTAATTGAGAATATTATACTACGTAATAGCGGGCCATCACTTATTGTTAGGTTTGAAGGAGATGCTTTATGTGAATATCAAGAACACGATGCTTCTCGGGGTGTTTTGATGCTCACAAAAATAGCATGCAGCCTATGGGACGCATGGAAGGTATGGATTCATGACGATCTTCACAGCAACTCGGAAGGATCTAACATGAACAATATATATATATATTTGGAAAGCTTATCAAGTCTACTTTCCAACGGATAAAACGACACGTGATTTGGAGCTTTCTATAAAAGTTATGGCTATTCGAGTGAATGCTGCACATTCAGACCGACCAACGCGCGAGAGTTGACAAAGTTGATGATTCCGCGGCATGTACGACATTTTGGGAAGATATCCAGCTTTGCCATGACTTTTCAAAGGCTTACAAGAGTCCCTTTCTCAAGTTTCATACGAATTCAAGTCGTTTCAATTAATGAAATTGAAGTTAGGAAGGTTTGGATTAAATTCGGATTCGGAATCAGCATCAAAATCGGATTCGGAATCAGCAGTACAGACCGGATTAAAAAGGTCATAACTTTCACAAACGGAGTCCGATTTGGGTGTTCTTATACTTGTTCAAAAGCTAACTTCAAGCCTGATCCAACGGATACTCACTCAGCCTCAGATTCATCACGTATCAAAAGATATGACCAAAACAATGTGACGGTTGTAAACTCAGAGTTTCCTTTTTTGTTTTAGATTGTGTCCGAATTGGAGTAGGAGTTCTAATTCTGAAATAGAATAAGAGTAGGACCTCTTGGCCAGCCATAAGGTGGAGAAGGGCCCTATATATTGAGGGGTAGACCCCCATTGTATCTTCAAACCACGATTAAAGATTTTGATTGGTTTTTGCATCAATGCTTGATTCTTCCAAGTAGTTTGGTGAAGGCCAACGACTTGAAGGGGAATAGGGCATTTTCTTCCAAAGACCGTTCTGTCTTTCCCTTGGGAATTGAGGGATCGGTAAAACTCCACTTTGTGGTCGGGTGGAGTACACGTGAGATTGGGCGAATTAAAGAGTTGCAAGTTCATGCATTGGCATCAGGTGAGCAACTACGATTTGATGCGGACATCCTTAGCTATGCTGTTCCATATAGTTTTTTCAATTCAACAAGTACCTCAGAACAACATGAGCTTACTAAAATAGTTGAAGAACAAGAGAAGCTTGTGGGTGAAGCTTGTGCAAAGATGCTTAACCACCAGGTGAATCTGTTCTATGAATTTTCTTTAAGTTTAATTGAGAATATTATACTACCTAATAGCGGGTCATCGCTTACTGTTAGCTTTGAAAGAGATGCTTCATGTGAATATCAAAAACACGATGTTTCTCGGGGTGTTTTGATGCTCACAAAAATAGCATGCAGCCTGTGGGACGCATGGAAGGTATGGGTTCATGACGATCTTCACAACAACTCGGAAGGATCTAGCATGAACAATATATATATTTAGAAAGTTTATCAAGTCTACTTTCCAATGGATCAAACGGCACGTGATTTGGAGCTTTCTATAAAACGTTATGGCTATTCGAGTGCATGCTACACATTCAGACTGACCAACGCATGAGAGTTGACAAAGTTAATGATTCCACGGCTTGTACGACATCTTGGGAAGATATCCAGCTTTGCCATGACTTTTCAAAGGCTTACAAGAGTCCCTTTCTCAAGTTTCACACGGATTTAAGTCGTTTCAATTGATGAAATTGAAGTTAGGAATGTTTGGATTCAATTCCGATTTGGAATCAGCATCAAAATCGGATTCGGAATCATCAGTACAGTCCGGATTAAAAAGGACATAACTTTCACAAACGGAGTCCGATTTGGGTGTTCTTGTACTTGTTGGAAATCTAACTTCAAGCCCGATCCAAAAAATGCTCGGTCAATCTCAGATTCATCACGTATCAAAAGATATGACCGCAACAATGTGATGGTTGTAAACTCAGAGTTTCCTTTTTTGTTTTAGATTGTGTCCGAATTGGAGTAGGAGTAGGGCCTCTTGGCCAACCATAAGGTGGAGAAGTGCACTATATATTGAGGGGTAGACCCCCATTGTAACCCCAGACCATGATTAAAGATTTTGATTGCTTTTTGCATCAACGCTTGATTCTTCCAAGAAGTTTGGTGAAGGCCGACAACTTGAAGGGGAATAGGGCGTTTTCTTCTAAAGACTGTTCTGTCTTTCCGTTGGGAATTGAGGGATTGGTAAAACTCCACTTGGTGGTCGGGTGGAGTACACGTGAGATTGGGCGAATAAAAGAGTTGCAAGTTCATGCATTAGCATCGGGTGAGCAACTACGATTTGTCAAGTCAAGCGTGCAAGTTATCTTCGATCCTACGTCGAGAAGATCGGGAACCCCCGTATCATCTTGGTATCAAAGCTCCGTTGACTTGGTAGGATCTTTATCCAGTTATCCGAATTTCATTTTTTTCCTATACACGAAAAAGCCATACAATTTTTTTTTTCTTCAGCCGTAGTATTTAGTTGTTATTCTAGTGAGTTTTGTTAAGCTTTTGTCCATTAGAATCAAGTTTAGATTGCTGATCTTGAATTCTTTTGCGTTGCTTTTTATTTGAGCCTAGTTTGATCTTATTTTTTCGTCGTGTTTATAAAAAAAAAGACAAAAAAAAAGCGAGACATCAATTTATCCTTTGTGAACCTTTCAATCCTTTGCGATTACTTTGAACCTATTTAAGACTAGCTAAATCGTTGCTTAAGGCCGCATATTAATATTTGTGTTCTTGCAATTGTTCAAAGATCAAAAGGTGGGAAAGAATTTTTGCTCATTTTGGCAGAACAAGAATTTCGGCCATAGTTCAAAAAAAAAGGAAGGAAGAAGAGAAGAGAAAAGAGAAAAAGAGAAAAGAGAAAAAGAGAAATGGAAAAAGAAAGTGCAAAGCCAAACCATAAACTTGAGCAAAAATCCCCACTCATTCTTGATTCAATTGTTAGAATATCAATTTTTTGTGCAATCTTGTGCCCTAGTTTAATTATTTGCAACTAGCTAGCGTCTTTCTATAACTTGTGCAATACGAGCTATTTTGGTCTTCACTTACATCTTACATAGCTCATTCCTTGATTGCACTAAGTTCCAATATCTTTGCGTGTGAGTTGCTTTGTTTTTCACTTATACGTTTGTGATCAGCAACTAGCATTGAATTCTAGTTTGGATATTTACTTAGCTTTAAAATACCTAGAATTTTCAGATTAAGTAGGTATCCATTCCAAGCTCCACATAAACATCTGTTGTCGTGTTTTGACTTGCTCTTGAAATTCGCTCTTTTCTCATGTTGTTTTCACCTACAATATCAAGTGTGAGTTTTTGACCTCAATTTACTTCGGAAAGGTAAGAACGTGATTTGGTAAGACGAGTGAGTTTGAGAGATACACATACACCTACATACATATTCTTTGCTTTGCTACTAACAATGGCAGATCGTGAGTATACATATCTTCCCTTCTATGGTAGTAATGATCCAGAGGAGTATCTTGAGTGGGTATAAGACATGGAGTTCGAGCTTGAATCCCAGAAGTTCGAATCAGAAGCCAAGGAAGTGAGAGTGGCCACTATGTTTTTTAAGGACTATGCCTCTAGTTGGTGGCAACAACTAAGTGGGAAACTGTTCATTACATCTTGGGTCTACTTAAAAAGGGCCATCAGAAGAGAATTTGTTCCATCCTATTATGAGTGGGAACTACTACACCATGTGGAGAGCATTACACAAGGATGCAAAGTTGTCCAAGATTACTATATTGAGTTGAATCATGCAATGTGTCGTGCTAATATCACTAGTGCATATCAAGAAAAGACATACTTCAAAGCAGGCTTGAATTTTCAGATCGTTGTTGCACTTCAAGATGAATATTTTCGTAGTCTACAAGATCTTGTGAAATATGCTACGAAGGCGGAAAAGAGACTTAAAGACATGCAAGAACATCAATTAAATCTGCGTCGACTCTTTAGTTCTTATTCATCCACTGGTGTGTCACTTGAGAAAAAGGTCGAGCTTCGGAATTTTTCTTCGGGCGAGGTCGTGGTTGGTGGTAATTGTGCCATTGCTAGCACACGGTCTTGCAAGGATGAGATGTATCAAAACCCATGTGAGGATGAGAGCCACATAGCCAAATTGAGTGAGAGTGATAAAACGAGTGAGCTGTGTTATTCCACCATATGTGAGGTTGAGAGCATCCCAATTGAGTATGTGAGAGATACACCAAAAGAAAAGAGAGAGATAAATGATAGGCCAAGTAAGATTATTTTTGAACCTAACAACTTACCCTCTATTTCTAGTGTTGTATCTCACATTGTGCAGGTTGAATAAGCAAATAAGGAGTTGAACATTCAAGAGCCCTTACCATTGGAAGATAAAGATGAAGAGATAACCATGGTTGGAGAGGGAATGCCTGCTGCCCTAGGTTTACATGATGACATTACAATACCCACGACATTAATTGAGGAGGACGATCAAGGTAACACTATTGGTACTGAATTGATAGTTCATCAAGACAAGGAGCGTAAAACTGAGAACTCCGTTATTCCTTTCATGATTCCACGTTCTAAATTTGATATGCTTAATTTGCAAAATGTGGAATTGATTATTCAAAAATAAGTTCTTAGTAGAATATTCCTTAATGATTCTTTGTGTTATATTATATTCGATAAACCTGAAGAGCTATCTAGTGTGATTAAGAAGGTTCCTGAAATTTCATGCTTAAGATCACTAGTAAATAGCTACATATACACATATAAATTCAATTTGATTGGAGATGTTGGTGTAGACAACATGTTTCAAGTTTATCGAATATGCATTACTTGTGATAATCTTGATGATTTAAAATTGCATGCTCTGCGCAAACCATCTGTTGCGCAATGTCATGGTCACTTTGAGAAGGGTTTAAATACAAGTGCCTATTGTTTAGAACGCAACATGATGCCTACTTGTTTATCTCTTACATGTATAACTAATCAGAGGAGCACAGTTGAAGCATGGAAAGGTATCAATTGGTTTTCACCCACTTTACTTGACTTTGATGTTGGGAAGGTGAAATTTCATCATATGAATCAATTGTGTAAATTGAAATATGATTTCGAGCTATCAATTGTGCAAAACAACAAGAAGAACACAATAATTGATTCATATATATACCATGTATATACATTGTTTTCTTTATCTAGCACATTTTCAGGCTATCAAAAGCCGAGGACGGCTTTTCTTGAAGAAAGGGAGGATGATGCGGACATCCTTAGCTAAGCTGTTCCATATAGTGTTTTCAATTCAACAAGTACTTCAGAGCAACATGAGCTAACTAAAAGAGTTGAAGAACAGGAGAAGCTTCTGGGTGAAGCTTGTGCAAAGAAGCTTAACCGACAGGTGAATCTGTTCCATGAATTTCCTTTAAATTTAATTGAGAATATTATACTACCTAATTGTCACATACTCAATTTAACAAAGAGAATTATTATGCATCTCATCAGCATGCATCATGATTTCTAGCATTTACATTATATATTGCACTAGGAAAATCTGTGAAAGAGATTAAAATATATATTGTAAATGAAACTCCCAAAAAGGAAACAAGAACAAAACCCTATGAACATCTCCTGGAAACAATTTATTCAAATACTATAGCAATTATAACGAATTAATACAATTTTTCCTAAATTTTTGGAACAGGTTTTAACCCTATTAAAAATTCAAACATAGTCTTATGACCTAGTTTAAGTTTGAAATGGTAAAATACAAAGTATATCATGAACAGTATGATATTATAATTTTTATGAACACTAGACTACCCCAGGAACCCCTGTGAAATATTTCACATTTTTAGGAAATTTATTTCTATTTTTAACACCTTGGTCAAAGTGGAGAAAACAATTTAATTACCAGTCAAACTAAAGTCCAAACCCTAGCCGATACTGTTCATCGGGCTCGAGTCTGACTTGGTGATTTGGCGCAGCCCAACCGCCTAATTGCACCTTCACATGCAAGCGTTGGATCGAAGACCGACGGCCCAGATCGTCGCACTCCTTCAACAGCTCAAGACATCACCTTATATCGTAGCCATCAGATCCCGATCTAGTGGTGTTCGTTGAGCCACGTCGCCCTGTTTCTCTCCCGTGCCATGTGTCGCTGCCGCCTCGGTCCCACCTGTCGGTCCTGTCTTCTCCAACGGGCAGGTGCGCTCGCGCAGAGGCCGAGCTCCACGCGGCCGAGAATCCCTTTGGCGCCCTGAGCCCTGTCACGTCCATCGCCCAAGTGAGCCACTCCGAGGCGTTCCTCTCTGTACACCGCACCCACTCCCTCCTTTTCCTCGGGTTAAGACTTCTCGCACCCCTTCCTTCTCCCTCACTTCTCCTCTGTTGACCGAGGAGAGGGAGGCTGGCTCGAGCTCACCTCTCAGGTAAGCTCCCACCGGGAGGTACCTTTGGTTTCCATGCTCAATGCCTTTTCCGTTTTAGCTAACTTGAGCTCCCTCGATGGCTTGTAGCTCATGGACCAGTTTCATGCTCTCTGGAGCCCTAGAGCGCGCACCCGAGGAGCTCAACTTGCTTTCTTCGTGTTCGGGAGGTAAGACCCTGAATGACCGTTGGATGTGAGATCGACGGCTCTGGTTCGATGGGCCGTTCGGACCGCTCCGGACGCGCCGCAAATATGAGCCGTGCGTTGCGCATTGAACGGTCACGATCGATCTTGCGCCGATCGACCACTTCTTCGCCACACTTGGTGACCGTTGGATTCAAATCCAACGGCTCACGAGCCTATCTGTGTAACACACGCGCGCACACAAGCTATGTGGGCAGCGGCAAAGCAGCCCACTGTCGATGGCAGGGCTAGCCCACGCTCGGTGAGAAAAGTAATAAATGAATTAGAAAATCTGAAAACGAATTATTTGTACACTGTAAAATATGTGTAGCTTCAAAAATAGATAACTAATTCATTTCAACTTCAAAATGGATGAAACCACTTGTGGTAATTTTCATCTTTGATGAACTTTATATTAAAATTGGTTTCAAACATGTTTATGTAACATAGAGTATTATTATGAAAAATGATCCATAAACTCATTATTTTTACACTAGAAAAAGGCTGACAACTTTGAAAATAGATAACTAATTCATAAAAATTGCAAATGGAGTGAACTCAACTGTTTTGAACTTGTAATGATAATACCTATTTATCAATGTAATCCTTGTATGCACTACTGTGCTGCAAATTTTATCCAAACAATTATATTTAGTGAACAGTGACAGATTGCAATTAATTTGGATTTTTCTGAAAGCTGAACTTGAAACCCTTATAACTGTCACATACTAAATGCAAATGGGATAATTCTTTCACCTAAATTCATCTAAAATCATGACCTATCTTCTGTAGAAAAATCATGCATTTTTGAGCATTTTGAATTTTTGAGTATTTCTCGATGTTTATTCGATACTATATTTATCTAGATACCGAGCCTATTGATATTGACTTATACGCTACTGAGGAAGAGCAACTGAGTTACCAGCAAGGCAAGCATCATTTGAACTTTCTTTTGCATCATATTTGATCCCAGTTTTGTTAAGTTAGTGCAATGATAATTGCTTGCATGCTATTTTTGATAAAGTCGCTATTTTTGTGATGAATAGTTAGATACATCCTATTACCTTGTCATTGAGGTTATCCATGAATTACTCCAGTATTGAAATGCTTAAGATAGGATTGTGTGAAGTATATTATGTTCGGGTTTGCTTAGCCATGCAACTCTAGAATGGTAGCCGATTGTCGGGAATAACCCGACAATTATGGGATACACACAACTTTCAATTTATACTTTTGTTTCAGATCTTCGTATCTGTTTTATGAGTTAAATTTTGTCATTTAAATGAGCTTTTGGTCTGGACAAGTGGTTGGTTATGGAGGGTGCCTTCGTGCACACTTTGGGTTGTGGCTTGTCTTGTCTGGACAATTGAGGACCGAACTTTGCGTACCTACGGTTCAAGCAAAACTCGTGCTATCACACGTGGTGTATGGGCGCTGCTTAGTTAAGTAAGGGGTTGGTATTGTTGAGTTGATGATTGGTGGTGTGAGGGCGTATACGTGTTCCATCGCATATACGTTCCATAAGGGTGCCGATTGCAATTCTTTATTGTGAGGGCGAGCCCTCTTTAAACTTTATTAATTGGGTTGGCATTTCCGGCACAACTTGCGTGCCGTTTAGATGTAGGAGGCTAGCCTACACTTAAACGGGTTACGTCGCGTTTGGGTGAATCAACTCAATGATATCAACTTGCTGAAAAATACTAAGTCTTGGTTTACCCGGCCGGCATACCATAGGAAGTATGCTATATTCGGAGGCATCTGGAGGCTTACGGGCTAATCAAGTCGTGTGGGTAAAGTAGTACACCCCTGCAGGGTATAAATCTATTCGAATAGCCGTGTCCACGGTTATGGATGATCGCTTGAGTTTGTGGCTGCTTATTGTTAGACTCGAATTAAAATTGTGGTATAACTTGGTATTGTCATGAATGGGATGTTCATGCTTGTCGTAGTGTCAAAGTGGACAGCCACTTTGGCATTTGTATGGTTCATTTGTTATTCAATTTACTACTTATTCACATGCTTTACTTCTACTTGAAATCTGATTTTTAAATGGCACTTGAAAAACTAGTATGTGTAGGTTGTAAATTGTTGCGTCTCTTTTGCAAAACTAAGCCCATATGAGCCATCCTTTGGAACAACCTCTAGCATAACTAATTTTTATTTGTGTAAGACTTGCGAGTACCTTTGTACTCAACCCGGTTGCTACAATTTTAGGTGAGGAAGTGTATGAGCCCGTTGAGCTTGTTAGCGCCGATTTTGGCGATGCTAATGAGTAATGCTAGCATTTAACTCCCAGTCGGTTGCCGATGGGTTATGGGGCATACCATGCTGGACCTTTTGGTTTATTTACTTGCTTCCGCTGCTACTTAAGACTCTCATTTAAATTTGGCCGGTCGGCCGCTTGTAATAGATGTAAACTTTAACTATTACGTTGTATGCCTTTTGAACTATCTATGTATGTTGTTGTATGGATGTGATCAACGTTGTATAAGAGTATGAGCATATTGGTCGCTGATCTTGGGAGCCAATATGAATGCATACTCGCTGTTCGTGGCTTCCTATTTAACTCACTAAGTGTAGTGCTTGACTTGTTGGAGAACCGACAATCATGTAGTGCTTGCAGGGGAGCAGCACGCATGATCGCCGGGGCTCTAGTTTGTAGTTAAGCCTTTCACTAACATCGAGTTAAGTTGGAATCCATTTACTTGAGGTTCTAGAGTTATGTCCTTAAGACCATGTTTAATCTCGGTCTTATGGAGATAACTCGGGGGTCCTCACAGCGTTGGTATCAGAGCCAGGTTGACTGTAGGTTAGAGTTAGCATGGGCGTTAAGTAGCAAGTCTCTTGGTCAAAATATTTTGAGTTATCAAAATTACTTTGGAAAGTTAAGTTAGGGATCTCTTTTATTCCTCATCCATCTTAGAATCATTTCCTACCCTATTCTGGTTTTGTTTACAAAACTAACTTACCTTGTCCTTCTTGTCCTTTAGATGAATCCTCAATACCTTGTGCGGGAGACTCAAGCTGAGAATGTGGGAGGATACCCAGAGTTGCTTCGAGACATGATGTGGTGGGCCAACTTCACCTACCAGCCAACGTATTCCATCTATCGTCGAGACCGAGGGCCAGGAATGGAGGAGTACCTGGCCGTAGCCGACATCATTGCTAGGCGCGTTACTGGGAGCATCCCATATCAATTTCAGGCACGTGGCACTTCTGAGGCCCTGGCGCTTCAGGAAGTAGCTCGGGTGGCCATTAGTCGCCTTCGATATGATTTGACTGAGCTGTCCCAGCCTCCCTATGACCATTTCCCCATGCAAGCACATGCTGGGGAAGTGAGCAGGCTCGCCAGGATCCAGTTCGGGGAGGATCCCCAAGTCCGGCAGCTGGCGAGGCTGGTGCACGCTATGGACTTGATGCATCGTTGCACCGTTCATGAGTTGTGGGAGACACGGCGCCGTCTCATCATAGCTCAGGAGCACCTGCGGCTTATGCATGATATGAGGCTTATTCATACTAATGTGCTGTATGGTGCTAATGTGATCTCTCCCTATCATTCTGCACCACCTGAGTATCACCTTCCCGTGGTTGAAGGCCATCTCAATGGCATAGGGTCACCTTTGCGTCTCCCTAACCTAAGGGACCCCGACGATACAGGATCCCCTGGCTGTCACCTTCTCGATGAGTTTTCGGTGAACTTCAACCGGAACAATATCTAGGATGTTAGGGTAGTAAGCTCGTTGTCCTGTCACGTATTCAGCGATGCATGTATCTTTAAAATTCCTGTAATAGCCTAGTAAGGGTTGGAACTTTTATGTTATTTGCAAGAACTTTTATTCCGGGCAGTTACCATTCGCCCTTGGGCTAATCAATGTAATTGCACCAGAACTCTATGTATGGTTATTTGGATCTTGTACCGGCCCTAGTGCCTTGGTACCCCTTTTGGAGTTATGTTCTTGTGTACTTTTGTGAATTTATCATTATGCATGCTTATGTATAATTTATTAAATTTTCTTAACCATCCGTGTCACTACAGGATGACAGGTCCCAACACTCGCTCTCGAGCGCAGCGTGATGAGGGTTCTCCACCCTTAGAACCGCGTTCGACTGCTTTGGGTGAATCTTCTCACCAGCATCAGCGGGGTCGCACTACCGAGGAGACACTTCCACCACCTCCTACCATGGCGGAAATGTTGGCTCAGATAGAGAGGAACCGTATGGATCAAACCAGATCCTCGAGGCTATCGCCGCAACACCTCTCCTGCCTCTGCAATGGCGGGGAGGTGGGAATCATAGAGCTCATGGAGGTCTCGCGATTTTCAGCGGACTAACCCTCCCACCTTTACGGCACCGAGGACCCAATGGAGGCCGAGGATTGGCTGCAGACATTGAGAAGAAGCTAGCCATTGCTCGATTGCGGGCATTGAGAAGGTGCTCTTTGCTAGCTATCGGCTAGAGGCGCCGCCAACAAGATGGTGGGACAACTTCTCCGCCATGCAACTTGATCGGAGACGTTCGCCGTGGAACGAGTTTCTCAGCCTTTCGAGGAGGCCCACATTCTGATGGGGTCATGTCCATCAAGCGCAGCTTCCTTGCCTTGAAGCAAGAAAAGAAGATCATCACCGAGTATCTTCACGAAGTTCAACTCATTGGCTCGCTATGCACCTGATGACGTCTCCACCGACGCCCGTCACCAGAGCCGTTTCATGAATGGGTTGACTGAGGAGATGCAACTGGCTCTAGCTGTACATGACTTTCGCAACTTCCAGCACATGGTGAACAAGGCCATAGTGGTGGAGCACAAGAGTGTGGCTGTGGAGGAGTCTAAGAAGAGGAAGAAGGCTGCTCAGGGTCCAGCTAGCAGCAGCTTTCCCCGGCAGCGTACCGGACCATCTCAGGCACCTCGTTATCCAGCACCAGCGCCACCGAGGGCTTCCTCGATGACTCCACGTAATTCTTTTCCAGCGGCACAGCGGTACCATGGGGGTAAGAAGCCCCAAAATAGCAGCCCCTTCAGGCCCAATGTCACTTGCTTTCACTATGGTCGCCAGGGCCACTATGCAGATCATTGCCTCGCCAAGCAGCGAGGGATGCCTCAGACTTACAGAGCTTCTACACCTTCACTGTGACCAGACCTTCACCACCTCCGAGGGCAGCATCTACCCTCCCGAGGTCCTGACGTGGCGAGTCAACCACGTCCTTGCCGAGGAGGCAAGCGGCGCTCCGGACGTCGTTTTGGGTACACTTCTTGTTAATTCTTGTCCAGCATTAGTTCTTTTTTATTCAGGAGCATCTCATTGATTCATTAAAAAGAAATATGCTGCACTTAATCAGTTTGAGGTAGTCAAGCTTCAGCCACCGTATCAAATTCAATCACCGGGATCGGTTTTTCAAACCGATCAAGTCTGTCAGGACGTGATGGTGGAAATTCAAAAGACTAACTTCTTGGCAAACTTAATTGTGATAAATTCAGTGGGTATTGATGTAATCCTAGGGATGGATTGGTTGTCCAAAAATCAGGGGAAGATCGATTGTGCTCAACGGTCTATTTCTGTCACAAGTGGTGACGGCAGTCTAGTTGTCTTTACCCCTTCAGTGGGCGCTTCTCATCTTTATGCCTTGGAAGCTAGTACCTCTATTGAATTGGAGAAGGTACCAGTGGTATGTGAGTATCCGGATGTTTTTCCCGAAGAACTCCGGGCATGCTACCCGACCGTGAAGTTGAATTCGTCATTGAGCTTGTGCTCAAGATCTGGCGCCAATTTCTAAGCGGCAGATCGGATGCCCCTAATGAATTGGTGGAATTGAAAGCACAACTCAAGGAACTTCAAGACAAGGGATTCATTAGGCCGAGCTCCTCGCCTTGGGGATGTCCGGCTCTCTTTGTCAAGAAGAAGGATAAGAGTTTACGGATGTGTGTCGACTCTGGTCCGCTAAACGAGGTCCTTTATCAGAACAAATATCCGCCGCCAAGGATTGATGATTTGTTCGATCAATTGAATGGGGCTCAGGTTTTCTCCAAGGTTGATTTGAGGTTGGGCTACCATCAAATCAAGGTCAGAGCCGAAGACATACCGAAGACAGCTTTCTCCACTCGTTACGGTCTGTACGAGTACACTGTTATGTCTTTCGGATTGACGAATGCTCCAGCATACTTCATGAACCTCATGAATTCGGTTTTCATGGAGTACTTGGATAAGTTTGTTGTTGTGTTCATCGATGATATTCTTATCTACTCGAAGACTGATGAAGAACACGAGCAGCACCTGCGGCTTGTGTTGGAAAGCTTCGGCAGCATAGACTCTATGCAAAATTCAGCAAATGTGAATTCTGGCTTCGGCAAGTTAGTTTCTTGGGTCATATCCTATCCAAGGGTGGTGTCGCTGTTGATCCAAGCAAAGTGAAAGATGTGCTTGACTGGAAACAGCCCAAGAGCGTCACCGACATTCGCAGTTTTCTTGGACTTGCGGGATACTACCGCAGATTCATTAAGGACTTCTCCAAAATCGCAAGACCCATGACCCAATTGTTAAAGAAGGAAAAGAAGTTTGAGTGGTCAGCAGAATGTGAGGAAAGTTTCCACACCTTGAGAGATCTTCTGACCAAAGCTCTAGTGCTCATCCTACCTGACATTCATAAGAGCTTCGATATTTATTGTGATGCATCTCGCCACGGGCTCGGTTGTGTGCTCATGCAAGAGGGCCGAGTGGTGGCATATGCGTCGAGGCAGTTGTGGCCTCATGAAGCTAATTATCCTACGCATGACTTGGAGCTTGCAGCTGTGGTTCATGCTTTGAAGATTTGGCGGCATTACCTCATTGGTAATCGTTGCGAGATCTATACCGACCACAAGAGTCTCAAATTTATTTTCACTCAAGCTGATCTGAATTTGAGGCAAAGAAGGTGGCTTGAGTTGATCAAGGACTATGATTTGGGACTTCACTATCACACTGGGAAAGCTAATGTGGTGGCCGATGCATTGAGCAGAAAATCTCAATGCAACTGTTTGTCAGTGACTCCATTTTCGGTAGACTTGTGTGCTGCCATGCAACGTCTGCATCTGGAAATAGTTGGGGAAGGTTCTCTTGCTGCTCTAAGTGTGAGTTGTACACTTGAGGACCAGATTAGAGGATCCCAAAAGACTGACTTGGAAGTAGCTCAAATCCGTGAGGAAATGAAGAAAGGTCAAGCCAAATGTTTCAAAGAAGATGCACATGGTGCACTTTGTTTCGGGAACCGATTGGTAGTACCTTTTGATCGCAAATTGAGGGAACTCATTCTCAAGGAGGCTCACGACTCTAAGTTCTCTATTCATCCAGGTAGTACCAAGATGTACCAAGACTTGAAGAAAAGGCTTTGGTGGAGCCAAATGAAGCGGCAAATTGCTCAATATGTTGCCGGGTGTGATGTATGCCAAAGAGTCAAGGCTGAGCATTTGAAGCCAGCAGGTACTCTACAACCCCTGCCCATTCCCAAGTGGAAGTGGGAAGAAGTTGGCATGGATTTCATTACTGGCCTTCCTAGGACACAAGCTGGGTCCGATTCCATATGGATGATTGTCGATCGTCTGACTAAGGTTGCTCACTTTATTCCTGTCAAGACCACCTACCACGGAGACAAGTTGGCAGAACTTTATATCTCAAGAATTGTTTGTCTCCATGGTGTTCCGAAGGTGATTGTGTCGGATAGAGGCCCTCAATTCACCTCCTATTTCTGGGGATGCTTGCACAAAGCAATGGGGACCAATTTATCTTTCAGTTCAGCTTATCACCCACAGACTGACGGACAAACCGAAAGAGTGAACCAAATTTTAGAAGACCTCCTTCGGGCATGTGTGCTGTCCTATGGCAAAAATTGGGAGAAGTGCTTACCTTTTGTAGAGTTCTCCTACAACAATAGCTTTCAATCAAGCATTCAAATGTCCCCCTTTGAGGCCTTGTATGGGAGAGCTTGCAGGACACCCCTGAACTGGTCTGAAGCCGGGGAGAGACCATTTTATGGTCCGACCTTGGTGGAGGATGCGGAGGGACAAGTTCGTGTCATCTGCGAGCAACTTCGGACAGCTCAATCTCGTCAAAAGTCTTATGCCGACCGTCGTCGTCGTGAGTTGAATTTCGAAGTAAATGACCATGTCTATCTTAAGGTCTCTCCAATGAAAGGGATGCATCGATTCCAAGTTAAAGGCAAACTGGCACCTCGCTACATCGGACCATTCCGTATCCTAGAGAAGATGGGAGCGGTGGCCTATAAATTGGAATTACCACCTTCACTATCAGACATCCACGATGTGTTCCATGTTTCGCAATTGAAGAAATGTCTTCGTGTCCCAATCGAAGCGACCGAGTTAGAAAGACTCGATTTGCAGCTCGATCTTTCTTATCGGGAGCGTCCTATTCGTATTCTTGAAGAAACCGAACGCAAGACGAGGAATCGCAACATCAAGTTCATCAAGGTGCAATGGAGTAACCATACTGAGGATGAAGCTACATGGGAACGGGAGGATCATTTCCGTCAAGCCTATCCAGACCTTCTCCTTGAAGTGCCTTCGTATCAAGAAAGGAAAGGTTAAGACGGTAAGGAAAATGTTAAAATTGTCGTAACCTTGTTAGGTATCATTGCACTATCTTTAAAGGAAATCAAGTCAGCAGGTGCTTTAATTCCTTCGAACCTTTATGTCCAACGTCCACCCTACCCGATCTCGGGGACGAGATCTGTTGTAAGGGGGGAGGTTTGTCACATCCTCAATTTAACAAAGAGAATTATTATGCATCTCATCAGCATGCATCATGATTTCTAGCATTTACATTATATATTGCACTAGGAAAATCTGTGAAAGAGATTAAAATATATATTGTAAATGGAACTCCCAAAAAGGAAACAAGAACAAAACCCTATGAACATCTCCTGGAAACAATTTATTCAAATACTATAGCAATTATAACGAATTAATACAATTTTTCCTAAATTTTTGGAACAGGTTTTAACCCTATTAAAAATTCAAACATAGTCTTATGACCTAGTTTAAGTTTGAAATGGTAAAATACAAAGTATATCATGAACAGTATGATATTATAATTTTTATGAACACTAGACTACCCCAGGAACCCCTGTGAAATATTTCACATTTTTAGGAAATTTATTTCTATTTTTAACACCTTGGTCAAAGTGGAGAAAACAATTTAATTACCAGTCAAACTAAAGTCCAAACCCTAGCCGATACTGTTCATCGGGCTCGAGTCTGACTTGGCGATTTGGCGCAGCCCAACCGCCTAATTGCACCTTCACATGCAAGCGTTGGATCGAAGACCGACGACCCAGATCGTCGCACCCCTTCAACAGCTCAAGACATCACCTTATATCGTAGCCGTCAGATCCCGATCTAGTGGTGTTCGTTGAGCCACGTCGCCCTGTTTCTCTCCCGTGCCTTGTGTCACTGCCGCCTCGGTCCCACCTGTCGGTCCTCTCTTCTCCAACGGGTAGGTGCGCTCGCGCAGAGGCCGAGCTCCACGCGGCCAAGAATCCCTTTGGCGCCCTGAGCCCTGTCACGTCCACCGCCCAAGTGAGCCACTCCGAGGCGTTCCTCTCTGTACACCGCACCCACTCCCTCCTTTTCCTCAGGTTAAGACTTCTCGCACCCCTTCCTTCTCCCTCACTTCTCCTCTGTTGATCGAGGAGAGGGAGGCTGGCTCGAGCTCACCTCTCAGGTAAGCTCCCACCGGGAGGTACCTTTGGTTTCCATGCTCAATGCCTTTTCCGTTTTAGCTAACTTGAGCTCCCTCGATGGCTTGTAGCTCCTGGACCAGTTTCGTGCTCTCTGGAGCCCTAGAGCGCGCACTCGAGGAGCTCAACTTGCTTTCTTCGTGTCTGGGAGGTAAGACCCTGAATCTTGCGCGTCAGATTGTGCATTAGGGTATCTTAACTCCTTTCCCTCAATTAATTCCATGATTGCTTCACAGGAAGTGTCGGATCTTGGGATTAATCTTTTGTCAACCGCCGTCATTGCTCATCTTCCCCAGCTCAGGCTGGTAAGCCATTGTCAAATTAAGTGTGCCTACATCTTATCCTAGACTTGCTTGAGCTAACCCGAGCACCCTTTGTTCCCTTTTGCCCGAGCATCTTGTTTGCTTGGAGCCGTGCACGCCGCCATCATCTTCTTGACTCGGTCAAGCTTCATCAACCCCCAAGCTCCCCGAGCGCTCTTATCAGCTTAGGTAACCCCTCATTAGTCCCCTAGACCTCAGGCACCCGCTTGATTGCGCTGCGGAGCTTCATATAGCTGTTGTCGTCATTCCAGTACTTAGTAGCGTCGCTCGCCGCCGGTTAGCCGCCGTTCGGGGCTGGCTCCGGTGCTGTGAGTGCTCCCTGGAGGTGCGCAATACTATTGCGCACCCATCCATCTCATTAGACCGCGCCGCCGTGGCGCACAGCGCTGGCGAGCCGCTGGTGAAACGCGCGGATGCGTTGTTGTTTTCGGGCAGCAACTGTAGCAACGAGATTAGAAGTTAATGGTGATCATTAGTTATTAAAGCGTGTCTTAACACTTTAACAAGTCACTTACATGTGGGCCCACGACTTAAAAAGTACCGTCTCGTGTATGTAATCAGAGCGTATAACTTGGGTCATTTTTGACCGTTGGATGTGAGATCGACGGCTCTGGTTCGATGGGCCGTTCGGACCGCTCCGGACGCGCCGCAAATATGAGCCGTGCGTTGCGCATTGAACGGTCACGATCGATGCGCCGATCGGACCACTTCTTCGGCCACACTTGGTGACCGTTGGATTCAAATCCAACGGCTCACGAGCCTATCCTGTGTAACACACGCGCGCCCGCGCTGCGCGGTGGGCCGCTGGCAAAGCAGGCCCACTGTTAGTGGCAGGGGCTAGCCCACGCTCGGTGAGAAAAGTAATAAATGAATTAGAAAATCTGAAAACGAATTATTTGTACACTATAAAATATGTGTTGCTTCAAAAATAGATAACTAATTCATTTCAACTTCAAAATGGATGAAACCACTTCTGGTAATTTTCATCTTTGATGAACTTTATATTAAAATTGGTTTCAAACATGTTTATGTAACATAGAGTATTATTATGAAAAATGATCCATAAACTCATTATTTTTACACTAGAAAAAGGCTGACAACTTTGAAAATAGATAACTAATTCATAAAAATTGCAAATGGAGTGAACTCAACTGTTTTGAACTTGTAATGATAATACCTATTTATCAATGTAATCCTTGTATGCACTACTGTGCTGCAAATTTTATCCAAACAATTATATTTAGTGAACAGTGATGATTGCAATTAATTTGGATTTTTCTGAAAGCTGAACTTGAAACCCTTATAACTGTCACATACTAAATGCAAATGGGATAATTCTTTCACCTAAATTCATCTAAAATCATGACCTATCTGCTGTAGAAAAATCATGCATTTTTGAGCATTTTGAATTTTTGAGTATTTCTCGATGTTTATTCGATACTATATTTATCTAGATACCGAGCCTATTGATATTGACTTATACGCTACTGAGGAAGAGCAACTGAGTTACCAGCAAGGCAAGCATCATTTGAACTTTCTTTTACATCATATTTGATCCCAGTTTTGTTAAGTTACTGCAATAATTGCTTGGATGCTATTTTTGATAAAGTCGCTATTTTTGTGATGAATAGTTAGATACATCCTATTACCTTGTCATTGTGGTTATCCATGAATTACTCCAGTATTGAAATGCTTAAGATAGGATTGTGTGAAGTATATTATGTTCGGGTTTGCTTAGCCATGCAAGTCTAGAACGGTAGCCGATTGTCAGGAATAACTCGACAATTATGGGATACACACAACTTTCAATTTATACTTTTGTTTCAGATCTTCGTATCTGTTTTATGAGTTAAATTTTGTCATTTAAATGAGCTTTTGGTCTGGACAAGTGGTTGGTTATGGAGGGTGCCTTCGTGCACACTTTGGGTTGTGGCTTGTCTTGTCTGGACAATTGAGGACCGAACTTTGGGTACCTACGGTTCAAGCAAAACTCGTGCTATCACACGTGGTGTATGGGCGCTGCTTAGTTAAGTAAGGGGTTGGTATTGTTGAGTTGATGACTGGTGGTGTGACGGCGTATACGTGTTCCATCGCATATACGTTCCATAAAGGCGCCGATTGCAATTCTTTATTGTGAGGGTGAGCCCTCTTTAAACTTTATTAATTGGGTTGGCATTTCCGGCACAACTTGCGTGCCGTTTAGATGTAGGAGGCTAGCCTACACTTAAACGGGTTACGTCGCGTTTGGGCGAATCAACTCAATGATATCAACTTGCTGAAAAATACTAAGTCTTGGTTTACCCGGCCGGCATACCATAGGAAGTATGCTATATTCGGAGGCATCTGGAGGCTTACGGGCTAATCAAGTCGTGTGGGTAAAGTAGTACACCCCTGCAGGGTATAAATCTATTCGAATAGCCGTGTCCACGGTTATGGATGATCGCTTGAGTTTGTGGCTGCTTATTGTTAGACTTGGAATTAAAATTGTGGTATAACTTGGTATTGTCATGAATGGGATGTTCATGTTTGTCGTAGTGTCAAAGTGGACAGCCACTTTGGCATTTGTATGGTTCATTTGTTATTCAATTTACTACTTATTCACATGCTTTACTTCTACTTCAAATCTGATTTTTAAATGGCACTTGAAAAACTAGTATGTGTAGGTTGTAAATTGTTGCGTCTCTTTTGCAAAACTAAGCCCATATGAGCCATCCTTTGGAACAACCTCTAGGATAACTAATTTTTATTTGTGTAAGACTTGCGAGTACCTTTGTACTCAACCCGGTTGCTACAATTTCAGGTGAGGAAGTGTATGAGCCCGTTGAGCTTGTTAGCGCCGATTTTGGCGACGCTAATGAGTAATGCTAGCATTTAACTCCCAGTCAGTTGCCGATGGGTTATGGGGCACACCATGCTGGACCTTTTGGTTTATTTACTTGCTTCCGCTGCTACTTAAGGCTCTCATTTGAATTTGGCCGGTCGGCCGCTTGTAATAGATGTAAACTTTAACTATTACGTTGTATGCCTTTTGAACTATCTATGTATGTTGTTGTATGGATGTGATCAACGTTGTATAAGAGTATGAGCATATTGGTCGCTGATCTTGGGAGCCAATATGAATGCATACTAAGCTGTTCGTGGCTTCCTATTTAACTCACTAAGTGTAGTGCTTGACTTGTTGGAGAACCGACAATCATGTAGTGCTTGCAGGGGAGCAGCACGCATGATCGCCGGGGCTCTAGTTTGTAGTTAAGCCTTTCACTAACATCGAGTTAAGTTGGAATCCATTTACTTGAGGCTCTAGAGTTATGTCCTTAAGACCATGTTTAATCTCGGTCTTATGGAGATAACTCGGGGGTCCTCACAAATGTTAATATCGAGCCAGGAGTTATTTGAGGTTAGAGTTAGCATGGGCGTTAAGTAGCAAGTCTCTTGGTCAAAATATTTTGAGTTATCAAAATTACTTTGGAAAGTTAAGTTAGGGATCTCTTTTATTCCTCATCCATCTTAGAATCATTTCCTACCCTATTCTGGTTTTGTTTACAAAACTAACTTACCTTGTCCTTCTTGTCCTTTAGATGAATCCTCAATACCTTGTGCGGGAGACTCAAGCTGAGAATGTGGGAGGATACCCGGAGTTGCTTCGAGACATGATGTGGAGGGCCAACTTCACCTACCAGCCAACGTATTCCATCTATCGTCGAGACCGAGGGCCGAGAATGGAGGAGTACCGTCGTGGCCGACATCATTGCTAGGCGACATTCGGGAGCATCCCATATCAATTTCAGCACGTGGCACTTCGAGGCCTGGCGCTTGAAGTAGCTCGGGTGGCCATGAGTCGCCTTCGATATGATTTGACTGAGCTGTCCCAGCCTCCCTATGACCATTTCCCCATGCAAGCACATGCTAGGGAAGTGAGCAGGTTCGCCAGGATCCAGTTCGGGGAGGATCCCCAAGTCCGCCAGCTGCGAGGCTGGTGCACGCTATGGACTTGATGCATCGTTGCACCGTTCATGAGTTGTGGGAGACGCGGCGCCGTCTCATCATAGCTCAGGAGCACCTGTGGCTTATGCATGATATGAGGCTTATTCATACTAATGTGCTGTATGGTGCTAATGTGATCTCTCCCTATCATTCTGCACCACCTAACTATCGCCTTCCCGTGGTTGAAGGCCATCTCAATGGCATAGGGTCACCTTTGCGTCTCCCTAACCTAGGGGACCCCGACGATACAGGATCCCCTGGCTGTCACCTTCTCGATGAGTTTCCGGTGAACTTCGACCGGAACAATACTCGATCAGCCTCAGATTCATCACGTATCAAAAGATATGACCAAAACAATGTGACAGTTGTAAACTCAGAGTTTCCTTTTTTGTTTTATATTGTGTCCGAATTGGAGTAGGAGTTCTAATTCCAAAATAGAATAAGTGTAGGGACTCTTGGCCAACCATAAGGTGGAGAAGGGCACTATATATTGAGGGGTAGACCACCATTGTATCTTCAGACCACGATTAAAGATTTTGATTGCTTTTTGCATCAATGCTTGATTCTTCCAAGTAGTTTGGTGAAGGCCAACGAGTTGAAGGGGAATAGGGCGTTTTGTTCCAAAGACCGTTCTATCTTTCCGTTGGGAATTGAGGGATCGGTAAAACTCCACTTTGTGGTCGGATGGAGTACACGTGAGATTGGGCGAATTAAAGAGTTGCAAGTTCATGCATTGGCATCGGGTGAGCAACTACGATTTGTCAAGTCAAACGTGCAAGTTATCTTCGATCCTATGTCGACAAGATCGGGAACCCCCGTATCACTTACCTAACCCATGGAGTTTCATCAGATGGTTCAGACTCATCATGCCACTGCAAGTGGATTTGGAACTCAGGAATCATATCAGAATGAGCAGACCCCCGTAGGAGCAAATCTGCTGCAAGCACCCCCTCTCGACTTGCAGAACTTTGGAGCTTTCATGGCAGCACAGACGCAGATGATGTATTCCATGATGAATCAACTACAGAATATGAGCAATCAGAACAACAACAACAGTCATCACAATGGAGCCCTAGTTGCCCATGGTCACCATGGGTTGTCCAAACTTGCCGAATTTATGAGGACCCGTCCACCAACTTTTCTGGATATGTCTCGCCAGTAGAAGCTGATGATTGGCTTCGCGTAATCAAGAGAAAGCTGCAGATCACTCAATGCAACGACCATGAGAAGGTATTGTATGCCACTCATCAGATGGAGGGCATAGCCGCTGAATGGTGGGAGAACTTTTGTGTAGCGCATGAGGCGCCGCAAAATATCACTTGGGAGGAATTTTCCACCGCTTTCCATCAGTATCATGTACCTGAAGGGATAATGGATTTATAGAAGGATGAGTTCCGTGCTCTCAAGTAAGGAGCTATGTCAGTGACTGACTATCTGAATAAGTTTTCTCAGCTAGCTCGCTACGCTGTAGAGGATGTCGCCACCGACAAGTCTTGTCAGAGTCGCTTTCTGAAGGGTTTGAACTCAGGACTACAAGTCAGTCTGCTTGCCCACACTTTTCTAGATTTCCAGGAATTGGTCAACAAGGCATTGGTTATGGAAGACAAACGCAAGGAACTGGAGGACAACCACAAACGGAGGATGGTTCAGCAGGGAAGCCACCAGTCGCAACAGCAGAGAGCAAGGATCATGCCGCAACAGAGTAATCGTTTTCTGCCACGGAATTGTTTCAAGACACCTGCACCAACGTCAGCACCTCGTCCAACTGCTCAGAACATTCGCAACCCCACGCCAACCAACCCCAATCCAGGGAACAACCAGCAGAATGTACCTAGAGTTTGTTATTCTTGCCGTCAGCCAGGTCACTTCGCCAATCAGTGTCCGTAGAAGGGAACAATCACTCTAGTCCGTTTCAATCTTGGAGCTGCACCCGCCAAGACCCCAACACAGAGCAACCAAGGAGTTTCTCAGGTAACCAGTCAACTAGGAGGAGCATCTCAGTCTATCGTCAGAGGTCGCGTTAACCACGTCACTCTGGAAGGAGCTCAGGAAGCACCAGACGTCGTACTAGGTAAGTTCCTGGTAAATTCAGCACCTACATCAGTTTTGTTTGATTCTGGAGCTTCACATTCGTTTGTTTCTGGAGTTTTTGCAACCAAGAATAAATTGAAAGTTATGCATCTTAAGTATACTCTGTTAGTCAAGTCGCCTAGAGCAGAGCTAAGTTCTAAAGTGGGTTGTTTAGGAGCTAAGTTACTCATAGCTGGAGTTGAGTTTCTAGCCAACCTAATTGTTCTAGACACCCAAACCTTAGATGTCATTCTTAGCATGGATTGGTTAGCAAAGCACAAAGTTGTGCTAGATTGTGGTCGAAGAGCCGTTACAATCGAGGATACTAAGGGAAACAAGGTAGAGTTCCAAGCTACATCAGTGCGTGACGAACATCTAATAGTCAATAGCCTGAAGACAGTTACTTTGGAAGATGTGCCTATCGTCGGGGGATATCCAGATGTATTTCCAGAGGAATTACCCGGAATGCCATGTAACATCCCAAATGTATAATCAGGGTTATTCAAGTATAATTATATGTGTAGAAATTAAAACTTTTTCTCACAACTTGAAAACCCTTACAATCTCATGTAATTCTTGTCCAAGAGTTGTGTAAACCAAGAACACAAAGCTCTTGTTGACCAAAAGTCAAATTCATTTTCCAATTCTCTCAAATCTTGTGCCAAACAATTGGAAAGTATCTTCCTTGGTCCTAAAACTGAGGTGGGACCCCTCTGAAAAATATCACAAGTTGTAAAACTAGTTTGATAATTTTTGGAGGTAAAATGAATCATTGAACAACCTTAATGAAATTCCTGAGAAAAATGCATTGCATAATAACCTCTGGAAAATTTATGTAAGGTTAATCATGTTGTCAGCTAGCTCCAGTTAAAATCTTATGAATTTTGGAGTTCATTTGCTATCTCAAACAATTTTGCCAAGTCTTAGCTGTTAGAAAATTAAATTTAAAACCCTGCACTGTTCCTTGGGCTAGCCATGTTCAAAGTCGGTCCAATTTCAACCATGTCTGCACCTCGCCAGACCTCATCTCCACCTTGATCAGTCGTGTCATGGATCTACATCCAACCGTCACGACCTCCTCTCAGGTTAACCTTGCTTAGGACCTCCCCACCTCATCAGGTCATAGCCGCTGGATCAAAGATCCACGGCCACGACCTCCCCTGTGTGTTAAACCTCAAAGGACCTCCTCGTGCTGTAAGCCATCGCAGCGAGGTCATCCCACCTATGTGAGGTCTTGGCCCTTGGATTCAAGATCCGCGGCCCTGACCTCCCCTCACTGTTAAACTAAGCAAGTCCACATCCCACCTACGTGAGGTCACAGCCATTGGATCAAAAATCCATGGTCACGACCTCCTCCTCCCAATCTAACTGTCAGACCTCCCTTTGCACTCACTTGAGGTCGTAGCCGTTGGATTTACATCCAAAGGCCACGACCTCCTCTGAAAAACATCACAACAAGGTCCTCCCGCCTTGTTGAGGTCATAGCCCTTGGATCCAAATCGGAGGGCTAAGACCTCCCTTCGCTTTAATGCGTGTCGACCTCCCCATCAGTCAAGGCCCTTGGATTTTAATCCAAAGGCCAGACCTCCCCTCATGTCTTTTCGATCGCGTGCGATTAAGTCCTCACTTGGAGGTCCGCACTGCTGGAGGGAGATCCAACGCCTTGGACCTCTGTCCCATTTCCCACGCATGCGTTTAGCGATTACATGAAATCGGAGGGCCACGACCTCCCCATCCTTGATCGTGTGGTGGGACCTCCACCCGGCCACTTAAAACGTAACGGTTCAAAACTCTCATCCGATGGCGGGACCTCTCCTGTGTCTTATCCAACGGCCACTAAGACCTCCTGTTCTTCTCCTTCCTCTGGCGGGGGCAAGCTCGAGCGATGCATTTATTATGTGTGCGCACATGAGGTACACTTCAGCACTCTTGCCGACCAAGATTTAATGCTGGTCGGCCTTCCGCCCTCTGTCCCACACAGTTCCCGCACCTTGTCAACCTTGTGTCTTGTCCAAGCCATGGACCTCCCATGGGCCAAGCTCACCATGAGCTTGGCGAAGGGTCCACAACCTCCTGTGCCCTTAGTATAAAGCCTCCCCATCTTGTCGCTGGCTTCCTTTGCACACCTTTGTTCCTTGGCTTACACCCCTGTGCTGTGAGCTTTAAACCACCAAAGCTTCCTTGGCCGCCATTGCTGGAGCTTGAAGCTCCTCGGTGGACAAGGGTCACTGGAGTTTTTCTCCTTTTCTCTAAGCTTCTTTTGTGCCATTCCCTCTGGGACCAAGTCCTAACTTGAATTGGTTTGGGCAGTTACAGAGGTGGACAAAGTGGAGCTTGGAGCTGAAGCTTTGGCCGTGGAGCACCCTTCCTCCCCAAGACCGGTCCTCCTTCCTCGACCTCCTCGGCACTTTAGGACCTCCGGTACATCCTGGTAATCCCTTAGTCTGGCACCCTTATGAATGTTTTCATGAGCTTTAGTTTGGCATAAGCTTGTTTGTCGCTGAGCTCATTTTTGCTTTTCGGTTTTGCCGTCTGGTCACCTCTGTCCTCTCCGGCTCATGGCGTTCAAAACCGTCATTGCCGTTGAGAGAAGGTCCGTTGGGTGCGCGTGGTTATTGCGAACCGCGGTACCATTGGATCTCGCCGGCGAGGTCTACATCGCGGCGAACCAAATATTTGAACACGGGTTTTGTCGGACGCAACGACAAAGATCGTTGTCGTTTTAGGACAAAAGATCCACCGAGTTAATCGCTTATCATTGCTCCCATCATTGAATTCATTTGGTGTGTCTTAACTGCGTCTTAAATCCACCATTTATCGCGCGCCATTAAGTCCTCCAGCGACCTCCTCGTGGTCCCGCGCATTTAATCTCTTGTCCATAGCGGCGTGCGTGTCGTGCGCTAATTCTAGCGCCGATCTCGGACATCCGCACCTCCTCCAAGGAGATCTGGGCGTCCAAGACCTCCTTGGCGCAATCTTAGCCGTCGAGACCTCCCTCGAGGTGCTGTGGCGCTGAGGACCTCCTCTGGGACCTCCTCGAGGTCATCTCACCATTGAGGACCTCCCTTTAATCTGGTCCGTTCGGACCTCCTTCCATGTTGTGGTCCGTTAGATCTTCCATCTACCGCCATGACCTCCCCTCACCTCGCGCATGTGCGTGGTTAGGAGGTCCAGACCTCTGGACCTCCCATGTGCATGTGTGTTGTTCTCTGGGAGGTCTCGAGCCGTTAGATCTGAGATCTGTGGCTCACGACCTCCCATGTCTTTGTGAATGTTAGGAAGGTCAAGAAATTCTTAAGTATGAACCTGAAATGAGGTAGACTTTAGAATTTCATATCTTTTTCATTTTAAATCCTTTTGAGGTCATTCAAATTGTGTTAGCTCTGTCTTAAACTTGACTTTAATCCAAAAATGGTTGTAAGTTGAGTTCAGCTCCAGAGCACAGTTTTGCCATAGGTTTTAGTACTCCTTTTGGATAATACACTCAAAATTTAGGTTTAACTTGTAAAACCCATAACTAATGTTCTGTAGGTTATTTTTGAATGAGACCAACTTTGTTAGCTTCCTCTATTAATGAACTCACTGTAAAAATTAGATTTGAGCATATTGCTGTTATAGAAATAAGGACTTGTGCATTATAATTTTGTTCAAGTTCTTGTTTTTGAAAAATTATAGAAAGTGCAATATAGCTCCAAATGGGATGAACTCAATTGTGTTATTCATCTCATGAGGTGCTGGTTTCACAGTAAAAATCTCAGCCTCACCACTTTTCTAGAAAATGTTGCCTCATAATTAAATTAGTGAATAGTGCAGTTTGGTATTTTCAGGGCTGAGCAGAATTGTTTTGCTCATAACTTTTGCATTAAGAATCCAAATCCATTGGTTCTTGTTGCTAAATTCCTAAAAATCACCCTCTTACTGCTGTAGAAATTTCAGAGAATTTGGAGTTCGTTTGCTGTGCTGTATTGTTGTTTTTCGTCGTTCTTATCGGTTCTTTATCGTTTTTCCGTTAGGTTTCGACATTTGTGGTGATCCATAAGCGACCCTCCGCAACAAAGTGACCAGCAGCAAGGCAAGCAGTTTGACCATTTCCATCATTGTCCCATTATTTTAAAGCTTAATACTTTGTTTTACTTCTATGTATGCATGCTACTTTGTGTTAATTGTCGCTAGTAATCCTATAGTTGCATAATCTGTAGGAGTTGTTTATCCTCTACTACCAATGAGCCTAGGTTATTCGCTGTGGTTGGAGCTCGTTGGATGAGCTCTTATCACTTAGTAGTTTCGACTTAAACTGCTTAGACATGCTTAGCTATCGGTAGTAATGGGCGATCATCGACTTAGTCGATGGTCTTGATCACACAAGTATAATTATTCCTCCTATATGTCCAGCACTTGTGCTTTGATTAATTTGTAAAATCAAAACTGAAAATAAAATGTTGATTTGGACTTGGGCATATTGGATGGATGGTGTGGTTTTGGAATGTGGTAGTATGCCCGAGTCGTTAAGACCGAGTTACTTGCGCCACCGTTCGAGCAATTTTGCGTGCTAACCACACGAGGGGATATGGGACCTCTCTTGACTAAGTACTTTGGGGGTGTTAATTATGAGCTGGTTGGTGGGTATGTTTTAATAAAATGTGTATGTGTAGTGTTGGGAGGGAGCATTGGCAGGCCGGTTAGGCTGTCTAATGTGTCCTTGTCCCGTGGGTTGCGGCTCGTAATTAGCATCGTCCATTGGAAATGTCTCGTAGGACTTAGCCGTGCCGGCATACCAAAGGTAGTGTGCCTAAAGGAAAGGCGGTCTGGCGTGTGGGTACATTGGTACACCCCTGCAGGGATAAAACTATTCGAATAGCCTCGTCCTAGGTTATGGACACGCTCGGAAACGCCCCGTAAGAACTAGACTACAACTTTTAATTAAAACTTGACATGGTTGGTATGAGTGGGTAATTCATACTATTGTTGTGGTGGCTATTGGGTTAGTCACTTCGAGATTGTTCTTGTTGTTGTTATTATGTTATTATTGCGTTGTTATTTCAACAAGTAAAAATGCTTTGTCAAATTGCCTTAAATCTATTATGTTATTGCAAATGGAACTTGCTTTATGCTAAATGTAAGTCCAAAGCTCCATCCACTTAATTAAAGCTTGCATGTAGCTAAATTATAGTTCTGTTATCTTACACGTCGGTCTTGCGAGTACAATAAACAAGTTATTGTACTCATTTGCTTTGCTTAACAACCTTGTTGCAGAGGACGAGGTGAGCTCCAAGAGCCTTACTTACGTGCCACGTGTTGCGCTTTCTTCGACGACTAGCTTGGCGGTCGATCGATGCCTAGGGGTTAAGGCACACCGATTGGCTTTGTGTTATAGCCATCTTTATGGCACTTTTGCTTCATTGTGTATTCTTGTAACTTATTGCTATTTGGCCTAAGAGCCCCTCTTTGTAGTAGCTATTCCATATTAATATTAACTTCGGTTTGTTGCTTATGTTCTATGTGTTGTATGGAATTGATATATTCTTTTGTTGTGAGGTATGTATCTTGCATTCAGGGAGTATACATCTCTCGAGACCGAGTTTATTCGGTTGATAATACTAGGGTCAATTGGATGACTAAGTATTATGAGCCTAATAAATGTCGGGGTCTCACATGCCCCCAGACCATGACATCGAGTTTGTCATCGATCTAGTGCCAGGGACAACACCGATTTCTAAGAGACCCTATCGGATGCCAACCGATGAGCTCGTGGAAATGAAGAAGCAAATAGAAGAACTTCTGGAGAAAGATTTTGTGAGACCTAGTTCGTCGCCATGGGGAGAGCCAGTGTTATTTGTCAAAAAGAAAGATGGAAGCATGAGAATGTGCATCGACTACCGATCTCTCAATGAAGTCACCATCAAGAACAAATACCCGTTATCTCGGATAGATGATTTGTTTGATCAGATGAAAGGAGCCGGAGTGTTCTCAAAGATCGATATGCGATCAGGATACCACCAGTTGAAGATTTGTCCTAAGGATATACCTAAGACTGCTTTCTCAACACGGTATGAACATTATGAGTTCTTAGTCATGTCCTTTGGTCTGACTAATGCCCCTGCCTACTTCATGAATATGATGAACAAAGTATTCATGGAATATTTGGACAAGTTTGTTGTAGTGTTTACTGATGACATTTTGATTTACTCCAAGTGAGAAGAAGAGCATGCTAAACATTTGAGATTAATCCTAGAAAAGCTCAGAGAGCATCAGTTGTATGCTAAGTTCAGTAAGTGTGAGTTCTGGAAGAGGGAAGTGGATTTCCTTGGTCATGTAATGACAGCCGCGAGAGTAGCAGTTGACCCTGGTAAAGTTCAAGCAGTATTGTATTGGGAACAGCCCAAGATTGTCACTTAGATTTGCAGTTTCTTGGGATTGGCCGGATATTATCGTCGTTTCATTGAAGGATTCTGAACAATTGCTAAGCCTCTAACGCAATTGTTGAAAAAAGAGAAGTTCACTTGGACCCCAGCTTGTGAAGAAAGTTTTCGGGAATTGAAGAAGTGTTTGACTTTAGCCCCAGTGCTGACTTTGCCAGATATTCACAAGGACTTTGATATCTATTGTGATGCTTCGCGTCAAGGAACAGGATGTGTCCTGATGCAAGAAGGAAGAGCTGTTGCTTATGCGTCAAGGCAGTTAAGGCCTTATGAAGAGAATTACCCTACCCATGATCTAGAATTAGCTACCGTAGTGCATGCTTTGAAGATTTGGCGTCATTACCTCATCGGTAATAGCTGCGAAGTGTATACAAATCATAAGAGTCTGAAGTATATTTTCACTCAATCCGATCTGAACATGAGACAACGAAGATGGTTAGAGTTGATAAAGGATTATAATCTTGGAATCTATTACCACCCTGGTAAAGCAAATGTAGTCGCAGATGCATTAAGCCACAAGAGCTACTACAATGTTGTGGAAGTAAGAGGACTTTGTTCAGAACTTCAAGAGGAATTTCAAAAGTTAAAGTTGAAAGTTGTGTCCGAAGGATTTGTAACCAGCCTTGAAGTGTAATGTACTTTAGAGAAACAGATTCGTGAAGCTCAACCAAAGGATTCAGAGTTTTCAGACATCAAGGAAAAGATGGCGGAAGAAAATTTAAAGACTTCACCGTAGATGATCAAGGTATACTATGGATCAATGGACGTATCTGCGTACCAGATATCGACGGGTTGTGACAGCTAATTTTGAAGGAAGCCCATGATTCCAAGTATTCAATTCACCCTGGTAGTACTAAGATGTATCAGGATGTTATGAATAAGTTTTGGTGACCAAATTTGAAGCGAGAAGTCGCAGAGTTCGTTGCCTTGTGCGACGTGTGTCAGAAAGTAAAGTCAGAACATGAAAGGCCAGTAGGTCTGCTGCAACCTTTGAAAATTCCAGAATGGAAGTGGGAAGAGATCGGAATGGATTTCATTACCGATTTACCCAAGACTCAATCAGGTTATGGTTTGATTTGGGTAATAGTGGACGCTTGACTAAAGTTGCCCATTTCTTGCCAGTCAAAACCACTTACTCAGGAGATCGTCTTGCAGAGTTGTATATGTCAAGGATTGTCAGTTTGCATGGTGTGCCTAAGAAGATAGTGTCAGATCGAGGATCTCAGTTCACCTCCCGTTTTTTCGCAAAGTTTGCATGAAGCCTTAGGGACTCATCTGAATTTCAGTACTGCATATCATCCTCAGACAAATGGACAAACTGAAAGAGTTAATCAGATATTGGAGGATATGTTGAGAGCCTGTGCTCTAGCTAATGCTACTCGTTGGGATAAGAGTTTGCCTTATGCGGAATTCTCGTACAACAACAGTTATCAAGCCAGTTTACAGATGTCACCGTTTGAAGCTTTATATGGTGGTACTGCGAGAACCCGTTGAATTGGTCGAAAGCACTCAACGTTTGGTTTTTGGGCCAGACATTATTCAAGAGGCAAAAGAACAAGTGTCTATGATCCGAGAGAGATTAAAGATAGCCCAGTCGAGGTAGAAGAGCTATGCTGATAATCATCATCGTGATCTCAGCTTTGAACCAGAAGATTTTGTTTATTTTCGAGTTACGCCACTCAGAGGTGTAAAAAGGTTTCATGCCAAAGGGAAGCTTACCCCTCGGTATGTGGGTCCGTTCAAGATTTTGGATCACCGTGAAGAAGTAGCTTACCAGTTGGAGCTACCGTAGTCATTAGCAGGAGTACATGATGTCTTTCATGTCTCGAAGTTGAAGAAGTTTCTTCGTGTGCTAGAAAACAAGCCCCGTTGGAGTCAATCGAGTTGAAAGATCTCACTTACAAAGAGGAGCCAGTCAAGATTTTGGATCTCACAGAGCATCAGACCAGAAGTAAGACAGTTCATTTTTGCAAGGTTCAGTGGAGCAACCACTCAGAAGGAGAAGCCACGTGGGAGCGTGAAGAAGAGCTGAAAGCCGAGTTCCCTAGCCTTTTCTCTAGCTAGCTTGAATCTCGGGGTTGAGATTCCTTTAAGGGGGGAGGTTTGTAACATCCCAATTTTCTGAGCTTTAAAAATCTTTTAATAGTTAGTAGGGAGAAAATTCACCATTTGGATTTATTTGAATTTAATTCAAAAGCTTAATATTGAACCTTGTGCATCAAAACAATTTAATATGATTAAAGTCAACATGAACATTGGTCAAAACTATTTTATTTGGGTTCTATGTGCTTGGATATATTTTCTAGATTTTTCTAGATTTTTTCCAAGTTCATTTGCTATTTTCTATTGCCTTTTGGAATTTCTGGTATTTTCTAAAATAGAAAACCTATTTAAAATCCTGGAATAGTGTTTGGGCCAAAACCCAAACCCTATTCACTTCTGGCCCATCTCTAGTGTGGCCCGCTTCCCCATGTGGCGTCATTGCGTCGGCCGACAGTGGTCCCCACGGTCTCTCTCTCTCTCTCTCTCTCTCTCTCTCTCTCTCTCTCTCTCTCTCTGCACACACCACCCGCATTTCTTGATATCTTGCTTCGACGCGGACTCGCTTGAAACCTCTCTCGCTGCCTTGTGGACCCTGCCGCCACATCATCATCGTCTTCATCGTGAACTCTGCGCCCGTGTCCGAGCTGGACTACGCTGCCGTGCCGCTCGTGAATCCCCACCTCCCATGCCTATTTAAGGACCGTGACCGCGTCACAAGGTTCGCATCCAAGCCCGCTGCCTTTTCCCTGAAGTCGCCAACCCTAGCGCGCCGCCTCTTCGCCGGATTTAAGCTTGAACCCTAGCGCCGCCGTGAGCTTCTTCGTCGGATTCCACCACCGTCGGTGATCCTTAGCCGTCGTCGAGCACCTCTTCGGGTTCGCCGCATCGAGAGCCATCTGGTGTGCGCACCCGTTTCCCTGGAGAATCCCTGGTTCGCCGTCGCCTCTTCAAGCCGAGCTGCTTCGCCGCTTCGACCTCGCCGCCGGCCATCCTCATCACTTTAGTGCACCTGTGAGCACACCATCGTGATGCCCGTGTTCCCCTCTACCCCTTGGTACCACCGGCACTATCGTCGACAATTCTTGCATGTTGATGCTCCCTTGACAACTTCATGTCTTGAGGTCTTGAACATCACGGTTAATGATTGTGAGACCATCTATGGAAAATTTCAAGAGAAAGAGGACCCATTCAACATTGTAAAATGGTGAAGAGAGAATTAGGTAAGAAAGAATTGCTAAAAGAAGCTAAGGATAGATAGATGACCAAGATGAGGAGAGAACAAATTATTTTTCTTGTTATATAAAATAAGTTTTGAAATTTTTAACTAACGACCATTCTAACTAGGTTGCGACCTACAGTCGATATGACTCTGATACCACTTCTTGTCGAACCCGAGAGCGAGGGATCCCGGATTCTCTGTGCTTCGCACACTAGTCCAGGAATAGCTAGTGTACACAGTCAACAAAAGTGAATAGCATAACCATAAAACATCATTCATTGATAATAATTAAAGTCTGTTACAAAAGGGGGCATAACGTCAACAAGCAAAATACAACGGAAGCAAAGCAGTAAAGTAGACCACACGATTCACCAGATGCAATCGTCTAGAGTGCGCAGCCTAGTCGTCCAAGATCTCATTCTCCTCGTAGTACTCTTCTCCTGATCAATAATTTATTAAGCAAGGTGAGTACAAATGAATGTACTCCACAAGTTACACCCATTAACAGATTATAATGCATGCAAGGATTTAACAACAGGAGGCTTATATGGCTCAATTTGCGTAAAGCGACATTTTTCCATTTAAATATTCATACTAAGTTCTAAAGAAGTTTACTCTATAACTAAAATTCATTTTATAAATCTCAAGTTTTATAGTCAGATAACATTCATCAACAAGTGGAGAAGGATACCCTCCTGTCATATGGCTACCCGCCAAAATTCCTATTTGGATAGAAATCCAACCATTTGATAAAGTCTTTTGAAATCAAAACAAAAAATCAAACTTAGAGTGGCTTTGCTAACATGTTCTTAACCGTGGACACAACTATTCGAATAGTTCTTAATACTCTACAGAGGTTGTACATGTTTACCCATATGACACGACTTCTTTAGTTTATTTGGCATCCGTCAATACCACTGCTCACTACCTTAGGTAAGCGGTCTAGAGCATGTGACAAGGCCTTTACAATGCGTCATCCTACTGTAGTCCCGCCTCGCTAAGGTTTCGCCCTCTTTGGATAGAGACCCGCTGGGTTCAGACCCCCTCTTGCGCTAGGTGGGAATGTATAAAGTAGGTCATGAAAGACACCCTTGCAACCGGATGGCACGACCACGATGGAATGTTACAAATTAGTTAGCCAGATCCCTCCCATTCGAGGCATGTGGTAGTATGACAGGGCTTAGCAAAATGTGCTCGAAGACCGGTCCTTAATTGACTTGGGCGACTTTCCATAAAACCCATGGACATCGGTCATAGAAATGACTCGATCCCGTGCATCAACATGCACCATCCAACATCCATTTCTCCCAAGTCCAAACCCATTATTATTTTATTTTACCAGGTTAAATCATTTTATAAATCTCTATGGTATAGACGACCATACCATAGTATCATTTTAAATCATAATTGAACTTTTGGCTAAATTCCCCAAATTAAATATTTTTGAGCTAAGCTTCGACTAAGCATAGAGTTTTGTAGTGTGCTCTAGTTCACACTTATAATACTTAACCATCCAATTGGTCCTAGCATTACAAATCAAATAACCCGACTCTCGAGATATTATGTACCTCCCAGAACAGTGGTACACGTACACCTCACAAAATCAAGCATCAATTCCATACACAAGTTATTACAATACCGAGTCCTTATAATTTACAACAAGATAAACATACGAGTTTAGGTTACAGCAAAAGGGCCGACTGGTCAAATAGCATAATAGAATATCAAATTTGCAGCGGAAGAACAAGCCATAAGATGGCAGCAAAATAAATCCATCCGGTTTGCCCTTACCCACAAGGCAACCGACCGGAAACTCTGAGCTAGTCGTCAACGTTGTAGTCGTTCTCACAATGGCTCACCCCATGGGGGTCAACCTCCTCTGCAGCATGGACAATGCAGCTGAGTACAAAGTTGTACTCGCAAGACGTACAAGCAAAAGAAATATATAGATGCATTCATGTATCAAAGGAAGGCTACTACATGAAGTAGTTTTCAGCATAAATCAGATTTTCTTTGCAATAGAGTAATAGATTGTAAAGCAATTTGTGAAGACTATTTTTATTCTTTTTAAATAACAGCGAGACAACATTTATAGACATAATTATCATCCTAGAGGTGACTTCCCAACAGCCACCACAACATAGCACGAATTGCCCATTCGTACCACTTGAATTTAAGTTTTAACAAAATGTTATAGTCTAATTCTTGTGGGAAATAACCAAGCGTGTGCTTAACCTAGGATGAGGCTATTCAAATAGATTATACCCTGCAAGGGTGTACAACTTTACCAACATGTCAGACCGCTCCTTATGCCAAGCTATTTAGCACACTTCCTTAGGTATGCCGACAGAGTTAAGTCCTACGAGACGTTTTCCAATATAATGCATTAACTACGAGTCACCCGTATGATGGAAACCATATGTTGTGTCGGAGTCATCGGTAAAGCTTCGGACAACTACCCCTTGGGGTAAAGCCTCAGACAACTACCGATGCCCCTTGGTGTGGAGAACCTTGACAGGAACCCACCCCCACACACATATCCTCCTGCGACTCAGAGCTAACACACGCTAATGTACTAAGTCAAGAGGGGTTCCATATGTCCCTCATGTGGTTGCACGCAAAGGTGCTTGGATCAATGGCGCAAGTAATTCGGTCCTTCATGACTTGGGCACCAAGCACACACCCAAAAGCACACCATCCAATCAATGTGCCAAAGTCTAAAATATTTTATTTTCAGTTTTAGTTTTTCCAAATACGTTATACACATGGATACCCTGACCCAAGTATTTAAAGCGATGATACAATGACCATCGCCGAAGCGATGATCCCCAGTGTACCGTTCTAAGCATTGCTAAGCTGTAACGTCCTGTTTTCTTTTAAGTCCTTGCCAAGTTTTCAAAATAAAAGTAACCATTTGGCTTTATTGAGAATCCAAAGCTTAACCTGAGATTTTTGAATCTGGAGAGTTCAATTGGAATTAATCAAACCTTAACTAAGCTCTTAGTTGGTGTTCCTTGCCGGTTGTAGCTCTCTGTTGTGTCTTTGCTGCTCTTGGGTTGCTGTGTCCCCGAGCCTCCCTGTGTGCCCTGGGTTTTGTCTTCTCTTTTAACTTCCTTTGTTGGCTTGAATCTCTTTGAGACTCAGACCTCCCCTTCTCTCTCTCTCATCTTTCCCCTCTGTTGGACCCTCCCGTGTTTGGGTTTTCTTGTTAAGAACCCGCTCGGGTTGGTGTTTCTAACCTCTTTGGTCTCTTCAAGCCACGCTTGGCTTTGCTTCTTTTGGACCTCCCTGTGGACCTCTCCACGCCCTCTCGGAACCTCTGAGTTCTCTTGGGCGCTCCAGAGTTCCTCTGGACCTCCCAGTGCCCCTTTTGGGACCTTTCTAGACCTCCTTGTGGCTATTTGGACCTCCCTTGTGTTCAAATAGACCTCCCTTGTCCTGCGAGACCTTTACGTGTCCCTCTGACCTCCTCCGTGTCCTTTAAGACCTCCCTTGTTGAGATCTAGCCGCTCAGACCTCCCTTGTTGAGATCTAGCCGCTCGAGACCTCCCCTTGTTGAGATCTAGCCGCTCGAGACCTCCCCTTGTTGAGATCTAGCCGCTCGGACCTCCCCTTGTTAGGATCTCGCCTTTAGGACCTCCTCTCAGAGATCTTAGCCGTCCAGTCCTCCTTCGTTGGATCCAAAGGTCCAGACCTCCTCGAGCCCAAGACCTCCTTAGCGCTTGGACCCTCTTTGACTCTTGTGGTCAGACGCTTAAGGCTTTGCCTTTCTCATCTAAGGGCCGTCCGATCTAAATCGAGACGGCCTAGCCTTCTTGGGTCTGCTCGCTTGGTCCGAACGTTCCTTTCCTTCTGACCGCCTTGGATTCCAATCGAGCAGTTCCGCTTTGATCTTGCGTTTGCCTTTGTTTCGTGACCTCCTCCCGGTTGTTTTGCAAAGACCTCCTCCGGCCCTTCTTTGGTCTTTTTTGTAAAGACCACCCTCCTAATCTTGAATATCCTTGACCGTCAGACCTCCCGCACCCTTTGATCTGGACCGTTGAGGTCCTCCCTTGAGATCTTGGACCGTTAGATCTCCCTTTTGGAGATCTACTCGTCAGACCTCCTGCGCCCTTTGATCTCGGACCGTTGAGGTCCTCCCTTTGAGATCTTGGACCGTTAGATCTCCTTTGGAGATCTACTCGTCAGACCTCCTGCGCCTTTGATCTGGACCGTTGAGGTCCTTCCTTTGAGATCTTGACCGTTAGATCTCCCTTTTGGAGATCTACTCGTCAGACCTCCTCGCCCTTTGATCTCGGACCGTTGAGGTCCTCCCTTTGAGATCTTGACCGTTAGATCTCCTTTTGGAGATCTACTCGTCGGGACCTCCTGCGCCCTTTGATCTGGACCGTTGAGGTCCTCCCTTTAAGATCTTGACCGTTAGATCTCCTTTTGAGATCTACTCGTCAGGACCTCCGTCGCCCTTTGATCTGGACCGCTGAGGTCCTCCTCGAAATCTTGACCCTTAGACCTCCCTTGTGCAGGTCCGAGTGTCAGGGCCTCCTCGTTGTGAGCTTTGAGGACCTCTTGACCAGGACCTCTTCTTGAGTCCTTGGACCTCCTGTCCAGGACCTCCCCCTTTGAGTGTCTTGGACCTCTTGCCCAGGACCTCGCGGTGGTCTTTGGCGGGAATGACCCTTTTTCGGTGGGGCCACCTCTTTGACCAGTGGTGCACCCTTTTTGACTGGCCCCACTTGCCAGCCCCTCTTCACCTTGTAATTATTGCTCTTGCCTCAGAACTCTGTGCGCATTTAATAGGTGTCGGGTCACATTAAATGCAGTCCCATCTGAGGTACTTTATTTCAATTCTTTTTGGGCAAGCCCTGCCCAAGTAGTCCCGATTGCCAACACGTCTCTACGTTTCCTTGTGGTGCACACCACCAACTCCGGCTATATTTAGCCTGGGAGGGCAGGCCTTTGTAATCTTTTGCTCATTTCTTCCTTCCTGCCTCCTCTTTCGGTTCTTCCCTTGCAAGACCCTCCCTAGGAGCTCTTTGAGGCGGTGTTAAGCCTCTTGGTTTCCTTTTGGCTGAGTTGGTTTAAGTTCCTTTTTGGTTCTTTTGTTGTTCTCTGGCTTAGTGTGGTTTTGCTTATTTGGTTCTCTTCTTAACGTGTAGATCACGAGTTCGAGGAGATCTTGGACCCGCTCTTCTTTGCGAAGGCTCTCCTTTGCTTGACCAAGGCAAGCCACGACCTCCTTTTGATCATCTTGAACCAAGCTTTGCAAATGTATTTCGGTTTAAATTATCATGCATGGCTATGTTTATAAGAAAATGGTTTGGGCTATAGTTACTTACCTACTTGTCGTTATGCCTCCTTTATACCTTGTCTCCATCATGTTGTCATGATTCACCTTGTGAGCCTTAGGGTGGATAATTTAGTTGGCGTTCTCTCGTTATTTGCCAACATGGGGGCCGTGGGTCTTATATAGCCTCGCTTAGAAAACGTGGTTTGAGCGTATCATGCTTCATCTCCAATAATCTTGACTAATAAGTTATGAAATGTGTGGTTGGTGCCATTGTTGAGCAGCTATGGCGGGATGCCTAAGTCAGTGTCGATTGTGGTGTGAGACCACTTGGTTAAAATTTGTGTGCCAGACTGGGTGGTCTTTTGGCATGGGCTAATACAATTGTTTTGCTAAGGCAAGAAGGCAGGGGAGTGAGTAGTGGTCTTTGTGCACACCGGTTTGTGGAAGTCTTGCCTTAGCACAATTAAGGACTTCACTTTGTATCTGTCGGTGGGCCAATTAGTGCAACCACAAGATCATTTTATGGGAATGGTCTAGGCTGAATAATTAGCAATGAGATGGCTTGGGGCTGTTTTGGTTGGCGTGTGATTAGTTGGCGCAAGAGGGGCACCCCATAACCCCGTGGTTTCTAGACCCTTTGGAGGGATTATAAACCTTAGCGGGCAGCCCTAGTCGGTTCAAAGCTTTGTAAAGGCCTTGCAGCTTCTCTAGACTGCTCACCTTAGGAAGTGAGCAAGGGTGACCGGAACCCATCCGCTAGAGAGATCGTGGATTGTGGGTAAAGTTGTACACCTCTGCATAGTAAAAGATCTATTCAATAGCCAAGTCCTTGGTCATGGACATGCTCGATGAAATGGTGCAAGGGTAGATGTTTCAAAAGCTTGTGCCACTCGACACTTCCGCGAGATGCTTTGGCTTTGCCTCGAAGAGACCTTGGCCGGCTCGGAGGGGTCAAGGTTGGCTCGGGTAGTGGTCGAGGGTTGGTTCGGACCTCTGGAATGGGTGTTACAGAGTGGGTTTTGGGTGAGGACACAGCCACTTTGGTGTGATCAGACCTCCCCAATTTTTGGTTGTGGCCGTGAGTTGGTGCTCACACCACCTTTTATTAAAACATCAAAAGTATTATGTATTATGGTTTTACCTTGTCAGCCTTTCAATCTATTATTGCTATTATTGTCAAATTTGGCTTTATGCAAAACTAACCATACAGCTCTCCATTGGTAAGTCCTTGCATGAATATTATTGCATCTTTGCTCTCTGTGACTTGCTGAGTACATTCCAAGTACTCATGGCTTAAGCCCTGTGTCAAAGCAGATTATGAGGATGACCAAGTGCAGGGCAGTGCAGACCTCTTCGAGGAGGAATTCTTCGACGACTAAGATGCCTAGGACGTCCTCCACCCGACAGCCTGTGGGGCTTGTTGGATGGCTTCTGCGTGTTTTGGTGTTTGAGCCCTAGAGCTCCTTGTCGCCAGTTGTAAGTCCTCGTTGGTTTTGTAAGCCCTCAGTGGCAGACCTCTTGTTAACAAGCTTGACCATAAGGTCCTATTATATAAAGTTTAATTTGTCTGCTTCTTCTTTGTTTGACCTCGTGGTTGTGGTATTGGCTTGTGTTCTTGTGCGAGCTAGCTCTGATTGTCCTGGGACTAGCTCGGATGCACTGAGGCGGGACCACCGGGGAGGTCCCACGACTTAGCTCGGGAGGTCTGCCGACCTCTCTTGGTGATGTGCTGGAGGTGCTACTGAGGCGGTGGCGGCCACGACCTCGGGAGGTCCTCAAGACCTCTGGGAGGTCGATGGCATGACCAAGACCTCCAGAGGTCCGCAGAGACCTCTGGGAGGTCTGGCGGACCTCCTCGGTAAAGCTCCATGCGGTGCTACCACATCCTTCCGTGGTGACTTCGGCAAAAAAAAAATGGTCCTCCGGACCTCTTGCGGTACATCACGGGGTGGGTCGTCACGGTTGGTATCGAGCCTAGGTCATCAGTAGGATGTGGCCATAGGCGAAAAAGTCGATTTAGTTTTTATCCAAAAGTTATTTTCTAAAGCAAGTCAACTTAAAATTTGTTTAGTAGTTCTTTCCTTGTCTTTGGTTCTATCTTGCCCTTATCCTCGCTTAAAATCTTTTCTTGTCTGTTCTACTCTCATCTTAACTCCTCCTTAGTTCCCTTATCTTATCTCTCGCTGGAACCTTGATTTTGAATCTAACTTGACTTCCTTGCCTTTATAACTTCAATAGGGCCGATCAGAGAAAGGTTAGGATTAGTGGTCCTATTACGAGTCTCGCTTAGCTTGGGTCTTGAAGACCTCTGTTTTGAAGCTTCATTGCCTCTTTTGGCCTCCTGGCCTTTTGGTTCTCTCTTGGGTTAACCAAGTCACCCCTAATAGCTGCCCTATCTTTATTTCTCTGTATCCTCTTACCCTTTATGCTTTCCTTCTTACCTATTAAACCTTTAGAGTTTTGTCGGATAGTGCAGACTCGGCGATCCACAAGTCGGGGTGAGCCCCAGCGATTGCCTCCACCCCCACCTCCTCCAAAGGCGACATGCATCCGGGTTTTAGGCGGTTTATGGCGGCCAAGCTCGGATGATGAGCTCTATGATGCGAGAATATGAACCAGATTATGGCTCAACAAAGCCGCACCACCAATGCTTTACTTGCCATGATGAGTCGAGAATAGTCAGTCAGCGGCGCCACCACCTCCACCCTCACTCACCCTCAATCAAAGTGTCGAGTTCATGAAGACACGCCCGATTACATTTTCGAGCTCTCCGAGCCTTTAGATGCAGATGATTGGCTGAGATCAACAGAGAAGAAGTTGGATATTGCTCATTTGTGAAGACAGGAGAAGGTTTTGTTTGCCTCACATCAAGCTGGAAGGACTGCGGTGAGTGGTGGGACACATTTTGTGCCTCACATCTTGACCCCAGAGGATCTCTTGGGCGAGTTCTCTGCACTTTCGCCACTCCCATGTCACGATGGGAAGGTTGAGATGAAAAAGGAAGAGTTTAGAGAGCTCAAGCAAGGCAAAGATGTCAAGAAGTGAGTATCTCACTAAGTTCACTCAATTGTCGCGTTATGCTCGCGAAGATGTGGCTACGGATGATGCGCTGCGAAGCGTTTTAAGCGAGGCCTCCATCCCAGCTTAAAAGTTCAAGTTGTGAGCAACGATTATCCCGATTTCCAAAGATATGGTGAACAAGGCAATGCTCATTGAGGAATCCCAAGAGAACTCTCTGAGTCCTACAAGAGAAAGGTGCCACTCTCGGTGCTCAAAGAAAGACCTCCCAGCGCCACAAAGCTTTTGTGCAAGACCAACCAAGCGCCAAGGACCTCCTGACCTTCCAGACCTCTGCCAAGACCTCCTTGTTGTCCACCTCGGTGCCAAGATCACTAGCAAAGACTAAGACAACCCTAACGACCTCCACAAAGAAATGGGATCACACGCTTCAAGTGTCACCAAGTGGGGCATTTTGCTAATCAATGCCCACTAAAGACAGAGCAACCACCAAGACCTCTACTTCAGACCTCCCTCGGCCAAGACCCTCAGTCGCAGGACCTCCTCAAGCCGAACCTCCCAAACTTTTGGAAGGGGCCGTGTGAACCATGTGGCGATGGAAGAAGCACAGACCTCCTCGGGCGTGGTACTAGGTATGTTCCTAGTAAATTCAAGGCTGCAGTGCAGCTTTATTTGACTCGGAGCTTCCCATTCGCTTATTTCTCGGAGTTTTGTCAAAGCACCGGTTTGAGTTGTTGCTCTTAAGTCTACCTTGTTGGTTCAATCCCGGCTCGAGAACTAAGCACGAACCAGGGTTGTCCACAAGTGAAAATGGTCATAGAAGGAGTAGAATTTCTAGCCAACCTTATCCTTTTGGACACGAGGTCCCTAGATGTGATTTTGGGCATGGATGGCTAGCTAACCACCATGCCATGTTGGATTGTAGTGGCAAAAGTATCTCTTTGACCAGCCCTAGTGGTGCCATTTGTGAAGTTTTCGCCACCTCGGAGAAACTCCAAGGAGCCCTATCTTGTAGTGCTCAAGTTCAAGTTTTGGAGGATGTCCTGTTGTTAAAGAATTTGTGGATGTGTTCCTGATGAGCTCCTGTGAATGCCCCAGACAGAGACCTTGAGTTTGTCATAAACCTTGTCCTGTGGACCTCCCCATCTCCAAAAGGCCCTCTGATTGCATGTTGATGATCATGTGGAGTTGAAAAAGGTTGGAAGACTTGCGAGCAAGGGTTTTATTAGACCTAGCTCCTCACCTTGGGGAGCCCCAAAGATTTTTGTGCCTAAAAAGGATGGCACTCAAAGGATGTGTGTGGACTACAGAGCTCTCAATGATGTCACCATCAAGAACAAGTATCCTTTGCCAAGAATTGATGATTTATTTGATCAATTGAAGGGGGCATGCTGTGTTTTCCAAGATAGATTTGAGAACAGGATATCACCAACTTAAGATTCGCAAGGAAGACATCCCTAAGACAGCTTTTTCAACTAGGTATGGGTTATTTGAATTCACTGTTATGTCTTTTGGGCTGACCAATGCCCCTGCCTATTTCATGAATTTGATGAACCGAGTGTTCATGGAGTACCTAGACAAGTTTGTCATTGTCTTTATTGACGACATTCTAGTGTACTCCAAGAGTGAAGAGGAGCATATAAGCCATCTCTTTTCGGTTTTGGAAAAGCTGAGAGCTCATCAGCTCTTTGCCAAATTTAGTAAGTGTGAGTTTTGGCTAAAAGAAGTGGTCTTTTGGGGCATGTTTTGTCAAAAGAAGGAGTGTCTCACAACCCTAGTAAGGTTCAAGATGTGCTCAATTGGGAACCCCCTAGGACCGTGCCTCAAGTTCGAAGTTTTCTTGGCATGGCCGGTTATTACAGAAGGTTTATTGAAGGCTTCTCCCGGATTGCAAAACCTCTCACTCAGCTATTAAAGAAAGAAAAGAAGTTCCTTTGGACCTCAGATTGTGAACAGAGCTTCCAAGAGCTCAAGAGAAAGTTGACCTCTGCCCCAGTTTTGGTTCTTCCAGATGTCAGGAAAGATTTCGAAGTTTATTGTGATGCGTCAAAGCAAGGACTTGGCTGTGTTCTAATGCAGGACAGAAAAGTGGTAGCTTACGCTTCAAGACGCTTGAAGCCTCATGAAGCAAACTACCCTACTCATGACCTAGAGTTGGCTGCTGTGGTTCATGCCTTAAAAATTTGGCGCCATTACCTCATTGGTAATAGGTGTGAAATTTACACTGACCACAAAAGCCTAAAGTACATCTTTACACAAGCGGATTTGAATTTGAGGCGAGAAGGTGGCTTGAGCTTATTAAGGACTACAATGTGGAATTCACTACCACCTGTGCAAGGCCAATGTGGTGGCGTATGCTTTGAGCGTAAAAGTTTATGTCAATACTTTGATGGTTAAGGAGAGCCAACCCGCCTTGTATGAAGAATTCTTGAAGCTTAGACTTGAGTTAGTGGAAGAAGGGTTTTGGCAACTCTTGAAGTGCAACCTACCTTGCAAAAACAGATCAAGGCAGCCCAAGATGGAGATGCTAGCATCCAAGAGATTAAGACCAACATAAGAGAAGGGAAGGTCAGCAAAGTTTTCTATGGATGACCTAGGTGCGGTTTGGTTTGATAAGAGGCTCTGTGTGTCCAATAACACGGAGCTCAAGGGTATAATACTTAAAGAAGCCCATGAAGCTTTGTATTCTATACATCCAGAGTTACAAAATGTACCAAGATGTCAAGGAATTGTACCGGTGGCGAAAATGAAGAAGGAGATAGCAGATTTTGTGGCCAAATGTGACACTTGCCAAAGGTTAAGCGAAGGCACCAAAGACCTGGAGGACTTTTAGTGCCCTTACCCATACCCGAGTGGAAGTGGGAAGAGATCGGCATGGATTTTATTACTGGTTTACCTCGCACCCAAGCTGGTTTTGATTCTATTTGGGTCATAGTGGATAGATTAACAAAAATGGCTCACTTTATTCTGTGAAGACTACTTATTCGGAGACAAGCTAGCCGAAATCTACATGGCAAAAGTGGTGTGCCTTCATGGTGTTCCAAAGAAGATAGTCTCAGACAGAGGATCTCAATTCACCTCCAAGTTTTGGCAAAAGCTACATGATGCCTTGGGCACCGACCTCAACTTTAGTACAGCATACCACCCTCAAACAGATGGCCAACCGAGAGAGTTAACCAAGTCCTTGAGGACATCTTTGAGAGCTTGCGCTCTAGAAAGACAATCTAGTTGGGACAAGATGTTACCATATCTGAATTTTCCTATAATAACAGCTACCAAGCTTAGTCTCCAAATGTCCCTTTGAAGCTATTTATGGGAGAAAGTGTAGGACTCCTTGTCTTGACAGACCGGGTGAAGGCCAAGTTCTTGGCAGGACCGCCGAAAGAAGCCAAGGATCAAGTGAGATCAATTAGGAGAAGTTAAAGACGGCCCAAACTAGGCAAAAGAGCTACGCAGATGTTAGGCGTCGAGACCTAACTTTGTCCCAGAGACCGAGTCTACCTCAAAGTTTCACCTCTCAAAGGTATGCAATGTTCAGAGTTAGTGGGAAGCTTGCTCCAAGATTTATTGGACCCTTTCCATCCTTGCAGAAGGGTGAAGTAGCCTACCGTTGGACCTCCTCCTCACTTCTTTGGAGTTCACAATGTGTTCCACGTGTCACGCTTGAAGAAATGCTTGCGAATGCCAGAGGACCAAATGCCTTTAGAAGTCGTGGACCTCCAAGAAGACCTCACTTACAGAGAGCACCACATCAAGATTTTGGACGTGTCGAGAGAGTTACCAGAGCAAGACCACCAAGGCATGCAAGGTGCAATGGAGCAACCACTCGGCCCGAGGCAACATGGGAACGAGAAGAGGACCTCAGAAGGAGTTCCCCACCTATTCCCTAGCTCGGCTGAATCTCGGGTCGAGATTCCCTTGAGGGGTGAAGGTTTGTAACGTCCCGTTTTCTTTTAAGTCCTTGCCAAGTTTTCAAAATAAAAGTAACCATTTGGCTTTATTGAGAATCCAAAGCTTAACTTTGAGATTTTTGAATCTGGAGAGTTCAATTGGAATTAATCAAACCTTAACTAAGCTCTTAGTTGGTGTTCCTTGCCTGTTGTAGCTCTCTGTTGTGTCTTTGTTTGCTCTTGGGTTCTTTGTCCCCGAGCCTCCTGTGTGCCCCAGGTTTTGTCTTCTCTTTTAACTTCCTTTGTTGGCTTGAATCTCTTTGAGACTCGAGACCTCCCTTCTCTCTCTCTCATCTTTCCCCTCTGTTTCGACCCCTCCTGTTTCGGTTTTCTTGTTGAGAACCCGGCTCGGGTTGGTGTTTCTAACCTCTTTGGTCTCTTCAAGCCACGCTTGGCTTTGCTTCTTTTGGACCTCCTGTGGACCTCTCCACGCCTTCTCGAACCTCTCGAGTTCTCTTGGGCACTCGAGTTCCTCTGGACCTCCCAGTGCCCCTTTGGGACCTTTCTAGACCTCCTTGTGGCTATTTGGACCTCCCTTGTGTTCAAATAAACCTCCCTTGTCCCTCAGAGACCTTTCAGTCCTCTGGACCTCCTCCGTGTCCTTTAAGACCTCCCTTGTTGAGATCTAGCCGCCAGACCTCCCCTTGTTGAGATCTAGCCGCTCGCACCTCCCCTTGTTGAGATCTAGCCGCTCAGACCTCCCTTGTTGAGATCTAGCCGCTCGAGACCTCCCCTTGTTGAGATCTAGCCGCTCAGACCTCCCTTGTTAGATCTCGCCTTTAGGACCTCCTCTCGGAGATCTTAGCCGTCCTGTGTCCTCCTTCGTTGGATCCAAAGGTCCAGACCTCCTCGTGCCCAAGACCTCCTTAGCGCTTGGACCCTCTTTGACTCTTGTGGTCAGACGCTTAAGGCTTTGCCTTTCTCACCTAAGGGCAGTCCGATCTAAATCGACGGCCTAGCCTTCTTTGGTCTGCTCGCTTGGTCCGAACGTTCCTTTCCTTCTGGCCTCGATTCCAATCGAATCGGTTCCGCTTTGATCTTGCGTTTGCCTTTGTTTCCGTGACCTCCTCCGTTGTTTTGCAAAGACCTCCTCCTCGCCCTTGCCGGTCTTTTGTAAAGACCACCTCCTAATCTTGAATATCCTTGACCGTCGAGGACCTCCCTTTCCCTTTGATCTCGACCATTGAGGTCCTCCCTGAGATCTTGACCGTTAGATCTCCCTTTTGGAGATCTACTCGTCAGACCTCCTGCGCCCTTTGATCTGGACCGCTGAGGTCCTCCTTTGAGATCTTGACCGTTAGATCTCCCTTTTGGAGATCTACTCGTCAGACCTCCTCGCGCCCTTTGATCTGGACCGCTGAGGTCCTCCCTTGAGATCTTGACCGTTAGATCTCCCTTTGGAGATCTACTCGTCAGACCTCCTCGCGCCTTTGATCTGGACCGTTGAGGTCCTCCCTTGAGATCTTGACCGTTAGATCTCCCTTTGAGATCTACTCGTCAGACCTCCTCGCCCTTTGATCTGGACCGTTGAGGTCCTCCCTCGAAATCTTGACCCTTAGACCTCCCTTGTGCAGTCCGAGTGTCGGGCCTCCTCGTTGAGCTTTGAGGACCTCTTGACCAGACCTCTTCTTGAGTCCTTGGACCTCTGTCCAGGACCTCCCCTTTGAGTGTCTTGGACCTCTTGCCCAGACCTCGCGGTGGTCTTTGGTGGGAATGACCCTTTTCTGTGGGGCCACCTCTTTGACCAAGGGTGCACCCTTTTGACTAGCCCCACTTGCCACCGCTCTTCACCTTGTAATTATTGCTTTGCCTCAGAACTCAGGCGATTTAATAGGTGTCGGGTCACATTAAATGCAGTCCCATCTGAGGTACTTTATTTCAATTCTTTTGGGCAAGCCACGCCCAAGTAGTCCCGATTGCCAACACGCCTCTCGTTTCCTTGTGGTGCACACCACCAACTCCGCTATATTTAGCCCGGGAGGCGTGCCTTTGTAATCTTTGCTCATTTCTTCCTTCCTCGCCTCCTCTGCTTCGGTTCTTCCTTGCATAAGACCCTCCCTAGGAGCTCTTTGAGGCGGTGTTAAGCCTCTTGGTTTCCTTTTGGCTGAGTTGGTTTGAGTTCCTTTTTGGTTCTTTTGTTGTTCTCTCGCTTAGTGTGGTTTTGCTTATTTGGTTCTCTTCGAACGTGTAGATCACGAGTTCGAGGAGATCTTGGACCCGCTCTTCTTTGCAGAAGGCTCTCCACCGCTTGACCAAGGCAAGCCACGACCTCCTTTTGATCATCTTGAACCAAGCTTTGCAAATGTATTTCGGTTTAAATTATCATGCATGGCTATGTTTATAAGAAAATGGTTTGGGCTATAGTTACTTACCTACTTGTCGTTATGCCTCCTTTATACCTTGTCTCCATCATGTTGTCATGATTCACCTTGTGAGCCTTAGGGTGGATAATTTAGTTGGCGTTCTCTGTTATTTGCCAACATGGGGCCGAGGTCTTATATAGCCTCGCTTAGAAAACGTGGTTTGAGCGTATCATGCTTCATCTCCAATAATCTTGACTAATAAGTTATGAAATGTGTGGTTGGTGCCATTGTTGAGCAAACTATGGCGGGATGCCTAAGTCGTGTCGACTGTGGTGTGAGACCACTTGGTTAAAATTTGTGTGCCAGACTGGGTGGTCTTTTGGCATGGGCTAATACAATTGTTTTGCTAAGGCAAGAAGGCAGGAGTGAGTAGTGGTGCTGTGCACACTGGTTTGTGGAAGTCTTGCCTTAGCACAATTAAGGACTTCACTTTGTATCTGTCGAACTGGGCCAATTAGTGCAACCACAAGATCATTTTATGGGAATGGTCTAGGCTGAATAATTAGCAATGAGATGGCTTGGGGCTGTTTTGGTTGAGCGTGTGATTCGTTGGCGCAAGAGGGGGCACCCCATAACCCCGTGGATTTCTAGACCACCGAGAGGGATTATAAACCTTAGCGGGCAGCCCTAGTCAGTTCAAAGCTTTGTAAAGGCCTTGCAGCTCTCTAGATCCGCTCACCTTAGGAAGTGAGCAAGGGTGACCGGAACCCATCCCGCTAGAGAGATCGTGGATTGTGGGTAAAGTTGTACACCTCTGCATAGTAAAAGATCTATTCAATAGCCAAGTCCTTGGTCATGGACATGCTCAGATGAAATGGTGCAAGGGTAGATGTTTCAAAAGCTTGTGCCATTTGACACTTCCGCGAGATGCTTTGGCTTTGCCTCAAGAGACCTTGGCCGGCTCGAGGGGTCAAGGTTGGCTCGGAGTAGTGGTCGAGGGGTTGGTTCGACCTCTGGAATGGGTGTTCGAGTGGGTTTTGGGTGAGGACACGCCACCGGTGTGATCACCTCCCCAATTTTTGGTTGTGGCCGTGAGTTGGTGCTCACACCACCTTTTATTAAAACATCAAAAGTATTATGTATTATGGTTTTACCTTGTCAGCCTTTCAATCTATTATTGCTATTATTGTCAAATTTGGCTTTATGCAAACTAACCATACAGCTCTCCATTGGTAAGTCCTTGCATGAATATTATTGCATCTTTGCTCTCTGTGACTTGTCGAGTACATTCCAAGTACTCATGGCTTAAGCCCCGTGTCAAAGCAGATTATGAGGATGACCAAGTGCGAGCGGTCTGCAGACCTCTTCGAGGAGGAATTCTTCGACGACTAAGATGCCTAGGACGCCCTCCACCCGACACTGTGGGGCTTGTTGGATGGCTTGCGTGTTTTGGTGTTTGAGCCCCAGAGCTCCTTGTCGCCAGATTGTAAGTCCTCGTTGGTTTTGTAAGCCCTCGATGGCAAGCGCCTCTTGTTAACAAGCTTGACCATAAGGTCCTATTATATAAAGTTTAATTTGTCCGCTTCTTCTTTGTTTGACCTCGTGGTTGTGGTATTGGCTTGTGTTCTTGTGCGAGCTAGCTCTGATTGTCCCGGGACTAGCTCGGATGCACAGCGGGACCACCAGTGAGGTCCCACGATTTAGCTCGAGGTCCCGCCGACCTCTCTTGGTGATGTGCTGGAGGTGCTACTGAGCGGTGGCGGCCACGACCTCCAGAGGTCCTCAAGACCTCCCGGGAGGTCAAGCATGGCGGACCAAGACCTCCAGAGAGGTCCGCAAGACCTCTGGGAGGTCCCGCACCTCCTCGGTAAAGCTCCATGCGGTGCTACCACATCCTTCCGTGGTGACTTCGCAAGCAAAAAAAATGGTCCTCCTGACCTCTTGCAGTACATCACGGGTGGGTCGTCACATAAGCGGTACTGACTTGAATACAGTATATCGTGACCATAACTCATCCACCGAGCTCTAATTTATCAGCGGGGATATAAACCTAAGTTCGGTGGCAAGGGATAACATTTGACTACAGCTCATGCAACTACTAGGATTAACTACCTCTAACGAAAAATTAATCATCAAATAGGACATGCATACATACAGTTGCAAAACAAGATAATTGTACTAAAAAATAGTTGGATCAATATGATCAGGGGGCTGCTTGCCTTGTTGGAGATCATCCAAGTGCTGCTGAAGATCACTCTCGTAGACAATTGAATCTCTGTAATCTATCGAATGAACAAGAAGAACGAATAAGATCGAATAACACCGAATAAAACCAAAATTCAAATTCATCCAAAAAGTTTGAAAGTTACATAAAATGTAGAGTACGATTTTAGATGAATTACTTATGCATTTTCAAGGTTAAAGGAAAACCCAGAGTAAAATAATAATAATTTGTTTTAGAATTTTAAATCATAATGAATACTTTTTATATGCAGTTTGAGCTAGCCCTAGCCATTATGGAAGTATTTAACTAAGACATAAACACTAGAGCCCAAAACCAAATGGATATACCTTTACAAATAGACCCTTTGATTTATATTAATCTACTAACCTTATGACTATTAACCTTTCAGTATGATCTAAATCTGTATTTGTAGTAGAAAATGTCACATCTTACTTGGTTGTTTTTAGTTAATATCTAATTATCTAGGTTAACCATCATATATAATTTAATAATTACTTAATTTACTAAGTTATTATCATTTTGGTAACAACCTATAAGAATCATCCTATCATACTTTTTAAGTAGATTTGTTTGTCAGGTTTAAGGCTATACATGTACTTGACCAATTTGAACCAATTTCAATTATCCTAAATCCTGGATTTGAACTTGCAAGGTGCTGATTGATAAGACATAAACTAACTGGCATTATACCATCTAACCTTTGCTAGCAAAGTTCCTGTAAGACATTAGCTCTATAATCACTTCCAACTTCCCTCAAAGTCCTAAACCAAATACTTGCTCATCTCACTATCAGTTAGTACTACTATCTTTCACCTAATTAGCATCTAACCACTAATTGTCTAACGGGCTATCTTTGATTACTAACATTTTTAGACAATGCTCAACGGATTGACTTTGTAGGTTAAAAGATGACATTGCACAAACAAAAAATATGTTCTTATTTCATACATACACACAAAGATATACATGCATAGAGGACACAGTGAATACTTATTTTACACATACACTCAGAGATATATGTGCACAAAGAACACAGTGAAGGAGAAAACCACAGAGCAGAGGATGGCCAGTTGGAAGGTCGTTGGCGGCCATTGAGGGCAAAAATGGAACCGACCATGTGAGGCGAATTCGAGAGTAGTGATGGTGCAAACGAGAGCGGCCGGGAGTGGCCGAGCGACGACAAGCAGCGGCCGGAGCCGTGGAAGGAAAAAGGGGCGATGGAGCTCCGGTGGAAGAGGAAGGGGAATAGGGAGAGCACCAGCATCGGCCGGGCATGGGGAACCCAACCCAGTGACCAGTGAAGGCCGACGGGGTCGGTAGTGAGCCGACGGTGCGAGCTTGTGCCGGCGCGGCGGTGATACAGTGCGGGAAGGCTGGAGTGGAAGGTTGGGGATGAACAGGGAGGTCAAAAGGTCGCTCCACCTGAGAGGAATTGACTAGAGACTTATCGGTGAAGGAGCGGCGACGCTAGGGGTGGAGTTGGCCGGGGACGGGGAAGACGGGGCTGGTGCGGCTCTCTGGAGGTTAGAACCCAAAATTGCTTTGGGGATCTTGGCTATAGGGTCTTGTGGCACGGTGTGATGCGGCCGAAGGGGAGAGGAGGCCAACGACGCAGCTAGAACGGTAGGGTGGTGCTTAGCGATCGGCGCGGCATGCACGCTTGAGCTTAGCGACGCCTACTTTCGGTGGAAGAGGAGAGGGTGAGTAACGGGGATGACCAGGAGGGGTGCTAGTCTAGCTCGGTGCTATCTTGTGTAGATAGACGGGTGGAGGGGTCAATGGTGGAGGCGGCATGGGCGACGGGGAGGCGTGGCGTGCGTTCGGCCGGCGTGGCTCGCATGCAAGGCAGGGGCGGTGGTTGTGTGGAAGAAAAGGGCTGCACAATGGACCTAGCAGTCAGAGGGGGTGAGGAAGGGGGCGGGTTGGGTCTAGCCCAGTGGGGCCGACCGGGTTCGAGCGAACCAAGTCAACTGGCTCGATTGACTGAACTCAAAATCAAATGGCTGAGGTTAATGTAACACCCTAGCCAAACTAAGGCCTGGAATGCTACTAAATTAAATAAATATAACATAATTAAACTAAAACGCCTTACAAAAATTCGGCAGAACCTCCTTTGTATAGTTACCTATACCGGAGGTTCCAACAGACAGTTATAACATTAACAATAATTCAATTTCCAAATTCATTCAAGCATGCAAGATAGTCTATTCCGATAATGCAATAATAAGCATAACCAAAATCTGCTACTCTCGCTATTACAAATAAACCAAAACATTTCCACCAAAGCCATAAATGAATCTCAATCTGTTTTCTTATTATTAGAGTATAAACTAAATGGTAGTCTTCTTTAGGATGAGTGTAGTGAATGCATCCAACAATACTACTCCCTCCCATGCATGCTGTTCTTGCCAGAGGTACCTAAAACACAACAAAGCAAGGGTGAGCCCAAGGACTCAGCAAGTATCAATAAAAGAAACATCAAACTCACAGTTATAACATCAACATGCCAAAAGAAGCATTACACTAAAATAACTCCCATGCTTATGTAATGCGAACATGCAATGCATCTTTTAATCTTTATCTCTTTTCGTATTTTACCGGTAATGCGGGGTATACAACCGTCGATGTATACCCTTGCCTGTTCCCTCTAGCACAGGGACCAAGAGCCTATACTCCATGAGTATAGGGACCATTGCCCATCATCTTCATGATGGGGACCTCTATTCAATGCCTACATTCCACGAATGTGGGGACCTCAAGCCTGTCATTTACATGACGGGGACCTAAACTGTATATACTTGGTACTATGACTCTAACAACATGTACATACCAAAATTTCAGATCTCAAATAACATGTAAGGCATTAACAACATACATAGGAAATCTTTAGCCATAAACATGCATTCACCAAGTTTTATTCATATTTGTCACACTATCATCCATGTATGGCCAATATGAGTAAAACGCAAGCAATCACATCAAACAATCATAATTATGCCACAATCAGGATGCTTGCCTCAACCGTGCGGAACCAGTGGACGCGAAGAGGGCGCTGCCCTTTGGACCAATCCCCCACCTGAGTATAATTATGAACCAAACTAAGACAACCATACTGGACCCAAGACATATTTAATAGCTCAAACGAAAAAATGCCAAACTCTCAAACGCCTTCCAACTTCCCACTTCCAACAGTCGATCAGTCCCCTCTGTGGACAGTCAACTTCTAAAATCCATAACTTCCACTATGGGGGGTCCAAATAAGATGTTCTAGGACTTTCTGGAGAGATAATTAAATTCCCCAACTAAACCTAGTTGAGGGGCACTACTGATTCTGATATCTAAAGCCCCTACCAAGCCAATTTAAAAGGCATCAATTTCACGTCGGGTTCTCTGGACAGTACACTAAAACCACCATAACTTTTTGTACGAGTGTCCAAATCTTGCGTTATTTAGCTTTTTGGAAATTTATGGAAATTACCTACATTTTTCGTTATATCAAGATCCTCTAATTCCTTCTTTAACTAATGGCTTAACCCAGTTTTGTACAAACTGTCTGAATGCTGACAGATTAGCAAGACAGCGACACTAAGAAAATCATATCACGCTGACCGTTAATCGGATTTAGGCGTTCTTAGCGGCCACGGAAAGCTAAGGACATTACCCAACTATCTCTAAGAGATTGAATCCCCGGAATCGATTTCTAAGGACATGAAAACCGCCGTCCAACCTTTTGGACAGAACGGAATCTAAACAACCGACTTTGCTAAAACAACTAATTAAACATCTTACCAACGGGAAACAAAGATTACCCTCGACGAGCTGCTGAGGATCATGAACACCCGCTGATGGTCTCCCCTCCTTTCCCTTCTCCCCCCTTCTCTTCCTTCCTCCTTGGCCGACTTCCTCCAATCAACCTTCTTCTTCTCCCAACTCGACAAAGAACGGAGACTGGACGAGCCACGCCAGCAGAGGGGAGGCGACAGAGAGTGCACAGGACCAGGGGCGGCCAAGGGTGGGGAGGCGCTAGCCAAGGGGGTGGCAACCAAAGGGCAAAGGGGGGGCGCCCAAGAGAGGGAGAGGAGGGGGCGCCTAGGGTTTGGCCCCCCTTTAAGGCCAGCCTCCTCCCTCAATCCAATGGGCCGCACATGGGCCGGTGGCCTCAGCCTAGGTTGTCCAAACTTTGTTGTTTTCCCCCACTTTTGTCTCTTAATTAGCTGTTTACTATTTAATCCTTCTCATAATTACTTAACTCTCTCTCGATAATCTTTCCGAATTACTTTAGGTCTTTCCGAATTACTTTCGGGGTATTACATTCTACCCCCCTTAAACTAGGAGAAAAGGGACTACCTTTCTTTAAACTTCTAAGAAAACACGAAGGTTTTGAGTGGTCGAATGAGGCAAACGCTGCCTTTGAGGATGTCAAGAGGTATCTTACGAGTGCTCCTATTCTGGTTTCTCCGAGGCTAGAAGAAACGCTCTTAATTTACCTAGCTGCCACGCCACAGGCAGTAAGCGCAGTACTAGTCGTAGAACGTGAAAACGTACAACGACCGGTTTACTACGTAAGTGAAGTTTTACACAGGCCTAAGGAGTGTTACCCTCAGGTCCAAAAGCTTCTATATGCCCTCCTCATGTCTTCGAGGAAACCGCGGTATTATTTTCAGGCGCACAAAATAGTCAGTGTTGCCCGAGTTTCCTTGGGAGCGATCCTCCAGAATAGGGAAACAGCGGGACGCATGGCAAGATGGTCAGTTGAGCTTGGGGAGTTTGACCTCCATTTCGTGTCCCGAACGGCCGTTAAATCCCAGATCTTGGCAGACTTTATTGCCGAATAGACAAATCCTATACCTATTCAAGATCCCTAGTACGATTCCCACGACCAGTGGACGATGTACTTTGACGGGTCATTTACTTTAAGTGGCTCGAGGGCTGGGGTGGTCCTGGTATCTCCTACCGGTGAGACCTTAAAGTATGCCATACAATTAAACTTTCAGGCCACTAACAACGTGGAAGAATACGAAGGTTTGCTAGCTGGCATACGAGCTGCGAAAGCGCTCTCGATTCGCCGAATACTCGTGAGAGGAGACTCTTAACTAGTCATGAATCAAGTCGGTTAAGAGTACCAGTGCTCTAACCCGACAATGTCTCAGTACTTATCGGAAGTGCGTAAGCTAGAAAAGCATTTTTTAGGTTTCGAGGCACAATTCATCCATCGAAAGGATAATTTCCTCGCAGACCAGCTTGCTCGAATAGCTTCTTTCCGATCTGTAGTACCAAAAGGAGTCTTCTTCGAACAACTCCAAAAGCCGTCCCTGGTCAACGAACCAGAGACACCTCCTATTGAGACGGCCTCTCTAGAATATGAGGATACCTAGATGGCTCCCATCTTTGAGTATGTTCAGAAGGGTTCCGTACCCGAAGACGATCCCGAGGCAGATCGCTTATCCCGAAAAGCCAAAATGTATACTTTGGTTGAAGGAGTCCTCTATAAACAAGGTACTCAAGGGGTGCTCATGCGATGCATTCCGCAGAGCGAAGGATTAACACTCCTTTACGACATACACGGTGGCATCTGGCAAAATCATGCTTCCTATAGAACGCCGGGTCAAGAAGGCCTTTCGACAAGGTTTTTACTTGCCAACATGACAGACGATGCTAAAGAGTTGGTTAAAAAGTGTGTCCAATGCCAATTTCATAGCAGGATTTACACCAACCAGCTCAAGCATGTCGGACCCGGGAACGAAAGATCCCGAATCCTCTGTGTTCATACACCACCCGAGATTTCCGGTGTACACGCTACAAAAATGATAACATAACCAAATCTCGCATTTCATTAATAGTAAATCGAGTTCGATACAAATGGGGCATGAAGCCAAATAAATAAGTAAATAACACAAATGAAATAAAAGATAGTAGTAGGCGAGCGATCCGCCACAGTAATCGTGCAGGGGCGTAGCTAGGCATCGGTGTCCTCACCGTCCCGATAGTAGTCTTCTCACGAAATTTTGTTGCATAAAGCAAGCATGAGCACAACTACCGTGCTCGCAAGTTACACCCAATATGGAATGGTAATGCATGCATAAGGTAAACAAAGGACATTGGCGGTGTTTATTTTATGTAAGCGGCGCTTTAATTTAAATAATCATAATAGATTGCAAGGCCATTTTCATATATTAATAAAAATCATATTTTAAACGTCAATTGAATAATGTGGATGACCTCCACGAAAGGTGATGGATATCCTCCAATCACAATGGCTAACCGCCCAATTTTCCCCCCAGGACTATCCATCCTGAAAACATCTGTTGAAACCATTTTTAAACCAAAAACAAGTCTAACTCAAAGTGGCTTTGCTAGCATGTCCATGATCATGACGCCTATTCAATAGTTTTCTACTCTGAGTTTATGCATTTTACCCACACGAGATATTATACCCTTTATGTCGGCCAATCCACGCTTCCTAAGGCGTGTGACAGAGCAAATATCACAAGGCCGTTACAATGATCTACCTCACAATACTCGTGCCCGCTAAGGTTTCGCTTCCATTGGACTAACCATCCTCCGGGAGCCCCCTCTTGCGCCATGTGGGACTACTGTCTTACCAACACCCACTCATACAATATGGCACGAATATCTATGAGGTATCCCAAATTATTAAGCCAGGTCCTTCCCATACAGGACATGTGGTGGTACGATTTGGCATAGCAAAGGAACGCTCAAAGGCCGGTCCTTAATTGACTTGGGCGTCTTTCCAATTAAACCCTAGGCTTTAATCCTAACCAGATTAAACCCGTGCATAAACCTGCACCCACCTCTCATCCGTTACGCCCAAGTCCAAACCATCTTTATTTCATTTTGTAAAACCACCTTTACAATAACACTATGGTAAAACAATACCATAGGTTCAAGTTTAAACAAATTTGTAATGATTTGGTTTGGCTAAATCCTCCCAAAATCAAAATCATGGTTTGAGCATTTGCTAAGCATTTCCAAACAATTTATCTATGGTGACAAGGGATGACATTTCAATATTCAAAGTTGGCCTTACAACAACAAATGGAATAACTAAGCGTTTAAACGAGGTATTAAAATAATTGACTAAAAATATGCATGCAATAATAATTTTAAAAACTGAATTAAATAACTTTAACATAGTAGGTGCAACATGGTCAAAGTGTAACTTGCCTTCGCTGAAGTCTTGAAATTCTAATTCTTCTAAGAATCAAATTCTCCTAATCGTCAGAATAATCTCGACAATCAATTGAAATTCAAATGAAAACAAGACATTAATTCAAACTAACTCCAAATAAAATAATTATATTTTATTTAGCTAGATAATAATCTTATAAGACCTTATAAGTTTGAAACATTCAATTTGGAAATATGAAAATAAAAGATATGACCTTTGCAAGTTTAAATTCTAAATTTGCAAACTAAATAGTTTAATTTAACATGACAATTTAAACTAATTCCAAATAGACCAATTCTAATTTATCAAGCTAAATAATCTTTTTATAAAATTTTAGAAATTTTAATTCACTAAATTTGGAGTTGGAATTCAAATGATATGAATTTTACAACTTTTAATTTAAATTTGGAATTTAAATGGATTTCTAAATTCTAAAACATAACCAAACCGAACTCCAAATTGAATAACTATATTTTATTTGGTTAGATAATAATTTTCTAAGATTTTAGCAACTTGAATCATCTACTTTGGAATTATGGTTCAAAAGATATGAATTTTACAAGTTTAATTCTGAATTAGTGGTTTAAATTATTTCAAATTCAAACAGACAGTTTAAACTTACTGCAATTCAAATTTTTATATTTTATTTATCTAGGTATTAATTTTATACAATTTTAGAAATTGGAATCACCTAATTTGGAATCGAATGCAAAAGTTATGAATTTTACAAATTAAATCCTAAATCATTATTTAAATCAATTTCTGAATTATTTTTCTAAAGAAAAATCTATTAATGCATAAGGCGACGTCAACATGGAATTATCTGATTTAAAATAAATCGACGTGTGGGCCCGTGTCGAGACACGGTCTATGAGGACTTGGCCCACGGACCTTGCTCACGGAAGGGTCAGAGGTGGCACGCGATGCGTGGCGTGGCCGCCACGTGGCGTGAGGTGGCGCCACATGGGCGTGAGGTGGCCATGCCACGTTAGCTGCGACGGCGCCGGCCGCGGAACCTAAGGTCGCCGGTCTTTGTCTTTGCGGCGGCCGGCGAGTGCGCAATGAACGAGAAGAGGACGGGAACCTAAGGAGCTCACCCACACGAGAGGCGGTGGCGAGATGGCGGCGACGAGCGAAGAGCGGCGGCTACGGTTGGCAGCGAAGTGGCGCCACGAGGTCCTTCGGCGGCGGCGCAGCCAGCGGCGTCGAGCGTCTGAAACGATGGTGGTGGCGAGGACGCGGTTGTCCCACGGCGGCATGAATTGAGCTCCGACGCCGGGGCAAAGGCGACAACTTCTTCAATTCCGCGGCGAAATACGCCAAAGAGCGAGAGTGAGTGGGGCGTTGGGTTGAGGGCAAGGCTACACTCCGAGGCCTTTTATAGGCACCGGGAGGTCCGAGGCGGCGGGCGTCGGGGAGTTCGTCTTGCGGCGGCGGTGGGTTCGTGCGCAAGCGTCATGGAGATGGGGAGAACAGTGGGGATCGTGGCGGTGGGGCGTGAACCTTGAGCGCGCTTGGTCGTGGGACGGTTGGAGGCGGCCCGTTGCGGAGCTTCCCCACACGAAAATGGCGGCCCCGGGCGCAACTGAGCGGAGAAGAACGCGGGGAGAAGAAGGTGGGCGGCGGTTGGATCTGCATCGGAGGGCTGGGAAGAGGGGGCGACGTGGAGCGATGCAGGCCGTCGGATGTGCATCCGACGGTGGAGAGAGAAGGAAGAGGAGATGAGGGAGATGGGGCGCGGGTGGGCCGGCTCGGGCCGCGCGCGGGTGAAAAGGAGATGGGCCAGCTTGGGTTTCGGCCCAAAGGCATTTAGGTATTTTAAATTGATTTCCTATTTTAAATATTCAGTTAATTCAAATAGGCTTTAAAATTAGCGTAATAATCCCAAAAATCCTAGGAAAATTTCTGGATGACTCTAGAATTATTCTGGACTTAAATAAAAATAATTCTAACTTAAAGTTGATACTGGATTTTGAATTGAAAATTCTTTTTAGCTCTCAACAATTTAAACAATAGTTTTTAAATTGCAGAAAATTCACAAATTCAAATAAATTTTCAACTTAAATAAAATTTGAAATTTTGGGCTGTTACAAACCCCCCCCCTTAAGGGAATCTCGACCCAGAGATTCGACATAACCAACAAGGAGATGGGGATATCCTGTCTTAATATCTTCCTCTCGCTCCCAAGTGGCTTCACTTTCCGGGTGGTGACTCCACTGAACTTTGTATGAACGGATGATCTTGTTCCGTGTGACACGCTCTGCGACATCCAGAATCTTGATCGGTTGCTCCACATAGGTGAGGTCCTCTTGAAGATCAATGCTTTCTAGAAGGGTCTGATCTTCAGGCACTCGAAGGCACTTCTTTAACTGTGACACATGGAAGACATTGTGGACAGCGGACAGAGATGTTGGTAACTCGAGCTGATATGCAACTTCACCTCTTCTTGCCAAAATCTTGTAAGGTCCCACAAATCTGGGTGCAAGTTTTCCTTTGGTCCGGAACCTTCTAACTCCTCGGAGTGGAGTAACTCTGAGATAAACAAAATCTCCTTCTGCAAAGGTCAACTCTCCGACGATTATCGGCATAACTCTTACATCGGGTTTGAGCTACCTTCGATGTTCTCTTATTGCCTTAACCTTACTTTCAGCTTCTTTGATCAACTCGCCCAAAGAACGATGCTCTCCTACTTCATCCCATAGGGCGGAGTTCGCATTTCTGCCATACAAAGCCTCAAATGGGGACATCTCAAGACGGCTTGGTAGCTATTGTTATCTGAAAATTGCATAGGGCAAATTCTTGTCCCAACTTTTTCCATAATCCAAGGCGCAGCTCGAAGCATGTCTTCAAGGATCCGGTTGACTTCGTTCGTCGGCCATCCGTCTGCGGATGATATGCGATCTTGAAATTGAGTCTGGTTCCCAAGGCTTCATGCGCACTCTGCCAAAATCTTGGCGTAAGCGTGATCCTCTGTCGGACCACGATCTTCTTGGGTACTCCATGCGATGCACTATCTTGGCCATATACAATTACGCCACTTCGCTTCGGGTAGGTGGTCTTGACTGGAAGGAAATGAGCCACTTTCGTTAACCGATCAATTATCACCCAGATGGAATCACATCCTGACTGAGTCCTAGGAAGTCCGGTGATAAAATCCATACCAACCTCTTCCCACTTCCACTCGGGGATCGGTAACGGTTGTAACAAACCAGCGGGTCTTTGATGTTCTGCCTTGACTCGTTGACAAACATCACAACGGGCTACGAACTCAGCAATTTCCCGCTTCATGCTGACCCACCAATACCTTTCCTTAAGATCCTGGTACATCTTGGTACTGCCAGGGTGAATGGAATAAGGCGACTCATGGGCTTCCTTGAGAATCGATCGCTTTAAATCCTGCCGATCCGACGCAGATCACGGTTCCCGAACCACACCGTGTCCTTCCTCATCTTCGTGAATCTGAAGCTTTGCCTCTTCTCATATTCTTCTTGATCTCCTTGATGTCTTCATCTACTAATTGCTTTTCTTTGATCGACTCAAAGTGTTGGTTGAACTTCCAACGATTCACACATCCTTGCTCAACAATCCCCAAGTTCGGATGCTTCAATTCTTCATATAACTCTGGTGATTCTCCGAACCAAAATAGTATTGCAATACGCCCTCCTGCTCAGGGCATCTGCAACCACATTTGCTTTGCCCGGGTGATAATGAATCCCAAGGTCATAATCCTTTATCAATTCCAGCCATCTTCTCTGACGGAGGTTAAGGTCGGGTGTGTGAAGATATACTTGAGACTCTTATGATCCGTGAAAACCTCACAAATGGTTACCAATGAGGTAATGACGCCAGATCTTCAATGCATGCACAATTGCTGCTAACTCAAGGTCATGAGTTGGATAATTCCCTTCATGTGGCCTCAACTGACGGGATGCATAAGCTACAGCCTTGCCCTCTTGCATCAACACACAACCGAAGTCCTCGACGAGATCGTCATGAAAATCACAAAATCCTTATGAATATCGGTAGGACCAATACAGTGTCTTTGAAACTAATCTCGCCTTCGCTTCTTGGAAACTTTCTTCTAGCGTCGACCAATCAAATTTCTTCTCCTTCTTGAAGTTGAGTCATTGGTCTTGCTATCTTGGAGAAGCCTTCAATGAATCTGCGATAATACCCACCAATCCAAGGAAGCTTCTCACATCAGTGATGACTTGGGTTGTTTCCAATCCATTACCGCTTCGACTTTGGTCGGATCTCTCGCCACCCTCCCGATGACACAATATGACCAAGGAATGCCACGACTTAGCCAAAATTCGCACTTGCTGAATTTGGCATAAAGTCGGTGCTCTCGAAGTTTTCCCAAAATTATCCCGAGGTGGTCCTCATGTTCTTCTTCATTCTTTGAATAGATAAGGATGTCATCGATGAAAACAACCACAAACTTATCCAGAATTCCATGAACACTTTGTTCATCATATTCATGAAATAAGCGTAGGCGTTAACAAACCGAAAGACATTCTTGTAACTTCGTACAACCCATATCTGGTGGTGAAAGCAGTCTTCGGAATATCTTCTGGTCGGATCTTCAGTTGGTGGTAGCCAGATCTCAAATCAATCTTCGAGAATACACTTGCTCCTTTCAGTTGATCGAACAGGTCATCAATCCTAGGTAGCGGGTACTTGTTCTTGATTGTCACTTCATTGAGTGACCTATAATCCACACACATCCTCATACTATTGTCTTTCTTCTTGACAAATAATACAGGTGCTCCCCAAGGTGATGAACTTGGCCGAATATATCCCTTGCTCCGCAATTCTTCAATCTGTTTCTTCATCTCTGCCAATTCATTGGCCGGCATTCTGTAAGGCCGCTTCGAGATTGGAGCGGTCCCTGGGACTAAGTCAATTAAGAACATGACGTCCCTATCCGGTGGCATGCCGGGTAGCTCATCAGGAAAAACATCCGGGAATTCTTGCACTATTGGTATATCTTCAAGCTTTAACTCCTTCAAGCTAGTCGATGGGACTTCCACGGTGCGAGTCTTGGGCTTGAATTCAACTGTGACTCCTTCCTCATTGGTGAGAGTAATAGACCTATTAGCGCAATCTATCCGTCCTTGATTCTTGGCTAGCAGTCCATTCCAAGTATTACATCGGACCTTGAGAATGCAAGACTATTAAGTCGCGCATGAAGGAAACTCCTGATATCTCGAGGTAAGATTCGGGCATAGAGAACGGTTCTCATTTCGAGCCCGGAAATGGATTATCATAGGATTACTTAATGGAGAAATAGGTAACCCATTTTTGCCCACAAACTTATTGGATACAAAAGAATGCGAAGCTCGGAATCAAACAGAATCGTCGCAGTATCATATTAACGAAAGCGTACCAAGGCGACATCTGGTCTTTGCTGAGCTTCCTCTGTTTGTGGCGTGATTCACACGCCCTTCGTGAATCGCCCGCCGGCTTTGGGGTCTTGCCGGTGGCTGGTACTCGATCTTGGCTCGATTGGTGTTGCAGTTCGCTTCTTTGGGCACTTGTTGGCATAGTGTCGATCTCGTTAAATGGAAGCATGTCACTCCTGCTGCCGATGAAGTTGGGTTCTTCTGCTGGCCCGCTCGCAGATGCATTGTTCGCGAAGCCGGAAGAGTTGGGCTATTGTGTTGCGTCTTGGAGCTCGGGTGTAGAAGATGGAACCTTCCATTACGAGGTGGTGAGGCCGAGCAAAGCGAGGCTTGGGTTGCCCTCGAGTTGAACTTCGAGCGGCCATCCTCCGCTTGCAGTTCTCCATCTGCAGATGTTTGGCCTCTGGCGAAAAGCTTTATTCACTAACTTGCTGGAAGTCGGTGTAGTCATTGGAGACCACCGGATCGAGATCTCATCGTTCAAACCATCCATGAACCTTTCTGCCTTTCTTCATCACTAGCCACGTCTCGCTGGGGCATAGCGAGCAAAATTTGGTTGAACTTGTGCAGGTATTCACCCACTGTGCGGTTGCCTTGTTTGAGCGCGTGGAACTCTTTCTTCTTTAGGGTCATTATCCTGCGGGGATATGTGCATGGCGGAAAGCCCGCACAAACTCCGCCCAAGAGATAGTCTGTGCGTCAGCATGGGAGATGTTGTAGTTATCCCACCATTCCGATCACGGGACCGTGAGCTGGTGAGAGGCAAACAGGACTCTCTCACGATCAGTACACTGAGTGATATCCAGCTTCTTTCCGATAGCACGAATCCAGTCATCGGCATCCATCGGCTCTGTGCTGCTGGAGAATGTCGGTGGGCGCATGCGCATGAAATCTGCCATGGTCAATCTCTGCGCGGGTGGAGGTGGTGGTGCAGTCCGAGTTGTTGCTTGCACATTCTGCACGCTGTTGAGGGACTGAGCCAGGAGGTTAATCAGATGGTTTTGGTTTTCCATCATCGGCGTAATCTGTCCTTCACCGGTGGCGGTGGTGGTTCTTTGCGGATCCTCGATGTCTGCGCTTCGTTGCCCGACCTTGGACACCGCCATCGCCGCAGCGGTGGTCACCATCTGCTAGAACTCCAAAGATTAGGAGAGATAGCGGATAGGAAGTTCTATAGGGGTAAATTCTAATGACCCAAGAACACAAAGACAAGAGCAGATTTTTCCAAAAGTTCCTTTATTAATTTATTTTGTTCAAAGATTATGGCTACCACAAATAAGATAGTAGCTCATAATTAGCAACTAAAGATCGAGCTAACAGGAAGATAACTATAATGGGGTCTTGGGGGTATAATCCGCTCATCGAGCTAGCCTCGCGCCCAGTAGCTAGCTAGCTCATGATTACGGTCTTGACTTCTCTTACGCTTCTTGTAGTCTGCTACGGCGGTGAGCAAGTCATTCAAGGTGTTTAGTAGGCATAATCCAAAGCCTTAGCCGATCCACCGGTGTGTCGATTCGGGGAATCTTCGTCTCTAGCGGAGTTGAAAATCTTGTCGAGTCGGGTCGAATGTGCATCGGGTAGTAATGAAACCCGGTGCCTCAAGGCGATGATTGTAGGTGTAGCGAAGGTGGCGGATGCCTCTCTTGCCGCATCTGCATGCCCTCATCAAAGGTGTCGCGCGGATCGGGCGTCAAAGACGTGGAAGACGGTGTCGGTGCGAGATTGGAGTAGATGAGCACTTCTACTCTCCACGCTTGTTGTTCTCCCACTTGGTACTTGAATCCTTGAAAAGTTGGCCTCTTCGGTAACCAGTGTTGCATCATTTCCCAAAGTATCTCGGCCCGCTTCCTAAAGGCTCGTGGGAAATCGATCCCAGATTTCAGCCATCTAAAATTTTTGAGAAAGAGATAAGTTAGTAAACCTTTTAAAGAAAAGGTTGAGACATGACTCTAGATAGACCCAAAATAGTTTTAGTTTTTGAAGATAAGTCCTTAAGGCAATTCTAAGGCCACGACCTACAGTCGACATGGCTCTGATACCACTTTTGTCGGACCCGGGAACGAAAGATCCCGAATCCTCTGTGTTCATACACCAGTCCAGGATTTCCGGTGTACACAGTTACAAAAATGATAACATAACCAAATCTCGCATTTCATTAATAGTAAATCAGAGTTCGATACAAATGGGGCATGAAGCCAAATAAATAAGTAAATAACACAGCGGAAATAAAAAGATAGTAGTAGGCCAGAACGATCCGCCACGAGTAATCGTAAATGCAGGGCGAACCTAGGCATCGGTGTCCTCACCGTCCCGATAGTAGTCTTCTCTGAAATTTTGTTGCATAAAGCAAGCATGAGCACAACTACCGTGCTCGCAAGTTACACCCAATATGGAATGGTAATGCATGCATAAGGTAAACAAAGGACATTGGCAGGTTTATTTTGCGTAAAGCAGCAGTTTAATTTAAATAATCATAATAGATTGCAAGGCCATTTTCATATATTAATAAAAATCATATTTTAAACGTCAATTGAATAATGTGGATGACCTCCACGAAAGGTGATGGATATCCTCCAATCACAATGGCTAACCGCCCAATTTTCCCCCCAGGACTATCCATCCTGAAAACATCTGTTGAAACCATTTTTAAACCAAAAACAAGTCTAACTCAAAGTGGCTTTGCTAGCATGTCCATGACCGCGGACGCGGCTATTCGAATAGTTTTCTACTCTGCAGAGTTTGTACAGCTTTACCCACACGAGATATTATACCCTTTATGTCGGCCAATCCACGCTTCCTAAGGCGTGTGACAGAGCAAATATCACAAGGCCGTTACAATGATCTACCTCACAATACTCGTGCCCGCTAAGGTTTCGCTTCCATTGGACTAACCATCCTCCGGGAGCCCCCTCTTGCGCCATGTGGGACTACTGTCTTACCAACACCCACTCATACAATATGGCACGAATATCTATGAGGTATCCCAAATTATTAAGCCAGGTCCTTCCCATACAGGACATGTGGTGGTACGATTTGGCATAGCAAAGGAACGCTCAAAGGCCGGTCCTTAATTGACTTGGGCGTCTTTCCAATTAAACCCTAGGCTTTAATCCTAACCAGATTAAACCCGTGCATAAACCTGCACCCACCTCTCATCCGTTACGCCCAAGTCCAAACCATCTTTATTTCATTTTGTAAAACCACCTTTACAATAACACTATGGTAAAACAATACCATAGGTTCAAGTTTAAACAAATTTGTAATGATTTGGTTTGGCTAAATCCTCCCAAAATCAAAATCATGGTTTGAGCATTTGCTAAGCATTTCCAAACAATTTATCTATGGTGACAAGGATGACATTTCAATATTCAAAGTTGGCCTTACAACAACAAATGGAATAACTAAGCGTTTAAACGAGGTATTAAAATAATTGACTAAAAATATGCATGCAATAATAATTTTAAAAACTGAATTAAATAACTTTAACATAGTAGGTGCAACATGGTCAAAGTGTAACTTGCCTTCGCTGAAGTCTTGAAATTCTAATTCTTCGGAAGAATCAAATTCTCCGGAATCGTCGTAATCTACGACAATCAATTGAAATTCAAATGAAAACAAGACATTAATTCAAACTAACTCCAAATAAAATAATTATATTTTATTTAGCTAGATAATAATCTTATAAGACCTTATAAGTTTGAAACATTCAATTTGGAAATATGAAAATAAAAGATATGACCTTTGCAAGTTTAAATTCTAAATTTGCAAACTAAATAGTTTAATTTAACATGACAATTTAAACTAATTCCAAATAGACCAATTCTAATTTATCAAGCTAAATAATCTTTTTATAAAATTTTAGAAATTTTAATTCACTAAATTTGGAGTTGGAATTCAAATGATATGAATTTTACAACTTTTAATTTAAATTTGGAATTTAAATGGATTTCTAAATTCTAAAACATAACCAAACCGAACTCCAAATTGAATAACTATATTTTATTTGGTTAGATAATAATTTTCTAAGATTTTAGCAACTTGAATCATCTACTTTGGAATTATGGTTCAAAAGATATGAATTTTTACAAGTTTAATTCCTGAATTAGTGGTTTAAATTATTTCAAATTCAAACAGACAGTTTAAACTTACTGCAATTCAAATTTTTATATTTTATTTATCTAGGTATTAATTTTATACAATTTTAGAAATTGGAATCACCTAATTTGGAATCAGAATGCAAAAGTTATGAATTTTACAAATTAAATCCTAAATCTGTTATTTAAATCAATTTCCTGAATTATTTTTCTAAAGAAAAATCTATTAATGCGCAAGGCTGACGTCAGCGCATGGAATTATCTGATTTAAAAATAAATCTGACGTGTGGGCCCCCGTGTCAGAGACACGGTCTATGAGGACTTGGCCCACGGACCTTGCTCACGGGAAGGGCTGTGAGGTGGCACGCATGCGTGACGTGGCCGCCACGTGAGCGTGAGGTGGCGCCACATGGGCGTGAGGTGGCCATGCCACGTTGGCTGCGACGGCGCCGGCGCGGGAACCTAAGGTCGCCGGTGCTGTGCTGCACGGCGGCGGCCGGCGAGGTGCGCAACAGAACGAGAAGAGGACGGGGAACCTAAGGAGCTCACCCACACGAGGAGGCGGTGACGGAGATGGCCGCGGCGAAAAAGCGGCGGCGGCTACTGCTGTTGGCAAGTGGCGCCACGGGTCCTTCGGCGAGGCGAGGGCGCAGAAGCCATGCGCCGAGGCGATCGAACGATGGTGGTGGCGAGGCGGCGTCGTCCCACGGCGGCGGGTGAATTGAGCTCCGACCTTCGACAAAGGCGACAACTTCTTCAATTCCGGCGAAATACGCCAAGAGAGCGAGAGTGAGTGGGGCGTTGGGTTGAGGGCAAGGCTACACTCGAGGCGGCCTTTATAGGCACCGGAGGTCCGAGGCGGCGAGGGCGCCGGAGTTCGTCTTGGCGCGTTGCGGTGGGTTCGTCGCGCACGTCATGGAGATGGGGAGAACAGTGGGGATCGTGGCGGGGGGCGTGAACCTTGCAAGCCGCTGCGGGTCGTGGGACGGTTGGAGGCGGCCGTTCGCGAGCTTCCCCACATTTAAAATGGCGGCGCGGCAGCAATGAGGAGAAGAACGCGGGAGAAGAAGGTGGGCGGCGGTTGGATCTGCATCGGAGGGCTGGGAAGAGGGGGCGACGTGGAGCGATGCAGGCCGTCGGATGTGCATCCGACGGTGGAGAGAGAAGGAAGAGGAGATGAGGGAGATGGGGCGCGGGTGGGCGGCTCAGACATGTGGTGAAAAGGAGATGGGCCAGCTTGGGTTTCGGCCCAAAGGCATTTAGGTATTTTAAATTGATTTCCTATTTTAAATATTCAGGTTAATTCAAATAGGCTTTAAAATTAGCAGAATAATCCCAAAAATCCTAGGAAAATTTCTGGATGACTCTAGAATTATTCTGGACTTAAATAAAAATAATTCTAACTTAAAGTTGATAATCTTGGATTTTGAATTGAAAATTTTTTTAGCTCTCAACAATTTAAACAATAGTTTTTAAATTGCAGAAAATTCACAAATTCAAATAAATTTTCAACTTAAATAAAATTTGAAATTTTGGGCTGTTACAAAGCATTACAAACGATACCTCTGTCTTGGCCTTTTGCGACCTGGGGTCTCGATATCCTAGGACCGTTCCCCAAGGTTACAGGAGGCTTCGAGTTCCTTTTTGTGGCTATTGATACATTCACAAAATGGATCGAAGCCGAACCTGTGACTGGGATAACAACGGAAGCGGCAAAATGGTTCATGATGAGATGTGTAATTACTCGATTTGGAGTACCGAGTCGAATAATTACGGATAATGGTAAGCATTTTGGCGCAAAATTTCGTGAATTTTGCGACGAGTTGGGTACCAAGTTATGTTATGCTTCGTGGCCCATCCCCAAAGCAATGGGGCGATCGAACGTCGAACGGCCAAATAATGCGAGGAATTAAACCCGAGTCTTCGACCACTCATCAAGCGCTCGGGGCTTGGGTACAAGAATTACCCTCCGTATTATGGGCGATTAAATGCGACTACTAGTCGGGCTCAGGTGAAACACCCTTTTTCTCGGTCTTCGAGCTGAAGCCATGCTTCCTCCTGAACTAAAGATACGGTTGTCGATTTATCAAGTCGCCGATCTTCTGAAAATGAGCGAGGAAAATGACGTGGAATATCCCGGAATGGAATGGGGTCGCTCTTTATTGATATGAACTGGGTTTTACAAGATGTGGCTAAGTACTACCTGAATTACACCAATGGGGAATGTTCATCGGTAATCGACTTAGAATATGAGTCTAAGTCTGATTATCTAGCTTCTAATTCCACCGCTTAGGCTTCGTGGTATTCTGTTGAACTGTCGTTGTTCTTGTCTTTGTTGGTCTTGGCCTTGTTGTCTCTCGCTACGTGTGTCTGCTTGTCCTTCGTCTTCTGCGCTTCACCTTTAAATAACTTCCAAGAGGTGGCGCTTACTCTGGAGAAGACGTCCTCGTGAAACGTTACGATCGGGTCGGAGCGGTGGAAGCGATTAGCAACGTGCTAACTTCCTTGCGGTTGGCTGTGAAAAGCTTAACCGTAGGGTGGTTAATAGTTAGTGTCTCAGGGTTGTACCATCGCATGGTTTGGAACGTATAGTACGTGTTCCATTTATCATACGATAAGAAATACCAGTCCAGTAATTTTACGAGCGGTTATCTGATCGGGGATTAGGCACAAAGCCTCATCCGACCATGGTACCCATTAAGTAACCTCTGGAATACTAACGACCAGGGAGGTCGTTAGTCTTAGGGGTCACGACCATGTAGACGTATGGTTTTTATTATGTATTAAAATAATACATAGAGGTTTTAATCCTCGTCTACCTAGCCCCGAACTTTAAATGAACCGGTCGTGCATATACCTTTTTCCGATGAAATCGTATCAGGCAGACCCCATTTAATGTCGTGGTATACGAAGTGGTCTCAGGTTCACTTTAAAGTTGAGAACTTGCCTTGGGAAGCGAAGAGTTCCTCTGTCCGTTTGAACAAAAAGAAGCTTTTTGTCAGTTGGACTTTTGTGGGAATCCTTCGAAAGTATCGGAAGTTTATAAAATCTTCTCTCGCTGGGCTCTTAGAATTTTTATGCTTCCAAAATCCCCTTTCGATCCCCTTTAGCTTCTCGCCAAGAAATCCTCTAGAGCCTTTTCCTGTTCTTCCGACCACAAAGTCTTCAACTTCCACTACTCATCCTTGAGGATTTTCGCCATGTCGGAGCAAATTACGAAGTGGTTGCCTTCGGAATTGGGCAAGAAAAAGCTTGAGGCTTTGGAGAAGATGGGAATGCTCCCAGATAGGAATCTGATTAATTGGAGACCGGCGATTGGAGAGCATTTTCCGAGCCGTGAAGATGAGGAAATCTGCTTTTTCTTGCCTACATCGAATGTGGGCCGAGATTACGGTACACAAATTCCTTCTCCGTGTTCTTGAACATTACGGGTGGAATTAGTGAATTTGGCCCCAAATTCGATCGCAAATATCAGATTTTAGCATATTTATGCGAGGCATACCGGAATACAACCGAACTTGAAGCTCTTTAGTTATTTCTACCGCATGGTGATGGGAAAATCTGCGGCAAAATCTGAAGCGCCTCTGGGAATGCACATTGCGTCTTCATGACGGAAGGCCGATGAGTACATCCTCATGTACGTGAAATCTTCGTGGTCGCTATGGAAAAAATAATTGGTTTTACATGACGATTCTGAAGACGATGGCCTCTACTTGGCGAACTAGAGCAAGTGAAAACCCCAAGTGGAAGGAGATCAGAAGAAGACAGGATAGTCAAAAGATGGGCGGATGCCATCTATGACTTCTTGCAGTCGAGGGCCCGACTTCATGGCATGTGGTGAGGATTTTACCTCTTGCCAAATTAGTCCATTGAAGCTCCTGACTCATTCCCTGCTCTGGTGCCTTGATCGTGATGAAGTTGCTCCAGAAGGTGGTAAGTCTTTGAGATACATTCCGATCGGTATTTTGATTTGATTAATGTGTTACCTTAAAATTTGTCTATTCTTCCTTCTGTTAAAGTTCTTTCCTATGGGGAAATTAGAGAACGAGTCAGGCTAATCTGTGCGGGGGAGCCTAGAGAAAAGGCTGAATGCCCCAAGATCTTAGCCGTAACTCCTATTGAAGGGAGACTGGCAAGGCTTAAGGTAATTTAATCAAAAATTCCTTTTACCATGTATATACATATATTCCAACCAGATTTCCAATCGTGCTCTACATTTGTAGTCGGTCGGTTTGCGAATCATACAATCTGGTGAGGATCAATGTCCCACCTTAGTTCCGACCGAGTCGTGCCCTGAGGCACTTGAAGGAGATGAATCCCTCGAGGTAATAGAACATTTCGGAATCATGTATGTATGAATTTTTTTTTGGATAAAAGGATTTCTTCACCCAATCAAATTTGTTCTTTGATTTAGGTGGATAAGCTCGAGGGCCCGAGAATGTAATCATGAGGTCAGAGACTCAGTGGTCGTGCACGACCTTACGGTTGTTCTTGAAACAACGATCCGGAGATTGATGAAACCACTCCTCAGGCCGTATAGTCGAAATGTGGACCTTGATGAACTGGTCGAGGACATAGCTTCCGACATCTTGTTGGAGGATGTGAGGTTCCAACAAACCTTGCCGGTCCGTAACCAAAGAAAATTGGAGGAGAAGAAAAGGAAGGCTAGCGGCACAGATTTCTCTCTTGCGGCGTTTGAGTCAAATCCGGAGATTAACAAGGTATGTACAAATGAAAGTGATCGATAAGTATGTACCTTTAATAATTCCTTGATGATTTGATACTTTGAACTTCCCATCTTCGGTTTGCATAGGTCTTCGGTGTTCCAAATCGTTTCCGACTGTGTTCTTCCGAGGACTGGCACTGTGGAAGTTCAGGACGAGCACTTCTCAAGACAAAGTTCCCGAGGAAGTAGTGGTCGAAGAAGCCCCGAGGTGACAAGGGCAACGGTTGAGTTGGATCCTTTGGTGATTGAAACCCTTACGTGGAGGTAGATGCCTCGAGAGGTCTCAACAGTTCGATCATCGTTGATAACCCTTCCCAACCTAACAAGTTCCTTTTCGCCCCGATTTATCGAGGATAAGGAGCTTGATGAGGCGTGGCGAAAGTATCGGATACTCAACTCAAGATGCACCTGATTTGATTTTTGCCGTTATAATGACCGAGCAATTGGATAAGTATTCTACGACCACTTCATAGCTCTTCTTTAAAAAGTTTATAAGAAACTTAAGAAAGAGAACGCTATTTGTGTAGCATTTGGTCGAGAACTTTGTCGTGATCGGAGGACCCACCCAAATGAGTTAAGGACTTGGAGCAAAAGCACTCGAGTTGGAAAGTAAGAACTTTTCCCTTTGAACTTTTGTTTCTTCTTCAATACTTTGCTCCTCTACAATTATTCTCCTTATCGTATTCGATAGATCCGGAGAAAATAAAAGAGGAGGTTGTGGTGAGAAAGCCAAGACGGCTCTTCTTGAAGAAGAAATAAAGCTAAAGACTACCATTTGCTAAAGCAAGTTCACCAAAAGACCTGTTGATCGTTGAAGCAACGACCAAATATGAAACACTTAGCAAAACAAATGAAGGTAATATGTCGCAAACTTGATTGTTCCTTCAATTATGCTTGTGTTCATTAAGCGATTTGCTTTTGCAGAGCAAACGAAATGCTCGAACAGTAAAGAAAACTCGAAATTTGAGTAGGATAAGGAGGCGGCTCTTGCTCAAAATATTGATGAAAAGATTCGTGCTTTGAACAAGATGATCTTTGATATGGGATCAGGATCAAGTCTACCTTCCTTAGGAGATTCAATAGAGAAAATGAACTATTTGGGTCAACTTCTAGAGGACCTTAAAGTTCTCGCTCAAAACTACTCGGACGAATTATGCCTGTGCCCTAAAAACAAAGGCGTTGCAAGTGGAGTTAGTTTTGCTTTGGCAAACCGAAAGCTTCCGACCCTCCATAGATCTCCAAGTCTGTTAAAGATGACTTCAATCGCCCACTGAAGAGGTGACTAAGTTCATGGAAGAACTCGGGCCACTCGGAGATATAGTTGTAGAGGAGATGGAGGTCTAATCTCCGACAAACAAGAGTTAGGCTCGAATATTTCTTAGAGTAGGTTCCTGCAAGTGTAAAAATATTTGAATATCTATGAAAACTTACCTTTTATGTCATTGACAAAGCTTTTGTTTATCCTGTTTGACTTTTTAAAATTCTCAGATATTTCCTAGCCCCGATCGCTTTATAGTAGAAGAACGTTCTCGCATACAAAGGAGCCAAGAAAGAGAATAAAAAGAGGTCATAACCATGTATGTATGTTTTTGAAGGTATGTTTGGATATGTAAGACAAAACTGATCGTTGCAAAGATTAGGAAATCAAATGTGGTCAGACTAACAGACGATTTCGACTAGTTATAGATCTTTGTTTGTCATAATGGAAATACCAATCAAAAACACTATATATGGTCGAAAAAGACTTTGTCAAACTTGACATAAGAAGAAATGCAAATATGTATGCAACAGATTATAAGTGAACTTTGTTTATATCTATTGTCCCATAGTCCGGTCGGAACTAATGCTAAGACACAAGGCATACGACATATATTTTTGAAACGTGTTCAAATTCTATATCCGATTAGTAGCGAGGATCGTGAAGAAAAGAACCGTCGCTAGAAGCTCCTTCCATTAAGCGTGACCACGTCTTGAAAAGGAGAGACTTCGACTAGGAGGCTTTCCGTGTCCCGACCAAGAGCTAGACAAGAATAGACCGTAATCTTGAAATAATGAAGCATAATCTTCGAATCGTAAGCATATCATTCATGAGATAGTTAGTTGTGTGGCGCTCGATTACTCATTTTCTTTGAGAAAAGAGTGTAGTCGCGTGGGAAATCATTTGAAGAAAATGCTCACGACTAGGACCATAGAGTATCGAGATCCTTAAAAAGGATATCGGAGAGAAAAATGTCTTCTCCAACCGCACTAACAATAATAAACAACCGAATGTAGGTGTATATATATAAGCAAGGTTGCACTTCTTAATTAATTAATGAATTTAATGAAATTGAAATTGAAAGAAATGAAAGAATGAAAATTAAACATAGAACTTACGCAATTGATCGATGTTCCAAGAATTTGACAAAATTTGCCCATCGAGACATAGCTAGTCGTGCGGAACACAGTCGGTGACTTGACCACGATGTAAGGACCTTCCCATTTAGGAGAAAGTTTATTGCGATTTGTTTGGCTCAATTTTTCTCGAGAACCGGATCACCTACACAAGGTCATGCGAGGTCGCACCTTCGACTATGGTACCTTCGCATGGCTTGTTGGTAGACCGCCGATCGCATAAGGGCTTGGTTTCGCGTTCTTCAAGGAAATCGACGTCGCCGAAGTCGTCGCTCATTCTGATCATTGTCATCAAAACGATCGGTTCGGCGAGCCAATTTTGAGTTCGGAGGAAGCATGGCTTCAAAGACCATAAACCAAAAAGAATGGAGTTTCACCGTCATACGATGGTCATGGTTCTAACGCCCATAACACGTAGGGAAGTTCTTTAACCCAAGCTCCCGACCGCTTGATTAATCGTCGAATACTCGGCGCTTGATCCTCGCATAAGGATACCATTAGCCGCTCAATTGCTCCGCTGTTCGTGGATGAGCAATGAAGCAAAATGAACTTTGACACCAAGTTCATCGCAAATTCTGGAATTGACTCTTTGGAGAATCGGGAACCATTGTCTGTGATGATACGACTGGGTACACCAAATCGCGTGATCACATTTTTCAGGAGAAATCTCTTAGCGGCCTTAGTTGTTATTTTAACGACTGGCTCGGCTTCAATCCATTTTGTAAACGTGTCAATCATGACGAAAAGGAATTCGAAGCCCCCGGGTGCTCTTGGGAAAGGTCCTGAATGTCCGATCCCAGGTTGCAAAAGGCCAAGAAAGAGGAATTGTTTGTAAGGCTTGTGCTGGGGTGGTGTACTTGTCGGCTATGAAACTGACATTGTACACACTTCATCACAAGCTCTTTTGCATCATGAAGGGCAGTTGGCCAGAATAGCCTTGCCGGAAGGCTTTACCGACCAGGGTTCTGTAGGAATGGTGTGCTCCACAGACGCCTTCATGGATTTGAGTTAGCAATCTAATGCCATCCGTTTGAGATATGCATCTCATCAACACTCCATGAGATCCTCGTTTATACAAGATACGTTCGATTAGAGTGTATGATTTGGCTTTTTCGTGCTATCTGATCGGCCTCTACATCATCTTCTGGAATTGTGTCATCTTTGAAGATAATTGTAGATCGATGTCATCCAGCTCTCTACCTTGATCGTGATAAATACCAACCGTCAACGACACGTGGAGCATCCATGTTCCTTGATTAGTTTGTTCAACTTGCAAAGAATCATGTATGTTCTCGGAAGGCTCAACTACCGAGGGTGAATTGAGTTGCTCGAGAAAAACTCCAAGGGACGGTCGACCTCGTGGAGGCCATCCGTGCTAACCGGTGCGCCAGAAAGTTTTCCTTTCTAGGAATATGTTGGATCTGAAAACCAAGAAGTGCTTTTCGAGTTTTATACTTCGCCAGATAAGATGACATCTTGGTACTCGAGCATTGATACTCTTTCCCCACTTGATTCGCTACTAGTTGAGAATCGCCTTTCACTAGTATTCATGCGAATCCCGAGCTTAACGAGTGCGCCGAGTCCCGCCAAGAAACCTTCATATTACGCCACATTATTGGTGGCGGGAAAATTTAACCGATGGTGTACTTGATGTGTTCGCCAAGAGGGATATCAAGACCACTCCACCCCGATCCTTGTAACATCAAGGAACCGTCCGAATACAATGTCCACTGTCGTGGTGTTCGTACTCGGGTCCTTAGGTGGGTTCGTGGTTTGTCCATTCGCAATGAATTACGCTATTGTGCAGGACTTTATTGTTGTTCGTGAAATAAAATGGAGATCGAACGCCCTAGCTCGACCGCCCATTTGGCTATTCGTCCCTATGATTCCTGTTTCCAAGGACTTGACCAAGAGGATATCCGGTAGAGGTACGACCACTTTGTGGGCCCGAAAGTAGTGCCTTAGCTTTCTTGAAGACATAAGGAGGCCATAGAGCAACTTTTGTACTGTGGGTATCTTTCCTTTGGTCCATGTAAGACTTAAACACGTAATAGACCGGTCGTTGGATATTATCCTTTCTACAACCAAGACACCGCTAAGCTGCTCGTGGTGTTGCTTTGCCACGTAAATTAGCAATGTTTCTCCCGATCTCGGAGAAACTAAAACCGGTACTTGTAAGGTACTTTTAAGTTCCTCAAAGGCATCGCTTGCCTCTTTAGTCCACTCAAAACTCCCATGTTTCCAAGAAGTTTAAAGAAAGGTAATCCTTTTTCCCTAACCTTGCTATGAAACGACTTAACGCTGCCATACAGCCGGTTAGTTTTTGGACTTCCTTCTTCGTGGTCGGAGGGCGCATCTGGTTGATGGCCGCAATTTTTGCTGAATTTGCTTCAATACCTCTAGCCGAAACTAGGAAACCGAAAGTGGTTTTCCAACGAAACTCGAACACACACTTTTCCGGATTTAACTTGAGGTTATGTCTTCTCAAGTTATTAAAAGTTTCTTGTAAGTCGGGAATGTGGTCGCCAACGTTGGTGGTCTTTACAACCAGATCGTCAACGTAAGCTTCTAGATTCCGATCGATTTGTGGACTAAAGGTTTTTTTTGCATCAACCTTTGAAAAGTTGCACCAGCGTTTTTGAGACCAAATGGCATCTTAATATAACGAGAAGTGCCATATGGGGTGATGAAGGAAGTTTTCTCCTCATCTTCTTTACACATACTAATCTGGTGGTACCACGAATATGCATCTAAAAACTTAGTAACTCGCACCTGTAAGTAGAGTCTACCGGTTGATCAATGCGAGGAAGGGAAAGTCATCCTTCTGACAAGCCTTATTAAGATCTCAAAAGTCGATACACATTCGCCATTTCCCATTGTTTTTCTAACCATTACAGATTGGCAAGCCACCGTGGGTGGTTGACTTCACGAATAAATCCAAATTTGAGAAGCTTGTCAATCTCCGACTAGATTGCTTCCTTCCGATCAAAAGTAAACGTCGTAGTTTCGCTGATCGGTTTTTGTCGCCGAGAGCAAGCCTGCTCGATCACCTCCGGGGACTCGAGTGCATATCGGACGCTTGCTGTGCAAACACGCCCCGATTCGCTCGGAGGAAGGAGACGAGCGACTCTTCCTATTTAGGGTCGAGTCTTGCCCCACCGTAATCTTCTGGGCGGTTGGGTCCGGATGTCCCGACCCATGTGAAGACTTGACGCTGTCCGAGAAGCACTTTTGTCGAGTGGTACCTCCTTTGTCCGGTCGGATGGTTTGGGTGTCATCTTTGGCCTCGAGTGCTTGACTCGCATGGGAGTCGGGTTAACCTCTCGGTCGGAAGTTCATCAACCAAAGGCAAAGGATTTCGATCGCATACATAAGCCATTTTCGATCTCGAATAGTGATGACTCTTCGCCCCTAGATTTTCAAACTTTGATAACCGTAATGCGTGGCTATCAAGAATTTTGCTAATCCGGTCGACTTCAATTCCGTTGTATCGCGGATTCAAGTTTACTACATCAAACGGAATCCTCTCTGCTCGGAAGTTGTCGCTTTCCAACGAATCGTAAGGAAACTTGTCCTATCGGTTTAGCGGTAGAACCCTAACTATGCCATGAAAAGCATATTTCACAGTGTTTCACCTTTGACATGGGGACTGCATTTCTTCTAAAGCTCCCACAAATAATATATTCAAAGAACTACCCCATCTACTAAGACCCGATTAACCCGACAATTATTAATGGTTGGTTCAACAACGATAGGGAACCTACCCTACGAGTCGATGGGATGGGGCGATCGTCTTTGTCAAGGAAATTATGTGTCCGACCACTTCGAGTGCTTGATTACAGTCGGAGATTCGACTAGGTTGACCTCTCGCTCCATGGCCTTCAGATGACGTCTGGACTCGTATGAAGAAGATCCTCCAAAAATCATGTTGACTGTGTGTTGGGGATCCTGGTACTCCATCTCTTCGTCGCCATCCTTGTCCTTTTTGGAGCTCGTTTCTCCATGTTCCTGTATTGCGGGAAATGGTCCTTTACCTGCATAATAATCCTCCAGTTTCTTTTGCCAGACACGACAGGTGCGCAGATCATGCCCTGCCTGCTGGTGAAGTGGACACCACTTCTTGTTCGTCTGGAATCCTTCGGTCGGAGCTTTTGCCTTGCTTCGACCGGCATAGTCCTTCTTGCCCTTCCTGAATTTTTCTGGAACGGCGAGGACTTCTTTGTCGTCGGGTCTGCGGTTCTTTTTCTTCTTGAGAGACTTCTTGTTCTTTTTCTCCTGTTTGTCCAGGCCGGGCTGGGGAATCTTGTCTTTCCGATCAATGGCTTCACACCACTCGATTGCTTCGCTAGCGGTGGCATACTTGTCCGCCATATCAAAAAGCTCAACGGTTGTTCTTGGAGGGTTCATTGCTATGTCCTCCGTAAACCGCCGATTCCTCGACACTGCTTTTAAAAGCCCAATAACAGAGGATTCTGCGACTTCGGTATAGAGTTACGAACTGGTGAACCTCTTGATATATTGACGAAAGTCTCATCGATCCTGCCGGATTCTCGTGGAGATCGTCCTCCTTCCTGTATGTCGTCGACGCACTCGAAGTTGGCAATCGAGAAGATCACGAGTTGTTCCTAAGTATATATTGATCCGACCGGTAAGTTTAACAACCACGACCGCGGACCCTTCGAGCACGGTGGGTAAATAGTTGGCCATTACATTCTCATCGCCACCAAAGGCCCCGATGGCGGTGGTATATATTGGAGAAATTCCAATGGGTTTTGAGTTCCATTGAATTTGTCCAAGTTGGCTTGGCGGAACCGTTAGGCTAACGCACGACTTGGAGCCCCGCAGAGAAGGCTCGACAACCTGTGATTGATTCATGGCGTCTTCTCCAGGAAGGTGCGGATTGTGTCGATGGGAGACCGATCCCTAGGATTGGGACGCTGAACTCCGGTGTACCGATCCGGTCGTGGACACTTGATATGATGCCTCCGACCGCCCACTTGGTTCAAACGATGTCGGAGATCGTTAGGTCCTAGTGGTGGTTCCTCTCGACACGATGGGGAGTAGCTTCTTGAATAACCTTCTCCTCGTGACTCCTTGGTCGGAATCGCCGAGGAGGTCTCGGTATCGATCGCTCTCTGGTATGACCATGTTGTCCCTATTTGGGGAGGGCGTTGGGATGAAGTCCTAGTCGACTTCAAAACCCTCTGCTCCCAACACGCCTCTCATTTGCATGGTCTGTTGGAGAATTTCGGATACGACCTACGAGTTGTACAAAATTAGGCGTTCTGCTAGAGCAGATCGAATTATTTAACATGTTTTGAATACGCCGCAAGTTTTAGTACGATTCTGAGAAGGTCTCGGGGGTTCATCTTGGTCATAGGTGTATGCCTGTCAAACCTTCCCCGACCTTCGGATTTGTTCGATCCCATCACCACTCTGGGTGGGGCGGTGCGAAGCGAGTTAAGCGATTGACGCCGATTAGTTCCATTGCCTCCGGAAGTTGGTGCTTGACGGCCCGGATCATCTCTAACAACACGTGATGGCGTGGTAGAGAGTGTAGGACCGTGCAGGGCATCTTGATCTTCATCTCCGATCGCGTTGACTTCGTGCTTCCAGCATTGATCTTCCGATGAGCTTCCATTATAACTAATGGAGAGCTTGTCGATTATACTTCGCCGAAATCTTCCACGATGGAGATCGGTCGGAGATGAGCACTTCCTAAGGTCTTCTCAGCCTGATCCGACGAACCGCCGATCGTATGCTGAGTGTGATCATCCCCACATGGCCTACGACTAGTGGAGGTTTCATCGACACCGTTACCAGGTGACGGTTGACTCCTGGAATTGCCAGAAGCCGAAGGAGGGTATCTTTCAGCCATGATTTCATCAATGGTATAGAGTTTTCCGAGTGATGGGGCTGAAATTTCTTCACCTGTTTCGCCGGTCGAGAAGACCGGGCTTGAAGAGATCCTCTGGCATTCCGAACTGGTCGGAACGGCCGGTTCTCCTAGTTGTGCCACCAGTAGTGGCGGCGCATCTTCATCCATCCGGTCGACCTCGCTAACGTCGGCGACGTGCGAGCCGGCGGAGGAGGAAGAGGAGGATGACCTGCCATTTTCTTCCATGGCGCGGATACATCCTTCCATGTCGAGGTCGGCGTAGTCCGCCAAATCGAACCAGTTTTCCTCATCCCAAACTCCGGGCATAGTCGCATGAGCAATTGCGAGAGATTTGGGCGAGGATTTTCTTGAGCGAAGAATTTTCTTCAGGAAACTTACGCCTTCTTCCCCACGGACGGCGCCAGCTGTCGACGATCAAGTCGCCGATCTTACGAAAATGAACGAGGAAAATGACGTGGAATATCCTGGAATGGAATGGGGGTCGCTCTTTATTGATATGAACTGGGTTTTACAAGATGTGGCTAAGTACTACCCTGAATTACACTGAATGGGGGAATGTCTAATCGGGTAATCAGACTTAGAATATGAGTCTAAGTCTGATTATCTAGCTTCTAATTCCACCGCTTAGGCTTCTGTGTATTCTGTTGAACTGTCGTTGTTCTTGTCTTTGTTGGTCTTGGCCTTGTTGTCTCTCGCTTACGTGTCTGCTTGTCCTTCGCCTTTCAAGGCTTCACCTTTAAATAACTTCCAAGAGGTGGCGCATTACTCGGAGAAGACGCCCTGGTGAAACGTTACGACCGGTCGGAATGGTGGAAGCGATTAGCAACGTGCTAACTTCCTTGCGGTTGGCTGTGAAAAGCTTAACCGTAGGGTGGTTAATAGTCAGTGTCTCGTGGTTGTACCATCGCATGGTTTGGAACGATAGTCGTGTTCCATTTCTCATACGATAAGAAATACCATCCGAGAATTTTATTTAGCGGTTATCCGGTCGGGATTAGGCACAAAGCCTCATCCCACCAGTGGTACCCATTAAGTAACCTTCGAATACTAACGACCGTGGAGGTCGTTAGTCTTAGGGGTCACGACCATGTAGACATTTGGTCTTTTATTATGTATTAAAATAATACATAGAGGTTTTAATCCTCGTCAACGGTCAACACGAGTCGAAACTTTCAATGACTCCAACCAGGAACAACTTCGAGCGGACGACATTAACCTACTCAAAGAAAGGAGAAACCATGCCTTAATACGCTCAAATAGCCTACCAACAAGCCTCAAGCAGATACTACGATCGTAAGGTCCAATCTCGCACCTTTGTCAGAGGTGACTTGGTACCGAGGCTCTGCCAATCCAAGTCTAATCGGAACAAGCTTTCTCCCAAGTGGGAAGGTCCTTACACAGTGGTCGAAGTTACTCAGCCAGGGTCAGTACGATTGGCAATGGAAGATGGTCAGGTTCTCTCGAATTCTTGGAACATCGACCCGATTCCACGCAAGTTTTATGTGTAACCAACCATTCGCATAATAAAGACTCAGTTCTTTCTACCTCTATTGTCTTACTTTAGAGTAGTGCTTTCATAATCTTTCGACTACATTCCAAACACCCGCTTTACCTTCGGTTGAAAGGCAGGTAACATCACCTAGTCGAAGCCTCTCCTCTCTGCACGTGGTCCTGCCCACTAGAAGGGACTTCCTAGTGTCGACTCGTTACTCACTTTTTGCCGCCAATACAAAGAGCTCGGGTTCTATTTGGTCGAAATATTCTTAAAGTCAACTCTTTTTATCTTAGTTTATTTCTTCAGTTATTTTGAAAAATACTATAAGCAGAGTGCACTTTCTTAGATTTATTCAACTACCTTTGGTGTACTCGATCCGTCTCAACAGGTCGGAGGAAGAAACACATCTAGTCGAAGTCTCTCCTCTCTACACGTGGTCCTGCCCACTAGAAGGAACTTCCTAGCATTGTTCAGTTTCCTACTTTTGCTAACAGGACAGAATTATCGAGTCCACCAAGGAAGGGCGAACGAATTTTTTGAAGTCCTCTAGACGTTTGCTTAACTCAAGTTGCCGTTCTCGATTTGATTAACCTAGTCAGAGATGGTAACATCACCTAGTCGAAGACTTTCCTCTCTGCACGTGGTCTTGCCTACTAGAAGGAACTTCCTAGTGTCGATTCGCTCCCACTTTTTTCGAAAGCAAAGGCATGACAATCATGACCAAAAACTACAAGTTAACCAAACCTCTCTGTTTTCAGAAACCCTTTTTAACACTATTTACTTAGTTTGTCTAAACAAACTAAGCAAATAGTCGGGGGCTAGGATAAAGTTATTAATTTGACTTCAATTCTTAGTCTTTATTTCATTAATTATCTTTTGAGTTACTAACTACTCGACAAGATGGTTTGCAGGAAACAAGATGGATTATATAATACATCAACAAAAGCTTGTTTTTCACAGGTTTTTTACAAACTACTCTGAAGAGGGAGAGAGCCCAGTCGCATCTCCTCCGAGACCTTCTTGCCAACTGATTGCATTTCTTCCATCAGACGACTTGCTTCTGCCTCAGGGCAGTCGAAGTCGACTTCTATTGGCTGTACATTAAGGTTGGGGTCACGAGCTTTAAGTTTTGCTAATGCATAACTTACTGCACCTTCGACCACCTCCTTGATTGACTCAGCTTGGTTGGCCTTCAGAGTGGTCACCAGTTCTTGCAAAGTCCCGATTTGTTCCCCAATAGTACTTATGTGAGCAGCTATTGTATCATCTTGAGGAGTTTTTCCCTCACTACATAGCTCACCAAGTATATTGTTCAGGAGCATGATGTTGTCTTGAAGATTAATCTTCATCGACTTCATCTCCTGTTGGTCACGAGTCATAGCCTCGCGGAGTTGTTTGTTTTCAACCACTTGCTCTGAAAAGAATAAGGCTGGTCAAGCAAAAATAAACTCCTAGAGAAGGAAAAAAACAAAAATAATCCAGGTAAAAGAATTCCTTACCTACTAGTCGAGAATCTAACTTCTTGATTTCTTCACTATGGGAAGCAATAGTCTCAGCATGCCACTCCTCCCATAATTTGATGTCCTTTGCATTTTCCTTGGCAATGCGGACAGTCTCATCAAGGATCAAGGTTTTTTCCTGATCCCTAGTTTCGAGCCTTCCCAATTCGAGCTCAATTTCTAAAAAAGAAATGGGAGTTAAAAAGGAAAAGAACTCGTAAATGACTACAGGTAAAGAATTGCTTACCTGCTTGTCGAGATCTCAGCCTCTCAATTTCTTGATCTTTATCTTTGGCTATACGAGAAATCTCGTGAATAACCAAAGTTTTATCTTTGACTTCATTTTGAAGCTTTCTCATGTCGTCTTCTTTTTCTGAAAAGAAGCAAGAGTTAGGTAAAGATCAACAACATAAACAGTCTTAAGTTCAGCACTTACTGTTTAGCTCTTCCTGCACTTTTACAGTTGCAGAGTTAGCCTCTTGAAGCTTCTTCAAGAGGTCTCCTACCTTTTCCCCTAGTTTTCTCGACTCCTCTTTTTCATAATCGAGTAAGTCGGCCAGGGTCTTTTCGTTGCTATTTAACCTGTAAAGGTTAAAAGTAGACATGAATACTATTCAAATAGTCGTAAGTCTTTCTACGACTAGCACCTAGTCGTGAGTTTTTCCACGACAAACCTCATAAGCACTATATAAGTAGTCAAACTCTAAAACGACTACAAATAACATTGACTTACCACCTCTCTGCCTGTTCGCAGAGTTTCGCTTTTTCCTGTCATAGCTCTATAAGTTGTCGGTGATATTCACCAACAGTAGCAATTTGTTCCAGAGCTTTCTGCAAAAAAAAAGACAATAAGAAGCAAGGGAAGGCCACACTCACAATATGCCTGGAAGACGGGGATTTGCCCAGTCTCCCCCAACGGCCAATGCTGTCCAGGCGCCGCAATCCATTTCACATGAACTTTCTCTGGAATCTTCCCGGCGTCGACTAGGGCTTGAATCTTCACCGCATCCATCTCCGAATCAGCCCACTCAGAAACTTTCCCGGCCATCTCTCTCAGAAAGGGGAGATTTTCGATCAAGGAAGATCTTCGGAGAAGACACGATTGGGTTGGCTGTGGAGAAGGCACGATTGAGTTGGTGGCGGAGAAGACAAGAATTCGATGAACAGCAAGAGCGATTTGGGGAAAAGTAGAAACCCAAGTTTTACCCCTGGTAAGTATTTATAACTGTATGCCTGGGCTGAAGGCGTGGCAATCCAAAGGTTGCCATCGCTTCGGGAACCGCTCCAACGGACAAACTCGTGGGAGTCGTTTGCGATTCTCTAACTTGTCCGTTCAAGAAAATCAGGTTCGTTTTTACACCTCAAGCAAAATTACTTTCTTGGTCAGATCTTTTTGACCAAATGAAATATTAATCAGGAAGGATCTTCTTCCGATCACCGTACTACGACCACCTCGTGATCGTAGGAATTTTCTACGGCTATTTGATAGTCGTATGCAACCTTCTTGACCAAGCATATTTCTGGTCAAAATAGTACACAAATGTCGAAGAGTTTTTCCTTCGACCACCTTTCTACGACCTTAATTCTCTCGTGGCCGTAAGACCATCTATGACTCCTTCACCATGTAAGTTACTTTCACTTGAAGTCAGGGCTAGATGACGAGGATCTAATAATCCTCATTTTATCTTTTATCTATAATTCTTATTATAAGTAAATATGATGTCATGTGGTCCCCGGTATACCCTTAAATCTATAAGGAGAAGCCCACCGTGGTCTTAAGTTCTTCTTTACCACCTCCATAGTCGTAAGTCTTGCTACGACTACCTTATGGTCGTAAGTTCTTATACGATCACAACCCAGTCGTAAGTTATTCTACGACTACCGTATAGTCATAAGTCTTGCTACGACTACCTTATGGTCGTAAGTTCTTCTACGACCAGGTCAGCTACAACCACCTTATGATCAATAAAACCTACAGGAGGGTGGGTCCAATTGATTAAGGAATCCAAACAATCAACATACGCTGTTATTATGCGAAATAATAACACGCAATACCCCATTATCTCTGACATGAAACTGCCAGGCGGCGTGAGGGAGTTACCATCCCGATGATTACTGCAAACATGCGCCCGTTACTGGATTTGATGAGGCGTCTCTTTAGTAGGGGAAAACGGCTATTCCTTCACGACTATATAAAGGCAACGGTCAGAGAGGGAAAGGGGACAGAGCAATCGAGGCATACACACACGCTATCGAGGGCTATCAGGAAGACAAGTGCTATCATCTGTAATAGTCATAGTTTTTCTCCTGATTGTTCAAAATACACTCAATACCATACACACACAGGAGTAGGGTTGTTATTCTCTCCGGAGAAGGCCTGAACCTGTATAAAAATACCCGTGTCAATCTCTCTGTGTGATTCCATTCTAGGAGACCCCCCAAATCAAACAATCTTTGCGTAAGATCAGTTCTAAAACACCGACAGGTCAGCTGGTTGAGAGCACGGTAATCAATACACATGCGCCAACTACCATCCTTCTTCTTGGTAAATAGCACAGGAGCTCCCCACGGAGACACACTGGGACAAATAAGATCTTTCGCCTTTAGGTCGTCCAACTGCTTCTTTAATTCCTCCTGAAAAGGACGTGCCAGACCGTATGGGGTCATGGAAACCGATCGAGCGCCGGGTACTAAATCAATCCTAAACTCCACTGGGCGAGGTGGAGGCATCCCTGGCAGATCTGCTGGAAATACGTCCAGAAACTCCCAAACCACTAGAATACCTGCAGCAGTCAGAGATGAACTCGGCTTCTCTACCAAGGACAAGAGAAATCCACTCTTTGCTGCTTGGCTGCTAGGAAACAAACTAGCCAGCACACAAAGTGAGTAAGGGGCACTACCCTGAAAAACTATCTCCTGCCCAGACGGAGCTTGCAGAGTTACTGTCTTCCAAAAGCATGATATGACAACGACGGTAACTATGCAACCAATCCATACCCAAAATAACGCCAAACGGTTCCATCTTCAAACCATCAGATTAGCAATAAAGTCTTCCCCATCTAAAGAAATCACACAACCGACAGATCAGGAACTAGAAAGAATTCCTCCAGAGAATTAACTAGAACCGATCGAGCTATAGATCGCATACTCAAATGTGCTCGCTAGCAAACTCTAGTGATGCAAAAGAGAAAGTAGCTCCGAATCAATAAAACAAAGGCCTCCATCGAGTCCACAAGGAGCATACTGTCACCACATCGGATTTACCCACCGACTCGTGATCAAGATGGAATAAGCAATCGATGTTTGGGCGTGGAAGCCCCAAACCTGGTATGGTGGTGCAGCAGCTGAAGGAGGTGCTGAAGGTGCTACCACTGGAAACGGTGCCGTGGGAGCAGGTGGCCAAAAATACCCTGGTGGTGGGATCCCTCCAGGAGCTGAGAAGTAAGACTGAGACTGCCCCCAAGACTAGGTGGGAGTAGCTGCTAGCATCTGCACTGACCCTCGAGAAGAAGCGGCTGGCACTTGCGCTGGCGACTGAGTTGGCTCCCACTTGATAACACTAGCTGGATTCCGCCGATAGACCACCGCCTTATGACCTGCCAGACCACAGTGGCGACAAGATCCAGGCCAGGAACACTTTGAAGCGCGGTGCTCATTACCGCACTTGAAGCATATCATACCTTGCCCCGGAACCGGACGAAGCATAGGAGCACTCCCTGACGACCGTGAAGTGTTAGAAGACTGTGGTTTTGTGTACTTGGACTTGAATGAACTCTGCGAGCCCTTGAACTTCTTGGAAACGGGCTTTAGGGATGACCCACTTCCTCCTCCAAAGCTCCTCTTCTGACTGCCATCTGCATCAGAAGGAACCACAGTACCACCCATGCCTTGCATATCTTCCCCAAGCTGCATCTCTAACTCCATGCCCTCGCTTGTTCTACCAGGAGCTAAAATCGCAAGCCTCCAACGCTCCCAATACCTTACGAAACTCCTATCTGAGCCCTCTGCGAAACCTCTTGGCCTTCTCGGCCTCATTAGTAGCCACTGCTGGAACTAAGCGGATTATGTTGTTAAAACCAGCTTCATACTCTGACACTAACAACTTGCCCTGCTTGTAACTGTTCAACGAGACTTCCATCCTCTCCACGAATGAAGCTGGATAAAACCTCCTCTGGAATTGCTCAACAAACAGCTCCCAGGTAACTGGGCCATGGGCAGCGGTCCTACCTGTCAGGACTCCCTCCCACTAGATATCCATCTGCCCCTTAAGTTGGAAGGCCACAAACTGTGCCCTCATCTCCGAAGTCATCCCCAGCGCTCCGAAGTGTCTCTCCATGTGCCGCAACCAGTTAGCAGCATCCACTAGCGTGCCTAGCCCATCAAAAGTATCCAGTCGCAGAGCGTTCCACTGGTGCAGTCCCATAGCACCCACCACAGGCACCGCTGCAGGTGCCGCCAAAGGAGCGACTGCGGGTGCAGCTTTTGGAACCTGACTCCCCTAAACCGCTGAAGCAACCTCTTCCTCTGATCCCTTAGAACTAGCCTCATCACCTACAGAGCTCTGAACTTCGGGCGGGGACATTGCCCAGCCTCGTTCGGCACCCTGTCGGCCACGACCACGGCCACGGCCTCTACCCCTTGCCATCTCTAAACATCACAAACAAGCATAAGTTCAAACATTAAGCACACATCCAACTATAATAAACAACGGAAGCGTAGATGCAATGCAAACCCAATCCCCACCTACTGTGCGTAGTGTGTCAAAATTAATGTTTCAATAACCACGGACCTACAGCCTGCTCTGATACCAACTGTAACACCCCAGCCAAACTAAGGCCTAGAATGATAATAAATTAAATAAATTTAACATAATTAAACTAAAACACCTTACAAAAATTCAGCAGAACCTCCTTTGTATAGTTACCTATACCGGAGGTTCCAACAGACAGTTATAACATTAACAATAATTCAATTTCCAAATTCATTCAAGCATGCAAGATAGTCTATTCCGATAAAGCAATAATAAGCATAACCAAAATCTGCTACTTTCGCTATTACAAATAAACCAAAACATTTCCACCAAAGCCATAAATGAATCTCAATCTGTTTGCTTATTATTAGAGTATAAACTAAATGGTAGTCTTCTTTAGGATGAGTGTAGTGAGTGCATCCAACAATACTACTCCCTCCCATGCATGCTGTTCTTGCCAGAGGTACCTAAAACACAACAAAGCAAGGGTGAGCCCAAGGACTCAGCAAGTATCAATAAAAGAAACATCAAACTCACAGTTATAACATCAACATGCCAAAAGAAGCATTACACTAAAATAACTCCCATGCTTATGTAATACGAACATGCAATGCATCTTTTAATCTTTATCTCTTTTCGCATTTTACCGGTAATGCGGGGTATACAACCGTCGATGTATACCCTTGCCTGTGCCCTCTAGCATAGGGACCAAGAGCCTATACTCCATGAGTATAGGGACCATGGCCCATCATCTTCATGATAGGGACGTCTATTCAATGCCCACATTCCACGAATGTGGGGACCTCAAGCCCGTCATTTACATGACGGGGACCTCAACTGTATATACTTGGTCACCATGTGACCAAGTCTCAGATATGCTCCCAATATGCGTATGTACTATGACTCTATCAACATGTACATACCAAAATTTCAGATCTCAAATAACATGTAAGGCATTAACAACATACATAGGAAATCTTTAGCCATAAACATGCATTCACCAAGTTTTATTCATATTCATCACACTATCATCCATGTATGGCTAATATGAGTAAAACACAAACAATCACATCAAACAATCATTATTATGCCACAATCAGGATACTTGCCTCAACCGTGCGGAACCGGTGGACGCGAAGAGGGCGCTGCCCCTGGGACCAATCCCCCACCTGAGTATAATTATGAACCAAACTAAGACAACCATACTGGACCCAAGACATATTTAATAGCTCAAACGAAAAAAATGCCAAACTCTCAAATGCCTTCCAACTTCCCACTTCCAACAGTCGATCTATCCCTACTGTGGACAGTCAATTTCTAAAATCCATAACTTCCACTACACGGGCCCAAATAAGATGTTCTAGGACTTTCTGGAGAGATAATTAAATTCCCCAACTAAACCTAGTTGAGGGGCCCTTCTGATTCTGACATCTAAAGCCTCTACCAAGCCAATTTAAAAGGCATCAATTTCACGTCGGGTTCTCTGGACAGTACACTAAAACCACCATAACTTTTGCTATGAGTGTCCAAATTTTGCGTTCTGTATCTTTCTGGAAAGGTATGGAAATTACCTACATTTTTCGTTATATCAAGATCCTCTAATTCCTTCTTTAACTAATGACTTAACCCAGTTTTCTACAAACTGTCTGGATGCTGACAGATTAGCAAGACAGCGACACTAAGAAAATCATATCTCGCTGACCGTTAATCGGATTTGGGCGTTCTTAGCGGCCACGGAAAGCTAAAGACATAACCCAACTATCTCTAAGAGATTGAATCCCCAGAATCTGCTTCTAAGAACATGAAAACCGCCGTCCAACCTTTTGGACAGAACGGAATTAAACAACCGACTTTGCTAAAACAACTAATTAAACATCTAATCAACGGGAAACAAAGATTACCCTCAACGAGCTGCTGAGGATCACGAACACCCGCTGATGGTCTCCCCTCCTTTCCCTTCTCCCCCTTCTCTTCCTTCCTCCTTGGCCGACTTCCTCCAATCAACCTCCTTCTTCTCCCAACTCGGCAGCAACGGGAGACGAACGAGCTTTGCTGGTAGCAGAGGGAGGCGCACAGGGGAGTGCACAGGACCAGGGGTGGCCAATGGTGGGGAGGCGGCAGCCAAGGGGCCAAGGGGGTGGCGGCCAAAGGGCAAAGGGGGGGGGGGCGGCCAAGAGGGGGAGAGGAGGGGGCGCCTAGGGTTTGGCCCCCCTTTAAGGCCGGCCTCCTCCCTCCCACCAATGGGCCAAACGCACATGAGCCGGTGGCCTCAGCCCAGGTTGTCCAAAATTTGCTGTTTTCCCCCTCTTTTGTCTCTTAATTAGCTATTTACTATTTAATCCTTCTCGTAATTACTTTACTCTCTCTCGATAATCTTTGCGAATTACTTTGGGTCTTTCCGAATTACTTTCGGGGTATTACAGTTAAACAATTTTTAGACAATGAAAATTAGCTCCGAAAATCCTAAAAGTTTTATAGGAGGATCCTAGACTAGAGCAAATCCTTATGTAATTTTTCTAGGATTTTTCATGCATTACATTTTTCTTAGCAAATCTTTCAAGTTTTAGCTTGCAAGTAATTTTTATTATTTGATGTGAGTGAAATTTCAAAACATGCTTGTGTTAAACTCTCATTCTAAATTTAGTACAAATGATAAGTCTGTAGTTTCAAATACCAAATTTCATTTCTCTTTGTTTTATTTACTGTTAGGTTTGTATCTCTAAAAATGATGCATCAGTTTTTAAAAAAACACCAAACTTTTGAATGCAAAACCAGAAAATGCAAATGACAACAAGATGCAACAAAAGTTTTAAAAATATCATATTTTGTACATTTAAAACACAAACAATACTTGGGGATGAGATTTGGGATGTTACATATCTCCCCCCTTACAAGAATCTCATCCCGAGATTCCGTTCACTCGGAAAAGAAAGAAGGGTAGTCTGCACGAAGACGGTCTTCCCGTTCCCAAGTTGCTTTATCCTCAGTGTTATTCATCCTCTGAACTTTAAGGAATTTGATGGATCGATTCCTCATTTTTCCATTCAGCTTCTTCAAGGATGCGAATCGGACACTCACGATATGTCAGATCTTCTTGCACGTCAAGACCTTCCAATTTAGCCTGTTCAGTTGGAACACGAAGGCATTTCTTCCACTCGGACACGTGGAAAACATCGTGTACCTCTGAGAGTGCAGTGGGCAGTTCTAACTTGTAGGCCACAGCTCTTTTCTTCTCGATGATGTGGAAAGGCTTGACATATCAAGGAGCTAATTTGCCTTTGACACCAAACCATTGATTGCCCTTCAGTGGAGTGACTTTGAGATAGACAAAGTCATTAGGCTCAAAGGTCAACTTGCGCTGATGATGATCCGCATAGCTCTTGTGCCTTGATTGAGCCATGTGTAATTGATCTCGAATCAACCGAACTTGACTTTTGGCCTCATTAATCGAGTCCAGGCCAAAGAGTGGTATTTCGCCGGTCTCATACCAATTCAACGGGGTTCTGCTTCTTCTCCCATATAAGGCTTCGAATGGTGCCATGCCGAGACTAGCTTGAAAGCTGTTATTGTAGGAGAACTCGGCAAATGGCAAGCATTTCTCCCAATTCTTCCTGTAGGAGAGAACACATGCATGGAGCATGTCTTCCAAGACTTGATTCACTCTTTTAGTTTGACCTCCGGTTTGGGGATGGTATGCAGTGCTAAAGGAAAGATGAGTTCCCATAGCCTCTTGCAAAGTCCTCCAAAACTGGGAGGTAAAGATGGAACCACAATATGAAATAATCATCTTCGGTACCCCATGTAAACTCACTATCCTTGAGACATAGAGCTCGGTCAAGTGACCTGTACGAATCTTGATCTTGATGGGTAGGACGTGTGCCACTTTAGTTAGTTGATCAATGATAAAGGTTCAGGGCAGATCGGTGATAAAATCCAGACCAATCGACTTGCAAAGGTTGTAGCAAACTCACTGGACGTTGATGTTCAGCCTTTACACTACTTGGCAACGAACCTTGCGATCTTTCTCTTCACTCGGGTCCACCAGAATCTCTATCGGAGATCTTGATACATCTTAGTGGCCCTAGGATGAATAGACAAAGGGGAATCGTGGGCTTCGTGTAGGATTAAGTTCCACAACTCTGCATCCTTCGGGACAACAAGACGCGGTCCGAACCATACGATACCATGGTCATCTTCCAGGAAGCACTTGCCTGTCCCGTTCTTGATATTCTACTTGATTTGGCTCACCCAAACATTTGTTTATTGTGCAGCCTTGATTTGATCTTCCAAGGTTGATTGCACAACCATGGAAGCAAGGAAACCATGTTCAACCACTCCTAAGTTGAGATGCTGAAACTCCTCGTGGAGAGCGGGTTGCCGCTCCTTGATCATCAAGGTATTACAATAGACTTTCCGGCTGAGTGCGTCAGCAATGACATTGGCTTTGTTGGGATGATAATGGAGACCCATATCATAATTTTTTATCAACTCCAACCACCTTCTTTGCCTAAGGTTCAGATCTGGTTGGGTGAAAAGATATTTCAAACTTTTGTGGTCCGAATACACCTCGCAACGATTACCGATGAGATAATGTCGCCAAATTTTTAACGCATGGACCACTGCAGCTAACTCCAAATCATGAGTTGGATAATTGAGCTCATAAGGTCTCAACTATCTTGATGCATATGCCACCACTTTGCCTTCTTGCATTTGAACACACCCGAGTCCTTGACGAGAAGCATCACAATAAATATCGAAGCTTCGGTGAATATCGGGAAGAACAAGGATTGGGGTTGTGGTCAACCTCTTCTTGAGTTCTTGAAAACTCTTTTCGCATTCAGCTGACCACACACATTTCTTGTCCTTCTTGAGCAACTCTGTCATCGGCTTCGTGATCTTGGAAAAGTTCTCGATAAAGTGGTGATAATAGCCCGCTAAACCGAGAAAACTTCTCACGTCAGTTACCGACTTGGGCTGCTGCCATGAGAGCACATTGCTGACTTTGCTATGGTCTATGGCTACGCCTTCAGCTGAAAGGACATGGCCTAAGAAAGCCACTTCTTTCAACCAAAATTCACACTTGTTGAATTTCGCGTATAGCCGGTGCTCACGTAGCTTCTCCTACACTAGCTTCAGGTGCTGAGCACACTCTTCATCGTTCTTCGAGTAGATGAGAATGTTATCTATGAAGACCATCACAAACTTGTGTAAATACTCTATGAATACCGTATTCATAAGGTTCATGAAAATGGCAGGAGCATTTGTCTAACCGAAAGACATGACGGTGTACTCGTACAGTCTGTAACGAGTAGAGAAAGTCATCTTCAGAATATCTTGATGCGGACATCCTTAGCTACGCTGTTTCACATAGTGTTTTCAATTCAACAAGTACTTCAGAACAACATGAGCTTACTAAAAGAGTTAAAGAACAAGAGAAGCTTCTGGGTGAAGCTTGTGCAAAGAAACTTAACCGACAGGTGAATCTGTTCCATGAATTTCCTTTAAGTTTAATTGAGAATATTATACTACCTAATAGCGGGTCATCGTTTATTGTTAGCTTTGAAGGAGATGTCTTATGTGAATATCAAGAACACGATGCTTCTGGGGGTGCTTTGATGCTCACAAAAATAGCAAGCAGCCTATGGGACGCATGGAAGGTATGGGTTCATGACGATCTTCATAGCAACTCGGAAGGATCTAGCATGAACAATATATATATTTGGAAAGCTTATCAAGTCTACTTTCCAACGGATCAAATGGCACGTGATTTGGAGCTTTCTATAAAAAGTTATGGCTATTCAAGTGCATGCTGCACATTCAGACCGACTAACGCGCGAGAGTTGACAAAGTTGATGATTCCGCGGCATGTACGACATCTTGGGAAGATATCCAGCTTTGCCATGACTTTCCAAAGGCTTACAAGAGTCTCTTCCTCATGTTTCATACGGATTCAAGTCGTTTCAATTAATGAAATTGAAGTTAGGAAGGTTTGGATTAAATTCGGATTTGGAATCAACATCAAAATTGGATTCGGAATCAGCAGTACAGTCTAGATTAAAAAGGTCATAACTTTCACAAACGGAGTTTGATTTGGGTATTCTTGTACTTTTTGAAAAGCTAACTTCAAGCCCGATCCAACGGATACTCGCTTAGCCTCAAATTCATCACGTATCAAAAGATATGACCAAAACAATACGACGGTTGTAAACTCAGAGTTTCCTTTTTTTGTTTTAGATTGTATCCGAATTGGAGTAGGAGTTCTAATTCTGAAATAGAATAGGAGTAGGGCCTCTTGGCCAGCCATAAGGTCGAGAAGGACACTATATTTTGAGGGGTAGACCCCCATTGTATCTTGAGACCATGATTAAAGATTTTGATTGCTTTTTGCATCAATGCATGACGTAGGATCGAAGATAACTTGCACGCTTGACTTGACAAATCGTAGTTGCTCACCCGGTGCCAATGCATGAACTTGCAACTCTTTAATTCGCCCAATCTCACGTGTACACCACCCGACCACAAAGTGGAGTTTTACCGATCCCTCAATTCCCAACGAAAAGACAGAACGGTCTTTGGAAGAAAACGTCCTATTTCCCTTCAAGTCGTTGGCCTTCACCAAACTACTTGAAAGAATCAAGCATTGATGCAAAAAGCAATCAAAATCTTTAATCGTGGTCTCAAGATACAATGGGGGTCTACCCCTCAATATATAGTGTCCTTCTCCACCTTATGGCTGGCCAAGAGGCCCTACTCCTATTCTATTTCGGAATTAGAACTTCTACTTCAATTCGGATACAATCTAAAACAAAAAAGGAAACTCTGAGTTTACAACCGTCACATTGTTTCGGTCATATCTTTTGATACGTGATGAATCTGAGGCTGAGTGAGTATCCGTTGGATCGGGCTTGAAGTTAGCTTTCCAACAGGTATAAGAACACGCAAATCGAACTCCGTTTGTGAAAGTTATGACCTTTTTAATCTGGACTATACTGCTGATTCCAAATCCGATTTTGATGCTGATTCCAAATCCGAATTTAATCCAAACCTTCCTAACTTCAATTTCATTAATTGAAACGACTTGAATCCATATAAAACTTGAGAAAGGGACTCTTGTAAGCCTTTGGAAAGTCATGGCAAAGCTGGATATCTTTCCAAGATGTCGTACATGCTGCGGAATCATCAACTTTGTCAACTCTCGCGCGTTAGTCAGTCTGAATGTGCAGCATGCACTCGAATAGCCATAACTTTTTTATAGAAAGCTCCAAATCACGTGACGTTTGATCCGTTGGAAAGTAGACTTGATAAGCTTTCCAAATATATATATTGTTCATGCTAGATCCTTCCGAGTTGCTGTGAAGATCGTCATGAATCCATACTTTTCATGCATCTCATAGGCTGCTTGCTATTTTTGTGAGCATCAAAACACCCCGAGAAGCATCGTGTTCTTGATATTCACATAAGGCATCTCCTTCAAACCTAACAATAAACGATGACCCGCTATTAGGTAGTATAATATTCTCAATTAAACTTAAAGGAAATTCATGGAACAGATTCACCTATCGGTTAAGCTTATTTGCACAAGCTTCACCCAGAAGCTTCTCTTATTCTTCAACTCTTTTAGTAAGCTCATGTTGTTCTGAAGTACTTGTTGAATTGAAAACACTATATGGAACAGCGTAGCTAAGGATGTCCGCATCATATCTTTAGATCTGATTCGGACTTGGTGATAGCCCAATCTCAGATCAATCTTGGAGAATACCCGAGCTCCGGTCAATTGAACAAAAAGGTCGTCAATCCGAGGCAACGGGTACTTGTTCTTCACTGTTACTTCATTCAATGGACAGTAATTAACACACATACGCAGAGTCTTGTCCTTCTTCTTCACAAAGATCGCAGGACAGCCCCACGGAGATGAGCTTGGGTGAATGAAACCATTCTCTTGTGACTCACCAAGTTGCTTCTTCATTTCCTCCAATTCATTTGGAGGCATTCGGTAAGGCCTTTTTGAAATCGGGGTGGTGCCAGGCAGCAGCTCGATGACGAACTCGATGTCCCGGACTGGAGGCATTCTAGGCAATTCTTCGGGAAATACAATAGCAAAGTCACACACCACTGGGACTTCATGAATTTCCAGAGCCGGCTTCGCTTCAAGCGCGAAAAGATGCGGCCCTTGCAGCTTGGGTGAAATTCTAACTTGCTCGCCGGACGGACTTGTGAGGGAGATGAATTTTTTCGTACAATTGATTTGTCCCAAGTATTGGGACAGACAATCCATGCCAAGTATCACATCCAAACTCACTGAATGAGGAGGATAAGATTTGCCAAAAATCCTACTCCTTCGATTTCAATAGGAACATCCCAACACTCTTTTTCAACCCTCATTTCCGACCTTGGAGAGTGAATAATCAAAGGAACATGCATGTGAACAATTTGAAGATCACCAAATACAGCAAAGGATTGCGATATAAAAGAATGCGAAGCTCTGGAATTGAATAAAACAACAGCAGGACGAGAGTTGATGAAAAGCATACCCAACACGACGTTGCGTGTCTCCTATGCCTCCTCGGCCGAGATATGTTTGACTCGACCGCTTGCAACCTTTTGGAATTGCTAGGCCACCTTCTGAGCTAGGGGATGACCACGTCCTTGCCCGTGCACTTGCCCTGGATTAGGGCGAGGGGCCAATCCGATCTTTTTAGGACAACTATTCGCATAGTGGCCCTTGTGGTTGCAGAAGAAACAAGTGACCTCGGCAGCCGGATTGCGGAGGTCGACTTGCTGTCCCGCAGGTGCACATGCTTGAAACATGGCCTGCGGAGGATGAGGTACAGATGCCGGTGGTCTTGGTGGTTGTGGATCTTGGAAATATGCCCTAGAGGCAATCATAGAGATGATTATATTTCATTATGTTCATAACATTAAATAATATATTATTTTGTTCCTTGAATGAATCATTGGTTATGAAGGTTAACAAGTATGTGACTTTTTGGTGAAACTCTTTAACTTACATGATGTCGTTCTAAACGTATCCCTGGTCGGAAAACTAGTGACTCTACGACTAGCACATGTATTGATTGATGACCATGTTTCACTGGTCATGGATATAGGGATATCGAATCGATAATGTGAACACATATTAGAGAACATGGGGTTGGATAGACCCACCTTGAGACATTATTGAGATTGTTATGATGCTATGTGTCGTTAGTTGGTCTCAAGCAATGATGATGTATAATCCTTAAACCTGAGATCAGCATGGTTTCCTACATGTGTAATAGCACTCTTAGGGGTTGCCAATCGCTACTCGTAACTGGGTAGTTATAAAGGTAGCTTTCGGTTATGCTCTGAAACATGCGGAGCAATGTGACTGGTCGGATATGGGATTTGTCCCTCTTAACATTACAGGAGAGATGTCTCAAGGCCCCTCGTTATGGTCGGATAAAGTAAGTGCATGGCCGTGCCACTAGTGGTCGAAGTGTTCGACCACGTGAAGTTATCCGACACTCGATCGACAAAGTATTGAACAGTCCATGGATGACACAACATCTCACTTAGAGTTCAACCAGATATCATGAGGCAAAGGGAGAATACATGAGTAGGTCGCTTAGTTTGATCAGTTACGTACTAGTCGTATGGACATACGAGCTAGACGTAGACTGGTCGAACGTAATGACAGAGTGGTCGTAACCTGGTCGTAAGGAGTTACGAACTGGTCGTGACCAAATACGTACTGGTCATATAGAGATAGGACCTGGTCATAAGTGATGAGGACCTGGTCGTAGATCATATTGCATTAAGGTTCGTCTGATATAATTTGTGTGTATTCGGGAATCGCTATGTTCTGTTAGGAACCGCTAACGACTCGTGGTCAGAAAGGGTTTTCGAGTCACAACTGATTATGCATAAATCTAATGTGTCACACACTTAACGGGTTGGAACAAACCAGTACGAATACGATTCGTAAAACGTGTTCAGATAGGATCCGTCATGGGCACTATATAAGGAGATGCTTGAGGCTATTGGGAGTGAGATGAGTTGACATGAGTTGCTCCACTGAAACCCTAGCTGCCATCTTCTTGAGAGCTCTGCCGTGCGATTTGGTGCTAGCACACCAGTGTACGGTTGTTCGTTCCCTAGACGTGTGGATACCGTAGAGGCGCTACTGCGGTTGCTGTTGCGCTTGAGGACGATCCGTGGCTTTCATAAGGAACTATAGAGATTGCTGGAGGAGACGATCAACTCGCAAGGACACTCGACGATTGACTACGACCACTGCTGAGAGATAGGATATCCCAAAGAAATTGTTTGGGAGTAAGCTAGCTGAGGGTAGTCCGGTGAGCCCACATGTAGTCAAGATGGTTGATTACACTCAGAGCTTGGAAAAACTTGGTTTTCCACTTAGTCAAGAGTTGGCTATATATTTGATTTTTGCTTCGCTACCTGCAAGCTATGGGCAGTTCATTCTGAACTTCCATATGAATGACTTAGACAAGAATCTCACCGAACTGCATATGATACTCAAGACTGCAGAGGATAGCATTAAGAAAAGCATCAGTCATGTGATGATGGCGTAAAAGAGTACAAGCTTCAAGAAGAAGGCTAAGACTTGGATCAAAGGAAAGGGCAAGGCTAAAGTTTCGGATGGGATCCAAACTAACAAACCTAAGCCCAAGAGTAAGTCTGGCCTGACTTAAGAGAACGAATGCTTCTACTGTAAGGAACCAGGCCATTGGAAGAGGAACTGCAAGAAATACCTAGCTGATCTGAAAAAGAATGGTGGAACTAAACCTTCCACTTCAGGTATTAATGTTATAGATGTTTTTCTTGCTGACTCTTCTGTTAACTCTTGGGTATTTGATACCGGATCAGTTGCTCATATTTGTAATTCGATGCAGAGTCTAACAAAGAGTAGGAGAATTGTAAGGGGCGAGATTGATCTTCGCGTCGGGAATAAAGCAAGTGTTGCTGTATTAGCCATCGGGACTTTGTCATTACTTTTGTCTTCAGAATTTATTATAAAATTAAATAATTGTTATTACGTTCCAGTCATGAGTAGAAGCATTATCTTTGCCTCATGTTGATGGCAGAGGGTTATAAATTCATTATTGAGAACAATGGTTGTTCTATATTTTTGAATGAGATGTTTTATGGCTATGCTCCTATTTCGAATGGGTTGTTTATTTTAAATCTTAATGATGCACCCGTCTATAATATTAATGCAAAGAGGCTTCGGCCTAATGATATGAATTCCACTTTTATTTGGCATTGTCGTTTGGGTCACATAAGTAAGAAACGTATGAAGAAGCTCCATGATAATGGAATTCTAAACTCATTTGATTTGGAATCATTTGAAACATGCGAATCTTGCCTACTCGAAAAGATGACCAAGACACCTTTCACTGGTCAGAATGAAAGGGCGTTCGACTTGCTGGCACTCATACATATTGATATATGTGGACCAATAAGCACGACAGCTAGATGTGGTTTTCAGTACTTCAATACTTTCACCGATGACTATAGTAGATATGGATATATCTATTTATTAAGGCACAAGTCAGAATCCTTTGAAAAATTCCAGGAGTTCTAGAGTGAGGTATAGAATCAACTTGGCAAGACAATCAAATATTTATGATCTGATCGTGGAGGTGAATTTTTGAGGCATGAATTTGGTGATCTTTTGAGGCAATGTGGAATTGTTCCACAACTTACATCACCGTGCACTCCACAGTGGAATGGAGTGTCCGAGTGGCATAATCGGACCTTGTTGGACATGGTTCGGTCGATGATGAACCAATCAGATCTGTCATTGTCTTTTTGGGGTTACGCTCTAGAAACTGCCGCTTTCACTTTAAATAGGGTACCATCTAAATCAGTAGATAAGACACCATATGAGATATGGACTAGGAAGAGTCCTAGTTTGTCTTTTCTAAAGATTTGGGGATGTGATGTCTATGTTAAACGTTTGACGTCTGATAAACTCACACCTAAGTCAGATAAATGCTTCTTTATAGGATATCGTAGGGAAACCAAAGGATATTATTTCTACAACTAAGAAGAGGGTAAAGTTTTTGTTGCCCGAAATGGAGTCTTTATGGAGAAAGAGTTTCTTTCAAAATGAGTCAGTGGGAGAAATGTGTAAGTCGAAGAAATTCGGGAAATGTCTGAAAGTATTTCAACTCCTACTGAACCTCTACAAATGAACAAAATATTGTTGAACCTATAGATGAGGCATCAGCACCACGTAGATCTAAAAGGCCACGTCAATTGCCTATAAGGTATGGGCATGACATATTATTATTGAATAATGATGTGCCTAAGACTTATGAGGAAGCAATGATGGACCCAGACTTTAAGTAATGGCTTGGAGCCATGAAATCTGAGGTAGACTCCATGAGAGACAATCAGGTTTGGAATCTGGTCGATCCACTTGAGGGTGTTAAAACCATTGAGTGTAAATGGATCTATAAGAAAAAGATTGACATGGATAGAAATGTTCACATTCATAAAGCTCGACTTTTCACAAAAGGGTTTTGACAAGTTCAAGGGGTTGACTATGATGAGACTTTCTCACCAGTAGCGATGCTAAAATCTGAACGGATCATTCTAGCCATTGCTGCATATTTTGATTATGAGATATGACAAATGGATGTCAAAATAGCTTTCCTTAATGGAAACCTAGATGAGGATGTGTACATCACACAACCTGAAGGTTTTATCGATCCAAAGAATGCTAGTAAAGTATGCAAACTTCAAAAGTCCATTAATGGGTTGAAGCAAGCATCTCGGAGTTGGAATATACATTTTGATGAGGAGATCAAAAGGTTTGGTTTCATCAAGAACAAAGAAGAACCTTGTGTTTACATGAAAGTTAGTGGGAGTGCGCTTGTTATCTATATAGATCTTTATCCCTAAGATCTATGCCACCTCTCCTAGGTCCTTTGCCATTAGTTTTGCCTTCAGTATTTATTATGGAATTGAATAATTATTATTACGTTCTAGCCATGAGTAGAAACATTATCTCTGCCTTATGTTTGATGGTAGAGGGTTATAAATTCATTATTAAGAATAATGGTTGTTCTATATTTTTGAATGAGATATTTTATGGCTATGCTCCTATTTTGAATGGGTTGTTTATTTTAAATCTTGATGATGCACCTGTCTATAATATTAATGCAAAGAGGCTTCGGCCTAATGATATAAATTCCACTTTTATTTGGCATTGTCATTTGGGTCACATAAGTAAGAAACATATGAAGCAGCTCCATGATGATGAAATTCTAAACTCATTTGATTTGGAATCATTTGAAACATGCGAATCTTGCCTACTCGGAAAGATGACCAAGGCACCTTTCACTGGTCGGAATGAAAGGGCATCCTACTTGCTGGCACTCATACATACTGATCGTCGGTTGTTTAGTTCAATTAGTTGCGGACTAGTCGTATGGAGATACGAGCTGGTCGTAGACTGGTCGAACGTAATCACAGAGTGGTCGTAACCTGGTCATAAGGAGTTACGAACTGGTCGTGACCAAATGCGAACTGGTCGTATATAGATTGGACCTAGTCGTAAGTGATGAGGACCTGGTCGTAGATCATATTGCATTAAGGTTCGTCCGATGTAATTTGTGTGTATTCGGAAATCGCTATGTTCTGCTAGGAACTGCTAACGGCTCGTGGTCGAAAAGCGTTTCTGAGTCACAATCGATTACGCATAAACCTAATGGGTCACACACTTAACGGGTTGGAACAAACTAGTACGGATACGATTCGTAAAACGTATTCGGATAGGATCTGTCATGGGCACTATATAAGGAGATGCTTGAGGCTATTGGGAGTGAGACGAGTTGATGTGAGTTGCTCCACCGAAACCCTAGCCGCCATCTTCCTGAGAGCTCTACCGTGCGATTTGGTGCTAGCACACCAGCGTACGGTTGTTCCTTCCCTGGACATGTGGATACCGTAGAGGCGCTACTGCGGTTCTGTTGCGCTTGAGGACGATCCGCGATTTTCATAAGGAACTGCAGAGGTTGCTGGAGGTGATGATTGACTCGCAAGGACGCTGGACGATCGACTACGACCACTGCATCGACGTGCTCGACGCTGGACGATCGACTACGACCACTACATCGACGCGCTCTACGTTGGACCAGGCTGCTCCAACTCTTCTTCTACTGCTCTGCGCGTCTAGTGGTAACAATCTGTGATCATCTACTTGCTTGGCTTCCTGGTTTATGTGGTAGAATTTTTGATTTGTTGCTATCGTGGCCTACCCGTATCCCAACAATGGAGCGTGAGGACTGGGCGCCGGGGCTTGCCCGAAGTGAGGTTGGGGAAGGTTGCCCCTGCTGATTTTTGGGCCTCCCACTTGCGTTTGCGAGACTCAACCAGCGCTCTTCCCTTGTACTCAACAACAATGGCCTTATCGACCAAAGTTTGAAAATCAGGGAAATCAATGACTGATAGCTTGTCTTGCAGCTCCTCGGACAAGTCGTCCATGAACTTCTCTTGCTTGGCAGCGTCGGAGGGTACATCTTCAAGGGCATATCGAGAGAGGTGATTGAACTCATGAAGATATTCAGTTACTGACTTGCGCCCTTGCTTGAGCACATTGAATTCCTTCTTTTTCAACTTCATCGATCCAGCAGAAACATGAGCCTGTTAGAAGGCAGTGCGGAACTCCTACCATGTGACGGCTCGACCAGTAGGTTGCATGGTGAGGAAGTTTTCCCACCACGAGTGTGTTGCGCCTTCCAGTTGATGAGAGGCGAACAACACCTTCTCATGATCCGAGCATTGAGCAATATTCAGCTTTCGCTCGACGAGACGCAGCCAGTCGTCAGCGTCGAGGCGATCTTCAGACCGAGAGAAGGTCAGTGGCTACGTGCAGAGGAATTGATAGAGTCCTCCCCGCTGTTGATGTCCACTTCCTCCTACTGATCCAGAGGAGCCGAATGGAGCAGAGGTGTTCCAAGCGATCTGCTCGAGAATACTTGTCTGATCTATCCGATTCTGCTCAATTTGAAGGAGCACCTCGGCCATGGTGGGATGAGGTGGGAGTTCCTCATCACAGCCAAGTTGCGGACCTTGACCACTCCTGGTTCATCCAGCCATCCTGTTCCGACGAATTAGGTTAACAGCCGCAACTGGATACACGATACGAAAGACAGCAATAGAGAAGCGATCGACTAAAGAAAAAAAATGTAATCTGAGTCCAACATGTGTGCATACAAATAACAAACAAGAAATGAAACCCAAATAGTTGCACAAAGGAACAAGAACTAGCACAAAACCAGGTTTTATCACATCTAAAGGGCATGATAAAAGACCAGCTAGGGTGTATTTGGCACTAGCCTTCTATATTCATATCTTACCCTTTTATTCCCATAAATTTTAGTTGAATTATCCTCACAATTTTAGCCCTAACGACGAACTACGCGCTCACTGTCCAGATTTGTCCGTCGAGCTCTGAGATGAAATGTCCTACTCCGAGTGCTTGTAATCTTCATCAAAAGTGCAATACCCCAGTTGGATTCGAAAGAGTATTCGCGAGAGAATATTTAAATTGGGGAGAAGGACCAAATAGAAAAGAGTTTAACAGAGGATTAGAGGGGGGTTTTTTTTTGTAATATCCTGAATATTCAAGTGAATGCAATAAAGTTTAGAGAGAACACTATTAAATTGGAGAGGAAAATTACTCAAAAAATTCAGAATCTTTTGAGGGAGGATTGGACCTTAGGCTTTCAGCCCAAGGCGTCCTAGCCAAATGGGCTGGCCTTTTTAGTAGAGTCAAGAGGGGGGCAGCCACCCCTCCCTGCTGCTCTACCAAGAGAAGGAAGAAGAAGAAGAGAAAGAAAGGTGAGGAAGAAGAAGGGAGAAGAAGAGAGGAAAAGGGAAGGGAAGAAGGTGGGGGGAGGTCTTCACGAAGGTTTCAGCGGCATCCCGCATCGTTCTTATGGGTAAATTCATGATCCCCATTAGTTTTGCTAGATCGATCTTGTGCGTAATGTCTCCATATGTTAGATGCAAGCTGCTGTAGTAGATCGGTTTAATCTGTGATCTGTTGACGCGCGAGTTTGATATAGTTCTAGGCAGAATTTGTGTTTAGAGTCTCCTGGAGTTAGATGGGGAATTGCGTTAGATTTCCAGAAAGTCCTAATTCATAATTTTTGGATAAACCATGAATTAGTTATGAATTTCGCAAGACTGGGTGCTAATTCAGTCTCAGGACTTGTGCAGCGAACATAGATATGTAAATTTGATCTTGGAGATGGCCGAATTGGGTCAGTTGGTCTCCATGAGATTTTTAGGTATTTTAATTATGATTCAATAAAGTTAAATTTCATAATTGTTGGATTTCTAGATCAAAAGATATGAATTTTAGCAGCTAATGTTGTAATATGTCCCTCTGTCTTGGACAGAAGAGTTTTACTGGACTGTTTGCAACCTTTGTTGCATAGCGGGAATATTTGTAAAAATTTTATTGAGATAGCTGGTTTCCTTTAGTTTCCATAGAGTATTAGAACAATGTGTTTGGTTGTGCCAAACAAAAGTTGTGATTTTCCCAAGTCAGATTTACCAAAGATGATAGAATGGTCTTCGGGATTAAAATCAAAGGATTAGATGTGGTAATTTGATCTTTTCATCACCTGAGAAGTTGTAGCTAGGCTTGCGTAGGTTCTAGGAAAATTGGATTCATGAATTTTGGAGTCTTGACTCAAAAGTTATGAATTTTTCCTTAACAGCGGTCTGTTTGGACAGATTTGGGAATTTGAGAGTATAATGATTAATTGTTCGGGTTTCGATTAGGGATGCTTGTTCTTGTTTTGTTCTATTGCAATGCTGTACACTTTTGATTGGTGTACTTAGTATATTGTTTTACAGTTGCCAGGTGGTGGTGAACACTAGGGCTAGAGCTTTTCTGTCGTTGCCTTCCATCTCACGGTTGAGGCAAGTACTTTGATTGATAGATTAATTATGAATGTTTGATCATGATTGCAAGTATTTGGTACATATTAGCTATGCATGGTTGCTGGTATGAAATGTATGTTAATGATTGTGAATGCTAGAGGTATGAGTAAGATTATTCATGTTTGGTGCTGCTGTTAATACTTGTTAAAGATGGATAGTGTAATTGCTTATGTGCATGTTGCTATCATATTTGAGGCTTGGTCACGTGGTGACTAAGCATTTCTTTGAGGTCCCTGTCATGTATATGATGGGCTTGTGGTCCCTACACTTGTGCAGTGTGGGCTTGTGGTCCCCATTACATGCGGAGTATTGGGCTCTTGGTCACTGCGTTTGCAAGCACAGGCATGGGTATGCATTGACGGTTGCATACCCTGCATTACCGATAAAATGCAAAGAGAGTTAAAGAGAAAGTATGTATTGTGCATTGCATAAGCATGTGATATGTTATAATGTAAAGATTTGGGAATGGATGCTGATGTTATAATTGTGTATTATAATGGCTTTTATTTGTACTTTGCTGAGTTTGTGGACTCACTCTTGCTGTTGTTTGTTGTTTTAGGTACCCATTATAAGAACGACATGCATGGGAGGGAATAGTCATAAGTTCGAACACACACTGCCACGAATCTTTTATAGTTGATTAAATTTTAGATCGTGTCTTAATAAATGAGCAAACTGCTTAAATGATTTGTTATGGTTATGCCTCATGCATTGGATTATTTGTAATAGTGATGAGTAGCATATTTTGGAAGTCTTTGACTATGCTTTATATTATTAGCATATTTTAGATGCCCATTGTTTATGCTGGATGTTGGATTATTTAATTATGATATATTTAACTGTTGGAACCTCCGGTATAATTAGCTATACAAAGGAGGTTCTGCCGAAATTTAGTAAAAATGTCTTAGTTTTAAATTGTTAAATTATTAATTTAGTAGCATTCCAGATTCGTGTTGGGCTGGGGTGTTACAAAAAGGCAGGCAATACTTCATATTTTCAACTCTTAGTTATCCCCTAATCTGAAATTAAATGGAATCCAACTAACTTTTTGAAAGGACAAGAGAGGGGAACAGCTTGTAGTAAAACAAACACAGAGCAAGGTAAGATGAGCAGGCTAAGATAGGTAAGAAATAAAATCTGAAAACATACTTAAGTTTTGAAAAAGCAATATGATATTTTGAAACTAAAATTTTCAAACACCTTAATGACGACCAAGCTAGGGGTTTCTACGGTCAGTATGACTCTGATACTAAGCTTTGTGAGAACCCAGGGTATTAGACTTGTAATACTGAACCATCCAATTGGTCCTAGCATTACAAATCAAATAACCCGACTCTCGAGATATTATGTACCTCCTAGAACAGCGCTACACATACATCTCACAAAATCAAGCATCAATTCCATAAACAAGTTATTACAATACCGAGTCCTTATAATTTACAACACGATAAACAAACGAATTCAGGTTATAGCAAAAGGGTCGACTGGTCAAATAGCATAATAGAACATCAAGTTTGCAGCGGAAGAACAAGCCATAAGATGGCAGCAAAATAAAGCCAACCAGTTTGCCCTTACCCACAAAGCAACCGACCGGAAACTCCAAGCTAGTCGTCAACTGTAACACCCCAGCTCAACATTGAGCCTGGAATGCTACTAAAATTAAATTAAACAAAACAAAACTAAGACCAATTACCAATTTTCGGCAGAACCTTCTTTGTATAATTAACTATACCGAGGTTCCAACAATTAATCATAGCAATTAACAATAAACTCAATATTCAAGTTCATTCAAGCATGCAAGATAACCTAATAAACATAGACAAAACATGCTATTCTCCTTATTACAATTAACCTGAAACTTAAAACCATCCATACGTGATTCACAAGCGTCTACTTATTATTGAATAAAATCTAAATGGCGATCGCTTTAAGGATGAGTGGTAGTGAGTGCATCCAAACATCTACTCCCTCCCATGCATGCCGTTCTTGCTAGTTGTACCTAAAACATATCAAAGCAAGAGTGAGCCCAAAGACACAACAAGTATCATCAAGGCTAAAGCTAAAATCACAGTCATGGCATCAATATTCCAAATTAAACATTACACTAAACATAGCCTTCATGCTTATGTAATGCGACCATGCAATGCACCTTTTAAACTTTATCTCTTTTCGCATTTTACCGGTAATGCGGGGTATACAACCATCGATGTATACCCTTGGCTATGCACTCTGGCACAGGGACCAAGAGCCTATACTCCACAAGTATAGGGACCTTTGCCCATCATCATCATGATGGGGACCTCTTTACTCATTGCCCACATTCTACTTAATGTGGGGACCTCAACCCGTCATTTACATGACGGGACCTCAACTATTCATACTTGGTCACCACGTGACCAAGACTCAATCATGCTTACTACATGCATATGTACAATGACATCATCTTCCAAACATATGAATTCAACGTGTACATAATAACATGTAAGCATTAACAACATACACAGGAAGCTTTAACCATAACTTGCAATTACCAAGTTATATTGTAATTCATCACATTAACATCCATGCATGGCTATTACGAACAAGACACAATCAATCTCAGCAAACAATCATAATTATTCTACAACCCGAATACTTGCCTCAACCGTGCGAGAACGGTGGACGCGAAGAGGGCGCTGCCCCTGGGATCACGCTCCCACCTGAACATAATGATAACCCAAACTAAGATAAGCATACTAGACCAAAAGCATAAATAAGAACACAATTGAACTCGCTAAACTCCCAAGCGTTTTCAATCTTCCAATTTCTACCGATCGCTTGGTGTTCACTGCAGACAGTCAATTTCTAAAATACATAACTTTCTGCTCAGGAGTCCAAATAAGATGTTCTAATACTTTCTGGAAATATAATTAAATTACCTAAATAAACTTAGTTGGGGAGCCCTTCTGATTCTGCCATGTACTGCCCCTACCAAGCCAATCTACAGAACATCAATTATCACGTCGGGTTCTCTGGACAGTACACTAAAATTATCATAACTTTTGCTACGAAAGTCCAATTCTTACGTTCTTTAGCTTTATGGAAAGGTGAGAAAATTACCCATCTTTTTTATTATAACGAGATCCTCTGATTTCATCTTTAACTAATAGATTAACTCAGATTTTTACAGACTGTTAGGATGTTGACAGATTAACAGGACAGCGGCACTAAACAATTCATAACTTTCTAACCGTTAATCGGATCTGGGCGTTCTTGGCGGCCACGGAAAGCTAACAACATAGCCCAACTATTTCTAAGAGGTTGGATCCCTAGATTCTGCATCTACAGATATGAAAACCATCGTCCAAACTACTGGACAAAACGCGATCTATTAAACCGACGCAATTCAATCTATCAAACGACATCAAATGCATCTACTACACATTAACCAGCGAAGAACACGCGACGTTACCCTTGTAGAATCACAGAAAGTTGAAGATCTTGCCCCGCGAAGTTGATCTCCTTCCCTTGCCTTGCTCCTTCCTCCAATGGCCGGCAGCGGGGAACACCAAGGCCGGCAGCAGGGAGCACCAAGGGGGGAGTGGGTGGCGCAATGGGGAGGGGAGGGGCTGCTACAGTGGCGGCGCTACAGTACATGCTACAGTAGCATGGCCTCCCCCTCCACTTGGATGGTTGCCCTAATGGGCCAAGGTGTTGTGCGCTTTTGGCCCACAGCCCAGGTTTTCTAAATTACGCAAGAATCCCCCTGAATCTTCTGTTAAATCACTTTTCTAATTGATTCTCCACCCCGAATTCTTTTCTTCTTACTTAATTAAACTTAGGGTATTACATCAACGTTGTAGTCGTTCTCACACTTGCTCACCCCTTGGGGGTCAACCTCCTCTGCAGCATGGACAATGCAGCTGAGTACAAAGTTTTACTCGCAAGACTTACAAGCAAAATAAATATATAGATGCATTCATGTATTAAAGGAAGGCTACTACACTAAGCAGTTTTCAGCGTAAAGCATATTTTCTTTGCAATAGAGTAATAGATTGTAAAGAAATTTGTCAAGACTATTTTTATTCCTTTTAAATAACAGCGAGACAACATTTATAGATATAATTAACATCCTAGAGGTGACTTCCCATCATCCACCACAACATAGCATGAATTGCCCATCCGTACCACCCGAATTCAAGTTTTAACAAAATGTTATAGTCTAATTCTTGTGGGAAATAACCAAGCGTGTCCATAACCTAGGGCGAGGCTATTTGAATAGATTATACCCTCAGACAACTACCGATACCCCTCGGTGTGGAGAACCTTGACAGGAACCCACCCCCGCACACCCTACACACACAGAACATTTTTTAACACAACACACATATCCTCCTGCGACTCGGAGCAAACACACGCCAAAGTACTAAGTCAAGACGGGTTCCATATGTCTCTCACGTGGTTGCACACAAAGGTTCTTGGATCAATGGCGCAAGTAATTCGGTCCTTGATGACTCGGGCACCAAGCACACACCCAAAAGCACACCATCCAACCAATGTGCCCAAGTCTAAAATATTTTATTTTTAGTTTTAGTTTTTTGAAATACATTATACACATGGACACCTTGACCCAAGTATTTAAAGTGATGATACAATGACCATCGTTGAAGCGATGATCCCTAGTCTACCGTTCTAAGCATTGCTAAGCGGCACTGACTCGACTATAGTATATTGTGACCATAACTCATCCACCGAGCTCTAATTCATCAGCAGGGATATTAACCTAAGTTCAGTGGCAAGGGATAACATTTGACTACAGCTCATGCAACTACTAGGATCAATATGATCAGGGGGGCTGCTTGCCTTGTTGGAGATCATCCAAGTGCTGCTGAGGATCACTCTCGTAGACAATCGAATCTCTGTAATCTATCGAACAAACAAGAAGAACAAATAAGAACGAATAACACCGAATAAAACCAAAATTCAAATTCATCCAAAAAGTGTGAAAGTTACACAAAATTTAGAGTACGATTTTAGATGAATTACTTATGCATTTTCAAGGTTAAAGGAAAACCCAGAGTAAAATAATAATAATTCATTTTAGAATTTTAAATCATAATGGATACTTTTTATATGCAGATTGAGCTAGCCCTAGCCATTATGAAGTATTTAACTAAGACTTAAACACTAGAGCCCAAAACCTAATGGATATACCTTTACAAATAGACACTTTGATTTATATTAATCTACTAACCTTATGACTATTAACCTTTCAAGATGATCTAAATTTGTATTTGTACTAGAAAATGTCACAACTTACTTGGTTGTTTTTAGTTAATATCTAATCATCTAGGTTAACCATCTTACATAATTTAATAATTACTTAATTTACTAAGTTATTATCATTTTGGTAACAACCTACAAGAATCATCCTATCATACTTTTCAAGTAGATTTCTTTGTCAGGTTTAAGGCTATACATATACTTGACCAATTTGAACCAATTTGAATTATCCTAAATCCTAGATTTGACCCTCCAAGGTGCTGATTGATAAGACAAAACTAACTGGCATTCTACTAGCTAACCTTTGCTAGCAAAGTTCCTGTAAGACATTAGCTCTATAATCACTTTCAACTTCCCTCAAAGTCCTAAACCAAATACTTGCTCATCACACTATTAGTTAGTACTACTATCTGTCACCTAATTAGCATCTAACCACTAATTGTCTAACTCGCTATCATTTTTAGACAATGTTCAACAATTGACTTTGTAGGTTAAAAGATGACAGTGCACTAACAAAAAATATGTACTTATTTCATACATACACACAAAGATATACATGCACAGAGGACACAGTGAATACTTATTTCATACATACACTCAGAGATATACGTGTAGAGAGAACACAGTGAAGGAGAAAACTACAGAGCAGAGGATGGCTGGAGGTGGCTCGGGCATGGCTCAGCGCCGGCAGTTAGAAGGTCGTCGGTGGCTATCGAGGGCAAAAATGGAACTGGCCATGTGAGGCGAATTTGAGAGTAGTGACGGTGCGGCCGAGAGTGGTCGGCAATGGCCGGGCGACGGCAAGCAGCGGCTAGAGCCGGGGAAGGAAAAAGGGGCGATGGAGCTCCGGTGGGAGAGGAAGGGGAATAGGAAGAGCACCAGCATCGGCCGGGCGTGGGGAACCCAACCCAGTGACCGGTGAAGGCCGAGAGGGTCGGTGGTGAGTCGGCGGCGCGAGCTTGAGCCGGTGCAGTGGGTCTATCGTGGCGGCGACGCTACGGCGCGGGAAGGCTGGAGTGGAAGGTTGGGGATGAATGGGGAGGGCAAAAGGTCGCTCCACCTGAGAGGAATTGACCGGAGACTTACTGGTGAAGAAGCGGCGGCGCTAGGGGCGGAGTTGGTCGGGGATAAGGAAGACGGGGCCAGTGCGACTCTCTGGAGGTTAAAACCCAAAATTGCTTGGGGGATCTTGGCTGCAGGATCTTGTGGCGCGGTGTGACACGGCCGGATGGGAGAGGAGGCCAATGGCGCGGCTGGAACGGTGGGGCGGCGGTCGGCGTGGCGTGCGCGCTTAAGCTCAGCGGCACCTACTTTCGGTGGAAGAGGAGGGGGGTAACGGGGATGATCGGGAGGGGCGCTAGGCTAACTCGGCGCTACCTTATGTAAATGGACAGGCAGAGGGGTCGATGGTGGAGGTGGCATAAGCGATGGGGATGTGTAGCGTGCGTTCGGCCGACGTGGCTCACATGCAAGGCAGGGGCGGCGGCTGCGTGGAAGAAAAGGGCTACACAAGGGGCCCGGCAGTCAGAGGGGTTGAGGAAGGGGGCGGGTCGGGTCTAGCCCAGCGAGGCTGATCAGGTTCGATCGAGCCAAGTCAAGGTTGACTGAGCTCAAAATCAAAAGGCTGAGGTTAAAGAATTTTTAGACAATGAAAATTAGCTCCGAAAATCCTAAAATTTTTTATAGGAGGATCCTAAACTAGAGCAGATCCTTATGTAATTTTTCTAGGATTTTTCATGCATTACATTTTTCTCAGCAAATCTTTCAAATTTCAGCTTGCAAGTAATTTTTATTATTTGATGTGAGTGAAATTTCAAAACATGCTTGAGTTAAACTCTTATTCTAAATTCAGTATAAATGATAATTTTGTAGTTTTAAATACCAACTTTCATTTCACTTTGTTCTATTTACTATTAGGTTTGTATCTCTAAAAATGATGCATCAGTTTTTAAAAAACACTAAACTTTTGAATGCAAAACCAGAAAACGCAAATGACAACAAGATGCAACAAGAGTTTTAAAAATATCATATTTTATACATTTGAAACACAAACCATACTTGGGGATGAGATTTGGGATGCTATAGTACCAACTAGATTTTAACTATGGTATCAGGGGGTGGTTAAATCAATATTCAAGTTTGGATGTACAAAGGAATTAGGAATAACTATAAAGCTTTAAATACGAATTTAAATTACTTGAATTTAAATAAGCATGCCATAATAATTTAAAACAAAATTTAAATAATTTCAAATAATGGGATCCAATATGATCAATGATGTTACTTGCTTTGCTCAAATGCTTGAGGATCTACTTCTTCGCAAAATTCTGGTTCCCTAGAGTCGTCGAAATCTACACGGGAAGACGAAACAAATTCAAATAAAATTCAAATAAACTCCAAATCAAATAAATTTAGTGTAGATAGCTAGATCTTGATTTTAGATAAATTTAGAAATTTGAATTGCTCGAATCACAATTCGAACGGGCTTTTGGAAGATTGAAAACACATGAAATGATGAAAAAGGGAATTTTGGATTTCTTTTTTTGGATTTATTTTTATTTGGAAAAAAATGGACTATGCAGCTGACAAGTGGGCCCCAGAAACGAGCGTACGGTAGTCCACAGTGAACCCGGCTCCTGGCATAGGGCCATGCCACGCGGGCTAGGCCACGTGGGCAGCCACGCTAGCAGATGTAGTGAGGTGGCGGTGAGGTGGAGGCCACGTCGATTCTGGGACGATGGCACTCAGTTGCGCAGGCTCGCCAGCGCTCCACGCCATGGCAAGCCTCGGCGAGGGTACCGAGAGGGAGAAGGAGGTGAGGCGAACCTCACGTGCACAGTTTTGGCGACAAAGGGCGAAGGGATGGCCGGCGACGAGCGGATGAAGCGGCAGTGGCGGCGGTCGAAGGCGGTGATTAGGTTCCGATGGCGGCCCGGTGAAGTGGTGTGTGCACAAGGAGTGCTGCGATGAGGCGATGCCGATGGTGGAGTCGGCGGAGGTAGAGGAGCTTCCACGGCGGTGTAATCACCGACAACGAGGATTGCAGCAGAAACTCTTGGAGCTCAAATCCCTGGCGATTGAGGGCTAGAGAGAGGGTATGGGTTGGGGAAAAAGGAAGAGGGGCTCAAGGGGCAGCAGGTGCTTGCTTTTATAGCCGTCGAGGAGGAGGAGAGAGGCGGTTCAACGGGCGGGGCGCACGAGCAAAGCTCTGGTTGCGCAGGGCATGGCACAGGACGCACGGAGTGACAGGGGCAGGTGGTGGCGGAGAAAATGGGGGAGCGGTGGTGGTGGGAAACGTGACATTTAATGCCCTGTTGACGAGGCGGTGAGGATGGGCGAAGGTGCCGGCGGGATTCGCGGCGCGATGAAGAAAAACGAGGGCGGCATTGGCTCCCAACGGGCAGGAGGAGGAAGATGACGGGGGAGAGTGTAACACCCCAACTCAACAATGAGCCTGGAATGCTACTAAAATTAAACTAAACAAAACTAAACTAAGATCAATTACCGATTTCGGCAGAACCTCCTTTGTATAATTAGCTATACCGAGGTTCCAACAATTGATCATAGCAATTAACACTAAACTTAATATTCAGGTTCATTCAGGCATGCAAGATAATCCAATAATCATAAACAGAACTGGCTATTCTCCTTATTACAAATAAACTGAAACATTTAACCAATCATACGCGGATCTCAAACTGTTTGCTAATTATTAGAATAAAGTCTAAATAGTAGACGCCTTAAGGATGAGTGGTAGTGAGTGCATCCAAACATCTACTCCCTCCCATGCATGCCGTTCTTGCCAGTTGTACCTAAAACATATCAAAGCAAGTGTGAGCCCAAAGACTCAGCAAGTATCAACAAGGTTAAAGCTAAAATCACAGTCATAACATCAATATTCCAAATAAAACATTTCACTAATCATAAACTTCATGCTTATGTAATGCGTCCATGCAATGCACCTTTTAAACTGTCTCTTTTCGCATTTTACCGGTAATGCGAGGTATACATCCGTCGATGTATACCCTTGCCTATGCACCCTAGCATAGGGACCAAGAGCCTATACTCCACAAGTATAGGGACCTATGCCCATCACCATCATGATGGGGACCTCTTTACTCATTGCCCACATTTTGCGAATGTGGGGACCTCAAGCCCATCATTTACATGACGGGGACCTCAAAAGTTCATACTTGGTCACCAAGTGACCAAGACTCAATCATGCTTTGACATGCATATGCACAATGACATCATCTTCCAAATATATGAACTCAACATGTACATAATATCATGTAAGCACTAACATCATACACAAGAAGCTTTAACCATAACTTGCATTTACCAAGATATATTGTAATTCATCACATTAACATCCATGCATGGCTATTACTAACAAGATACAATCAATCTCAGCAAACAATCATATTTAATCTACAACCCGAATACTTGCCTCAACCGTGCGAGACCGTGGACGCCAAGAGGGTGCTGCCCTGGATCACGCTCCCACCTGAACATAATGATAACCCAAACTAAGACAAGCTTACTGGACCAAAAGCATAAATAAGAACACAATAGAACTCACTAAACTCCCAAGCGTTTCCAATCTTCCAATTTCTACCAATCGATTTGGTGTTCACTGCGGACAGTCAACTTCTAAAATACATAAATTTCTGCTCAGGAGTCCAAATAAGATGTTCTAATACTTTCTAGAAATATAATTAAATTACCTAAATAAACTTAGTTGGGGAGCCCTTCTGATTCTGCCATCTACTGCCCCTACCAAGCCAATCTACAGAACATCAATTATCACGTCGGGTTCTCTGGACAGTACACTAAAATTATCATAACTTTTGCTACGAAAGTCCAATTCTTACGTTCTTTAGCTTTATGGAAAGGTGAGGAAATTACCCATCTTTTTCATTCTAACTAGATCCTCTAATTTCGTATTTAACTAATAGATTAACTCAAATTTCTACAGACTGTTAGATTGCTGACAGATTATCAGGACAGCGACACTAGAAAATTCATAACTCGCTAATCGTTAATCAGATTTGGGCGTTCTTGGAGGCCACGGAAAGCTAAGGACACGACCCAACTTTTTCTAAGAGATGGTATCCACGGATTTTGCCTTTAAGGACCTCAAAACCGCCGTTCAAATGACTGGCCAGAAAGGGATCTAAACAGCCGACATTGCTAAACATCCAATTAAACAACTAATCCATGGGGAACGATGGTTGCCTACGACGAGTTGATGAAGATCATGAACAATTGCTGGTGACCTCTCCTCCTTTCCCTCCTCTCCCCTTCTCTTCTTTCTTCCGTGGCCGGCCTCCACACCACAACCCCTTCTCCTTCCACGCAGCCAACCGCAGGAAGCTTCAAGAGCATCAATGGCAGATCAGTTCTTGGGGAAGATGAGGCACCTAGGGGAGGGGAATAGGAGGGGTGGAGGCGCTGGAGGGTGCTGGTTGGGGGCGGCAGCCAAAAGGATCAAGGGGGTGGCGGCCAAAGAGAAAGGGGGAGGGAAAAGAGGAGGGGGAGTATAGGGGCGGCTAGGGTTTGGGTGGGGAGTGGCCCCTGGTCAAGCCAGCCCTCTGGCCAAGGCCCAGGCCCAGTTGCCATGAAAAAGCGGAAAACCCCCTCTCTTTTCTTGTTTTGATGATTTTCTGAATTAAACTTTCCCCCGATTAAAATATTCTCTACCGATTAAATTAATTTATCCCGATTATTTGCTTCTCACACTTTCGGAGTATCACATTCTACCCCCCTTAAACTGAATTCGACCTCGAATTCTAAGCACGCTTAAATCAAAGTATAATCACAGCTAAAGTCTTATAACATTAGCACGTACCTGCTGCAAATAACTCTGGATATTGTTCGCGCATGCGAGACTCCAATTTCCAGGTGGCCTCCCTCTCGGTCTGCTGTGACCAAAGCACCTTAACGTACTTTAAAGTTTTATTCCTCAACGTCTTCTCTGATCTTTCCAGATCTCGTGACCGCTTGGACTCGAAAGATCTTGCTCAATGGTTAGAGGTTCTAGAGACACATGATGCTCCGGATCACGAAGGTACTTCCTTAACATGGACACATGAAAACGCTAGCACCCCAAGATAGACTCGTAGGTCCAAGCGGTATGCCAATTTCGATCCGAGCCAAGATCGTGAAAGGCCCAACGCACCTCGGGCTAAGCTTCCTCCGTAATCAACCTCACTACACCCTTAGTGGGCGATACTCTCAAGAGCACCCGATCTCCCACTTCAAATTCCAAATCCCTTCTCCGCACGCTCTGATAACTTTTCTCGCTCGCCTGGTCTAACGGTCTGTCCTCACCAATGCCACTCGCTCCATCGTCTTTTGGACCCAATCCGCCTAAGATCGCCTTCTACCACCGCTTCCCAACAAAGGGGTGACCTGCATTTTCGCCCATATAAAACCTCGAATGGTGCGGCTTTAATACTTGAATGGTAGCTGTTATTGTAGGAAAATTCCGCCAATGGCAACTGATCCTCCCAACTACCCTTCCAAGACAAGACACAGGACCGCAACATGTCCTCCAAGGCCTAAATGGTGTGCTCTGACTGTCCATCTGTTTGTGGATGAAATGTTGTACTCAGTCGGAGCTTGGTGCCCAGTGCACTTTGCAAACTCTCCCAAAACTTGGATACAAACTTGGCATCTCTGTCAGAAATGATGGTCTTTGGCACACCATGCAATCTCACAATCTCCCGCACATAAATAGGAGCCAAGTCGCTCGCTGAGTGGGTCGTGTGGATAGGAATAAAGTGCGCCGATTTGCTGAATCGATCTACTATCACCCAAACTGCGTCCTTCCCTCACGGCGATCGAGGTAACACGACTACAAAGTCCATAGAGATATCATCCCAAGGCCATTGAGGGACCTCCAACGGCTGTAATAACCCTGCAGGACACTTATGTTCTGCCTTCACTTGCTGGCAAACACCACAAGATGCTACATAATTAGCAATGTCTACTTTCATTCTCTTCCACCAAAAGTTCTGCTTCAGATCACGGTACATCTTCGTCTCACCCGGATGAACAGTGTACGGGGTGCGATGTGCCTCCCTCAAAATATCATCCTTAACCTCCGCCTTCTGCGGCACACACAGGCGACCTTTAAATCGCAATGCTCCAGACCCATCCAGACTGAAATCCCCTTCCTTGCCCATCTCCAGACTGAAATCCCCTTCCTTGCCCATCTCCAGACGCTTTCTGACCCTCTGTAATAATTGGTCATCTCACAGCCTCCCGCACCCGCCTCGAATGGTGACTCTAAGATTAACGTGTTTCGACTGAGCCGTGCTCGCATAGCAAGAAGATATTCCCATGCGATCAAAATCAGCAATTAAACAATCCAGAGTACCAGGCGTCGCCTTGCGACTAAGAGCATCAGCCACCACATTGGCCTTGCCGGGATGGTATTGAATCGTGAGATCATAATCCTTGATTAGCTCCAACCATCTGTGTTGCCTCATATTCAAATCCTTCTGTGTAAAGATGTACTTAAGGCTTTTGTGATCAGTGAAGACATCACAAGATTCACCATACAGATAGTGCCTCCAAAGCTTCAATGCAAACACTACAGCGGCCAACTCTAAATCATGTGTTGGGTAATTCTGCTCATGCTTCTTCAGCTGCCTAGATGTGTAAGCCAATACCTTGCCATATTGCATGAGCACACAACCCAAACCGACACGAGAAGCGTCGGAATAAACTGTGAAACGCTTCCCCGGTTCAGGAACAGTGAGAACAGGAGCGGTCACCAGTTTTTCTTTCAAAGTCTGAAAACTGCGTTCACAATCATCATCCCACCGAAACTTCACATCCTTCTGAGTGAGCTCGATAACGGCCGAATGATGGAGAAATCTTGCACAAAACGCCGATAATAACCTGCCATACCAAGGAAGCTTCTCACTTCTTTGACGTTGGTCGGCCTTCCCCAATCTACCACTGTGGAGATTTTACTTGGATCAACTGATATTCCCTTATCATTGATAACATGCCCCAAGAATCCCACTTCAGACTTCCAGAACTCGCACTTCTTCAGCTTTGCATAAAACCTATTCTCTCTTAGTGTCTCCAACACCAGCCTCAGATGACGTTCATGTTCTGCTTCAGTCTTTGAGTAGATCAAAATATCATCAATAAAGACGACGACAAAGTCATCCAGATACTCATGTAGCATCCTATTCATTGTCTCCATGAAAGTAGCAGGAGCATTCGTTAGTCCAAAAGACATAACTTTAAATTCAAAATGCCCATACATTGTGGAGAACGCCGTTTTCTCAATATCCTCCTTTCAGACAGGAATCTGATTGTATCCCGACTGGAGATCAATCTTTGAAAATACCTTTGCCCTCTCAACCGGTCAAATAAATCTTCAATGCGTGGCAAAGGATATTTATTCTAATGGTCACCGTTGAGAGCACGGTAATCAATACACATTCGCCAACTACCATCTTTTTTCTTGGTAAACAACCTTCGAGCTCCCCACGGAGACACACCGACGAATAAGATCTTTCGCCTTTAGATCGCCCGCTTGCTTTTTAATTCCTCTGAAAAGGACGTGCGACGGACGGGTCATGGAAACCAGTCTAGCACCGGGTACTAAATCAATCCTGAACTCCACTGGGCGAGGTGGGGGCATCCCGGGCAGATCTGCCGGAAATACGTCCAAAAACTCTCGAACCACTGGAATACCTGCAGCAGTCAAAGACGAACTCGGCTTCTCTACCAAGGACAAGAGAAATCCACTCTTTGCTGCTCGACTACCAGGAAACAAACTAGCCAGCACACAAAGAGAGTAAGAAGGGGCACTACCCTGAAACACTATCTCCTGCCCAGACGGAGCTTGCAGAGTTACTGTCTTCCAAAAGCATGATATGACAGCACGGTAACTATGCAACCAATCCATACCCAAAATAACGTCAAACGGTTCCATCTTCATGACCATCAGATTAGCAATAAAGTCTTCCCCATCTAAAGAGATCGCACAACCGGGACAGACTGTGGAAGTAGAAAGAATTCCTCCAGGAGAATTAACTAGAACCGACTGAGCTATAGATTGCATACTCAAATGTGCTCTGCTAGCAAACTCTAGTGATGCAAAAGAGAAAGTAGCTCCAGAATCGAATAAAACAAAAGCCTCCACTGAGTCCACAAGGAGCATACCTGTCATCACGTCGGGACGACCCACCAACTCAGCAGTCGGCATGGCATAAGCAATCATATCAAGGGCGGTGCCCCAAAGACTGGTATGGTGGTGCAAAGAATGTAGGGGGTGTTGAAGGTGTCAGAATCGAAGCGAAACGGTGCCAAGGAGCAGCAACCAAAAATACCCTGGTGGTGGGATCCCTCCAGGAGCTGAGAAGTAAGACTGTGGCTACCCCCATGACTAGGTGGGAGTAGCTGCTAGCATCTGCACTGACCCCCGAGAAGAAGTGGCTGGCACTTGCGCTGGCGACTGAATTGGCTCCCACTTGATAACACTAGCCGACTCGCCGATGCATCACCACCTTATGACCCGCTGCACCACAAGTGGCGAAAGATCCATCCAGAACACTCTGCTGCGGTGCTCATTACCGCACTTGAAACATATCATTCCTTGCCCCGGAACCGGACGAAGCATAGGAGCACTCCCTGATGGCCGTGATGTGTTGGAAGACTGTGGTTTTGTATACTTGGACTTAAATGAATTGTGTGGGCCCTTGAACTTCTTGGAAGCGGGCTTCAGGGATGACCCGCTTCCTCCTCCAAAGCTCCTCTTTTGACTGCCACCTGCGTCAGAAGGAACCACATAATCACCCATACCTTGCATATCTTCCCCGAGCTGCATCTCTAACTCCATGCCCCGGGCTTGTTCCACTAAGGAGCTAAAATCGCGTAGTTCCAACGCTCCCAATACCTTACGAAACTCCTGTCTGAGCCCTCTGCGAAACCTCTTGGCCTTCTCGGCCTCATTGGTAGCCACTGCTGGAACAAAGCGGATTATGTTGTTAAAACCCGCTTCATACTCTGACACTGTCATCTTGCCCTGCTTGTAGCTATTCAACGAGACTTTCATCCTCTCCACAATGAAGCTGGATAAAACCTCCTCCGGAATTGCTCCACAAACAACTCCCAGGTAACTGGGCCATGGGCAGCGGTCCTAGCTGTCAGACTCCTCCCACCAGATATCCGCCGCCTTTAAGCCGAAAGCCACGAATCGTGCCCTCATCTCCGGTCATTCCAAGTGCTCAAGTGTCTCTCCATGTGTCGCATGACCAATTTGCAAGATCAATCGGCGTGCTCAAATTTCATCAAAAGTATTCAACAGAGCGCTCCCATCGGTGTAGCCCCATAGCACCCACCACAGGAACCGCGGTAGGAGTCGCCAAAGGAGCGGTGGTGCAATGGCGCCGATTCTCGAATCGCTGAAGCAACCTCCTCTTGGATCCTTCGTAACTAGCCTCTCCGCCACTGAGACCTCAACTTTGGGCGGGCGCGTTCGCCTCGCTAGCACTGTCACATCGGCCACGACCACGCCACGGCCTCCACCCTTGCCATCTCTAATTATCACAAACAAGCACAAATTCGCACATTAAGCACACATCAAACAATAATAAACAACGAAAGCGAGATGCAATGCAAACCCAATCCCCACCTATTGTGCCTAGTGTGTCAAAATTAATTGTTTATTTATCATGACCTACAAACCGCTCGATACTAATCAGAACACCCTACCAACAATGAGGCCGAATGCTACTAAAATTAAACTAAACTAAGATCAATTATCGATTTCGCAGAACCTCCTTTGTATAATTAGCTATACCGAGGTTCCAACAATTGATCGTAGCAATTAACACTAAACTTAATATTCGTGTTCATTCAGCATGCAAGATAATCCAATAATCATAAACAAAATCGGCTATTCTCCTTATTACAAATAAATCAAACATTTAACCAATCATACGCGATCTCAAACTGCTTGCTAATTATTAGAATAAAGTCTAAATAGTAGATGCCTTAAGGATGAGTGGTAGTGAGTGCATCCAAACATCTACTCCCTCCCATGCATGCCGTTCTTGCCGCTTGTACCTAAAACATATCAAAGCAAGTGTGAGCCCAAAGACTCAAGAAGTATCAACAAGGTTAAAGGTAAAATCACACCATAGCATCAATATTCCAAATAAAACATTTCACTAATCATAAACTTCATGCTTATGTAATGCGTCCATGCAATGCACCTTTAAACTTTGTCTCTTTTCAGATTTTATCGTAATGCGAGGTATACATCCGTCGATGTATACCCTTGCCTATGCACCCCAAGCATAGGGACCAAGAGCCTATACTCCACAAGTATAGGGACCTATGCCCATCACCATCATGATGGGGACCTCTTTACTCATTGCCCACATTCTCGCAAATGTGGGGATTTCAAGCCCGCCATTTACATGACGGGACCTCAAAGTTCATACTTGGTCACCAAGTGACCAAGACTCAATCATGCTTTGACATGCATATGCACAATGACATCATCTTCCAAATATATGAACTCAACATGTACATAATATCATGTAAGCACTAACATCATACACAAGAAGCTTTAACCATAACTTGCATTTACCAAGATATATTGTAATTCATCACATTAACATCCAAGCATGGCTATTACTAACAAGATACAATCAATCTCAGCAAACAATCATATTTAATCTACAACCCGAATACTTGCCTCAACCGTGCGAGGCCGGTGGACGCGAAGAGGGTGCTGCCCCTGGGATCACGCTCCCACCTGAACATAATGATAACCCAAACTAAGACAAGTTTACTGGACCAAAAGCATAAATAAGAACACAATAGAACTCACTAAACTCCCAAGCGTTTCCAATCTTCCAATTTCTACCAATCGACTTGGTGTTCACTGCGGACAGTCAACTTCTAAAATACATAACTTTCTGCTCAGGAGTCCAAATAAGATGTTATAATACTTTCTGGAAAGATAATTAAATTACCTAAATAAACTTAGTTGGGGAGCCCTTCTGATTCTGCCATCTACTGTTCCTACCAAGCCAATCTACAGAACATCAATTATCACGTCGGGTTCTCTGGACAGTACACTAAAATTATCATAACTTTTGCTACGAAAGTCCAATTCTTACGTTCTTTAGCTTTCTGGAAAGGTGAGAAAATTACTCATATTTTTAATTATAACTAGATCCTCTAATTTCGTATTTAACTAATATATTAACTCAAATTTCTACAGACTGTCAGATTGCTGACAGATTATCAGGACAGCGACACTAGAAAATTCATAACTCGCTAATCGTTAATCGGATTTGGTCGTTCTTGACGGCCACGGAAAGCTAAGGACACGGCCCAACTTTTTATAAGAGATGGGATCCATGGATTTTGCCTCTAAGGACCTCAAAACCGCCGTTCAAACGACTGGCCAGAAAGGGATCTAAACAGCCGACATTGCTAAACATCCAATTAAACAACTAATCCCTGGGGAACGATGGTTACCTACGACGAGTTGATGAAGATCACGAACACTTGCTGGTGACCTCTCCTCCTTTCCCTCATCTCCCCTTCTCTTCTTTCTTCCGTGGCCGGCCTCCACACCACAACCCCTTCTCCTTCCACGCAGCCAACCGCAGGAAGCTTCAAGAGCATCAATGGCAGATCGGTTCTTGGGGAAGATGAGGCACCTAGGGGAGGGGAATAGGAGGGGTGGAGGCACAGGGGGGTGCTGGTTGGGGCGGCAACCAAATGGATCAAGGGGTGGTGGCCAAAGAGAAAGGGGAGGGAAAAAAGGAGGGGGAGTATAGGGGCGCTAGGGTTTGGGTGGGGAGTGGCGCCCTTGGCCGGCCAGCCTCTCTGGCCAAGGCCTGTGCCCAAAGTTGCCGTGAAAAGCGGAAAACCCCCTCTCTTTTCTTATTTTGATGATTTTCTGAATTAAACTTTCCCCCGATTAAAATATTCTCTACCGATTAAATTAATTTATCCCGATCATTTGCTTCTCACACTTTCGGAGTATCACAGAGAGACCGAGAAGTGGGGCCCACCTGTCGGTGAGGGCGAGCGAGAAAGGCACAGTGTTTGGGGCCGTTCGATTTTGATCGAACGGTCCAAATCGATTTGAACGTTCGAACCATCCGAACGTTACAATGCGATCGGGCTATTAAAACTCGATTGGACGATCCACAATGATTGGGAGGTTTGGACAGTCCGAAACTCCCACCTTGATCGGGCCGTCCAATTTTGATCGGATGGTCCACAAGAGAGGATGGCGTGGGCTAAGCGCACGCGCGAGAATGGGCCGTGGAGCAAGGATGAAGGCGAGGAATAGGAATGGGCCGAGAGGAAATCGGCCTGAAGCCAAAAGACGGATTTAAATAGATTTTTGATTTAAGAAATACAAGAAATAGAAAAGGCTTTTTAGAAAATTGTTAGTTAGGTCCAAAAATTCTATAAAAAACACAAAGAAATTCCTTGAATTATTTGGAACTTAATAAAATTATTTATAACTTAACTTTAGCTTTTAATTTTGCAATTAAATTATTTTTGGCTTTTGGGCAAAAAGAAAAGCCCTTTTTAAAATCCAGAAAATCCAAGAAAATACTTAATGCATTCTTTTTTACTTTAAATCCAATAATACCCAAGAGAATTCAAATAAACCAATTTTGATTTACTTGAAGTTTGATTAACTCATTTTAATTCGAATGGTTAATTTTAATTTGAAAATTTTCAAAAAGCCTCAAACAATGGGATGTTATAGGTTCGGGATGAAAGATATCATCATGTGTTGATGAGCCTCAAGACAAGATCTCGAAGTAAAAAAAATCATCATATGTTGATGATATTCAAGACAAGATCCCAGAGTGAAGAAGATCATCTTGTATTGATGATATTCAAGTCAAGAACTTGGAGTAAAGGAAATAATCATGTGTTGGTGATTATCAAGTCAAGAACCCAGACATGAAGTGGAGATATTCTTCATGAAGTGATCACTCCAAGATGGATACTCAAGGGAAAGGTATGACTAGCATAGGCTAAGGATGTGTTCCTAGTCTTTTACCGATCTCGGTGTTTGGTTAGAAGACTAGTTTGCTAGAATAGGTTATCGTACTATTAAGAGGGGTCTTGTCTAGTAACTTGAGTATCATCATGTGTTGATAGCTTAATCCCATTTGTTCTAGCTCTTCTAGGCATGATGCTATTGTTTGCGAATGTATTTTACAAATAGTTGAAGCTCATGCATCAACTCTTTGTAGCATGAGACTATAATTTACAAATGTGTTTTGTAAATGGTTGCAGTCCATGCACCTACTCATTGTGGCATGATACTAAAGTTTGCAAATATGTTTTGTAAATTGTTGAAGTTCATGCATCATTCCTTGGCATGGTCTAAGATTGCTCATTGCTCTTTTCTTGGATTTAGGCCATGTGTTGGCTCTTTGGAGTTGTGCTTATTGATTTGATCAAATGTGTTTGAGATCAATTTGATTTGATCAAATGCGTTTGAGATCAATCAATGTGAGAGCCCTAGAGATTTAACTTGTAATGCTTAACCATCCCAATGGTCCTAGCATTACAAGAGAAATTCCCAGCCCTCGGTATGTTATGTACCACCTAGGAGCGGTACACACACCTTCACAAACAGTATCAAACCATACACAGGTTATCACAATACTGCAAGATAAAATATCAAGTACGCAGCGGAAAACAATAAATGAACTGAAATAAAATCATAAATTAACGAGCGATGGAGTCCCAATGGCTTGCCATAACCCGCAGGGAAACCGACTAGGGTTCAAACTTTAGTAATCGACGTTTCTGCGCAAACTTTATTACCTGATTCGACCTCAACACCTGCTGTCCAGATTAGTAAACAAAAGCAAATAGTGAGTACACGAATGTACTCCGCAAGACTTTACCAAGCCTATACATAGCTACATACAAGCTCTACTCAGTGGAGAAGGCTATCAAGTTCATTTTTAGCATAAAGCAATATTTCAATTTGAATACCATGTAGTAGATTTAAATTGCGAGTGAGCAAACATTTTTAATACTTCAAATATCAGTGAGTAAATAACATTAGACAACAACTAAACATCAACAAGTGGCTGCCCCTACAGCACACAATATAGTATGAGAAACCATTCTCAATACCACCAATCAAGTTTTAAGTTTAAATTCCAAAATGTTGAGTCTAACTCTCGAAAGACCTCACCAAGCGTGTCCATAACCAAGGACGTGGCTACTCGAATAGTTTAAACCCTGTAGGGGTTTACAACTTTACCCACATGTCGGACTGCTCCTTTTGCCACCGGATAAAGCACACTTCCAAAGGTATGCCGGCAGAGCTAAGTCCTACAAGACGTTTTCCAATATTGTGTATTAACTACGAGCCGCCCGTATGGATAGAAACCCATACGTTGTGTCGGAGTCATTGTAAAGCCTCAGTCAACTACCCCTCAGGGTATAGCCTCGGATAACTACAATGCCCCTCAGTGTGGAGAACCTAGACAGAACCCACTCCCGCACACCCAACACAACAACACATCTCTTTTTTTTAAACACAACACACTCAACCACCTCCTCCGACTCGGAGCTAACACACACAAAAGTACTAAGTCAAGAGGTGTTCCCAATACCCTCATGTGGAAGCAAAAGTTATTGGATTAGTGTAACAAGATGTTCGGTCCTTGTTGACTCGGGCACCAACCACACACCCAATAGCACACCAACAATAAATGTGCCCAAGTCCAAATCGTTTTATTTTCATTTTTAGTTTTCCAAATATGATAGCACAGGGTGCTGAATATAGCATAATAAAAATGATTTATGTGATCAAGGTCATCGACAAGTCAACAACCGCCCAAACTACCGAAAACTAAGCATTGCTAAGCATGACACCGAATAAACATAAATAGACCATATAACATCCACCAGGCTCTAATTCACCATCGGGATTATTAACTTAGGCTAGTTGCAGGGGATGAACAGTTTTAGGGAATACATGCAATAGGATTAACTACCTCCAATCCCAAACATAACTTGACAAATAAAGCATGCATACATACAGTTGCAAAACAAGATAATAATTTTTGAATGTAATAGGATCAACATGCATCAATGAAATGGGTGCTTGCCTTTGCTTGCTGGTACTCTGGACATTCTCACGATCATTTTGATTGTACTCCCGAATCATTGTCATCTAATGATAATAACCAACAAAGCAAAAGCATCGAATAAACACCAAAATTCCAAACGTCCCCAAAAATTATGAAATTAATACAGAAGGTAGAGAATGATTTAGATGCATTTTAGGTGAAAATTTTAGTTCAATTGGAGCTCATATGAATTTTTGAAGTTAATTCGATTTCTAGTATAAAAAGAATTCTTTTCTAGAATTAGTTCTAATCCTGAAATTTTATGTGACAGGAATATGCTTTAAACCTATTCCATATTAAAGTTCATGAACAAAGGAAACCAACAAAATTGGTTTCACTCAATTTGGAGTTGATTTGCCTTAGTTATAAAGTTTATTCTAAGGATGTACTACAGATCCTCAATCTCTACTTGCCTTATCAGTTTTTACCAAATATCCCAAAGACTAGTGCTACTGTTGCTATCGTTAAAAGATTGCTCAAAGGCTAACTGAATTGATGCAATTTCTAACTACTTGTAATAACCATGTCATTAACCTACTGTTGCTTACCTCCAAAATTTGAGAAGGGAGATTACCAACTGAAAGTCTGTTGAACCTTAACCTACTAAGCATCATGAGAAATATTTGTATTAGCAATTGGTTAGGTTGGGCCCTCTGCTAGAGAAATATCCAAATGGCTATTTGAATCAACCAAAGTTCTAACTATTTGTATTAGCAAGGTCATTAGTCCTACAGACAATTCTAGTTATCCTCAGATCACCTTACTGTTCATTTTCAGATATTCATCAAGTGTTTGTTAATTAAACTTCTTACTAGATCAATTACCCGGCCAATTGTTAAGCAAATCCTTGAGGGATCCAATAGTCATCACAGCACTCTTAGCTAAAAAGGGCTAATTGAATCAAAACCTTTCTAGGTACTAGCCTCAGCACTGACATTAGTTTCTCTATTGTTTCAGTTCTTTATCTAGTCATCTTCTCTGCTATTTCATTCTTTTAAAGTAGTTTTTCTGATTTGAGGTACTGTTAACTAAAACCTATTGCTAAATCAAAAACTCATTTCTTAAGAAAATTTTTGAGTTGATCTTAATAGGTTAATCACAACACTTAGCACTCATTTGAAGATTCAGAATTGTTGATTATTAGAACTATCGGTTTCCCTGAAGTTCTATTGTCTGCTACCTGAAATTCTTTCACTCTGTCCATTCATCTTAAGATACCTCCCCCCTAATCAAACATGTAACTCAAAATTAACCTCCAATCTCAGGTTAATTACTTAGTGCAAATATCACCTAACCTCCTAACTAACTACTGTCAGACAAAAGTTCATATTACACAGAGAGAGAGCAAATAGAGGGAGCTCAAGGAGGATAGTACAGAGGAGCTAGGATGCCACCTAGAGCTGCACTCGTCATCAGCGGCAGAGTGGTGGCGAGGCAGCGGTGATGGCTAAAATAGGATCGGGGAGTGGAGGCGACCATGAGGGTGGTGGAGTTGGGGTTCGGGCAACCCTGTGGCGGTGCAGCAAGGCCGAGTGGCCGCCGACAGTAGGGGTGGCAAGGTAAGACGGTGCTCCGGTGAGGGAGAAGGGGACTTAGGGCGAGCATGAGCATCGGTAGGATGTAGGGGACTCACCGGTGTGGTCAGTGGAGGCGGAGAAGACCAAAGTCGGGCTGGCAACGTGTACATACGATGGCGCGAGGAGGTCTTCCGTCGTGGCGGGCCTGGGGAGAAGGAGGGCACAAGAGCAAGTTAGGGGATGGTAGAAGGAGCGTAATAGATGCTTACAGAGAGAGGAATTGGAGGAAGGCTCCATGCATCTAGTATGTCTCAGCGATCACAAGGGATGACGATGTTTCACAGGTGATCGCATCCGGATGGCTCGGCGTCTAGGAGCTGTAGCGACAGAGAACTGGGAGTTGGGGAAATAGACTTTACTTATTGTTTCCTTCCGATACATGAGTAGTGCTTCCCCTTTTATAGTTTTATCTATTCAAAGCAAGTACATAACTATGGCCAAAAGACAGCAGAAATAAGTAATAGACTCGGACTCTCCTGTCGACTCGGACTCATCTTCTTGTCAAGTTGAACTTCATGTTGTTTGCGCCGACTATATCTCCTTCCGAGTACCGCGTCTCTGATAAGGAATTCCCCACACAACATCTCTCCCGGCCTCAGCAAACAGCTCATCCTTGAGCTGAAATGATGGATACGCAAGTTTGAATTCTTCCACCGATTCCCATGTAGCATCCGCAGCTGGTAATCCCACCCATTGAACCAGTACATGCCAAACATCACGACACAGACTTGCCTTCAAAATTTTCACGGGAACTGGAATTGCTCGTCTGCTCTCAATGTTTGGTAGAACCAGTATGGATGTAGGTGGAGTCCCATGAAATTTCTTCAGAAGACCAACATGGAACATATTGTGTAGACGACTTCCAGTGGGTAGTTGGAGGCAATACGCCACGGTACCAATGCGAGCTAACACCTGATATGGGCCGTAGAACCGTGGACTGAGTTTGCCTGTGCGCTGTCCTGGTAATGAGGCTACTGAGCGATGAAGTAGACACAGCCATACCCAATCATGCACCTCAAAAGTTATCTCACAGTGATGTTTATCATAGTATAGTTTGGCGTACTGTTGGGCTTGAAGTAAATGTTCATGGACCTCACAGATGAAGTCATCACAGTCCTGAAGTTGAGCTTCAACTGCCACCACCTTTGCCGTCCCGGCATCATAAGTCGTCAAGGAGGGAGGAGCACGCCCATAAACCACCTTGAAAGGAGTATCACGCAGATCATTGTGATACGAAGTGTTATAACAGTATTCCACCCATGGTAGCCAATCAACCCAAGTACGCGGTCGATCTCTTGTTAAGCACCAAAGGCTTTGTTAACCGCTTTTGTTTTGCCATCGGATTGTGGGTGAAATGCCGAGCTCATGTGAAGCTTAGTTCCTGTTAAACGGAACAAATCTTGCCAAAAAAGACTGGTGAAAACCGGGTCACGGTCACTAACAATTGACTGTGGAATCCCGTGGAGGCGCACAATATCTTGAAAAAATACACAAGCGATTGTCGTCGCTGTATATGGATGGCCCAATGGAATAAAGTGAGCATACTTAGAAAAAAAGTCAATAACCAAAAGGATGATCGATTTTCCATGTACACAGGGTGACCCTTCGACGAAGTCCATCGAAATATCAGCCCATATGGAATTCGGAATGACCAGTGGTTGTAGTAGACCGGCCGGATGCAAGTGCTCCATTTTATTTCATTGGCATATCACACATGCTTGGACAAAGTCCTGTACTGCCTTCCGTGCATGCGGTATATGGAAATCCAAACGTAGACGTTGAATGGTTTTATGAAATCCTTCGTGACTAGCATGAGCGGCAGCCAATATGGACGGTAACGTAGGTGAAGAAGGTGGTACATACACACGTCCTCGATGGAGTACTAGTCCTTCGAACCAAGCCCACGGTGCTCCTAACTCGCCTGATTGAATTTTCAATTGTATGGCCTCTAACTCAGAGGATGATGCCACCTCATGACGTAGCTCATCAAATAGAGAAAAGGATGGTCCTGACCAGGCATATGTAACAGCAGTGTCTCCTTCATGGTGAGAAAGAGTATCGATGACGATTTTGAGATGCCTTGGGCGATATTCAACCATGGCTGTATCCAAACAATTTGCTGACCCATTGATGTTGTGGTATAGTGGAGAGTCGTTGATCTAGCAAGAATTTCAGGCTGTAATGGTCAGTGCGTACAATGAAGGAATGACCCCAGAGGTATGGCTGCCAGTGTCAGATTGCGTGCACCAACCCGATGAGCTCCCATTCATATGTGGCCAGTTTTGTGTGACGAGCAGCAACAGGTTTACTGAAGAAGGCTAAGGGTCCCACGCCCTGGTGCAAGATGATGGTGAAACCAGTACTCGACGCATCTCATTCCACAATAAAATCAGTAGAGAAGTCGGGTAGGTGAAGAACTCATGTCGTAGATAGACCCCGTTTGAGTGTTTGAAATGCCTGATCCGTGGCCTCGGACCACTGAAATGTTTTCTTCTTGAGTAATTTGGTGAGAGGGGCTGCTATTGTGCCGAAATCCCGGATAAATTTACGGTAGTAGTCAGCGAGGCCAAGGAACCCACATAACCCTCACGTTGACAGTGGTTGTGGTCATGTTTGGACTGTGAGCACCTTGTCTTGGTCCATGGCTACCCCTTGAGCCGAGATAACATGGCCAAGGTAGGTGACGGACGTTGTGCCAAAGTTGCACTTGGAGTGCTTCAAATGAAGGCTGTGGACACATATGATTTGGAGGACTGCCCGTAGGTGTTGTAAATGTTCCAACCAAGATGAGCTGTAGATTAAAATATCATCAAAAAATATGAGCACAAAACGACAAAGATAGGGTCGCAACACCTCATTCATTAACGATTGTAACGTAGACGGCGCGTTTGTTAGGTCGAACAGCATCACCACAAACTCGAAGTGGCCATGATGGTTTCTAAAAGCAGTCTTGTCCACATCATCTGGATGCATACGCACTTGATGATACCCAGAGCAGAGGTCATGTTTGGTGAAGAAGCGAGCACCCCACAATTCATCTAGGAGCTCATCGAAGACCGGAATAGGAAATTTGTCGTGGACCGTCAGTTCATTAAGTGCACGGTAATCAATACAAAAGAGCCAAGAATTGTCCGCCTTCTTGACTAGGAGTACTGGTGAGGAAAATGCTGAGGTGCTTGGCCTTATCGTGCCCAGTTGTAACATAGCGTCACATTATCGTTCAAGTTCATCTTTTTGCAACTGAGGATATATGTACGGTCGTACTGCCACCGGTTCTGCACCTTGTCAAAGACGAATGTGGTGATCGAAGGAGCGTGCGGGTGGTAATCCATTCGGTTCAACAAAACGATCCTCAAACTCGGTTAATAGGGTAGTGAGGAGATCCTTCTTAGATCCTGTGATCGCGTGAACTGCTGTCGTTGGTGCTACGATGTCGTCCCAAGATATGTGTCGCCCTTCCCGCCAAAATGAAATGCGTAAATTGTTGAAATCCCAAAGGATCGGCCCGAGACTGCGAAGCCAATGAACGCCGAGAACGATGTCGAAACCTCCCAATGCAATAGCGAGAGCATCCATTGTAAATGTCTCACCTGCAATTTGGAAGTGTAGGTTCCGTGCTAAGCCCCCACTGGATACCTTGTCCCCATTGGCAACCTCCACGCGAAGATCTGGCCGAGCTTCCAACTTCACCCCCATGTGTGGAACAAGATCGGCATTGATGAAGTTGTTCGTGGACCCTGTGTCCAAGAGCGCAATGAAGGTCTTTGTGCCCACCGTGACCTAGACTTGCATCATTTCCGTTGCTCAGATGCTCCACAACCCTATAAATGCATGAAGAGACACTGTGGGTGCCGGTTCCTGGCATGCGAGTGCTTCGTTCAATGTGATCTCGTCGTCATCTACTACCTCAATATAGAACAGCCGCTGACAGCGATGACCACGTACGTATTGCTCATCACAGTTAAAACATAATCCCTGTTTGCATTGTTTGGCCACTTCGGTTGGGTTGAGGCGGCGTAAGGGGCGACCTGGCTGTGTCGTTGTGGTTGGGTTGGCCGTCGGTGCAATGCTCGGCGCTGGTTGTCTTGGTACAACCAATATGGGTATAGAGGGGCGCTGGCCACGTGGGTGCCATGGAATCGTCCGGTTGGTGTTTGCCATTGCTAGCATTGGTGTGGACTGGTTGCGTCACTCATGTGCCCGCGCGAGGCTGATGGCCACTTGGAGGTCAGGTGGGTCTTAGTGTTCGACAACCATGCGCAGTTGCTCCGGAAGGCCTACTGTGAAGAGCTATGTCTGGTGGAATGGATGCAAGGCTTCTGTTCTGCATAAGAGCTCCAAAAATGGATCAATGTAGTCTTGCACTATGCCGGGGAACGGAAGTCGAGCCAGGGCTCCAAGTGGATTACTTTAGAGAGGTGGCCCAAACCGTAGATTGCACAGCTCCTTGAGGCGATGCCAGGTTGGTAGACCATAATTATGTTCCAACTGGAAGTACCAATATTGGGTGATCCCCGTGAGGTGATAGGAAGCTAGCTAGACCTTATCGGCCTCATCCATCCTTTGCCCACGAAAAAATTGCTAGCACCGATTTATCCATACTAGAGGATCATCCTTGCCATCATATACAGGAAATTCTAGTTTGTGATAGCGTGGAACCCCTGAGGGTGGGTTACCTATGGTCAGAAGATAATCTCCGTTTGGTTCTTGTGTCTGGTGTGGCAATTGACTCAACTGATATGGCAGCGTGAAAGTTGTGGTTGCCGCTGTGCCATATGGAAACTGCACAGGGTGGTGGGTTGCGGTGGAAGAAAATACGGGCACGTGTACTGGTCCTAAAAATTGTTGTCCCAGGTGAGTCGGCGGAGCTGGAAGTTGCGCTCTCGGTGGTGGTTGTAGTAGACCCGGCAACTCAGCTGTAGGTTGCTTTTCAACGGCCGTGAGTCGGGTGACTAAATCACCCATCTGTTGGTTCATGCCGTCGATTCGCATCGTTAGCATCTGGAGCGATTTGAAGACCTACACCATAGTTACCTCCTCTGCTTCTTCGATTGTAGACATTGTGTCCACCAAACCTATCTCTGATACCAGATTGGTATGTCTCAGCGATAGCAAGGGATAACAACGTTTCACAGGTGATCGCGTCCAGACGGCTTAGTGTCTAGGAGCCGTAGCGAATGGATTTTTTATCGACAAGCACAAGATGAGGAGCAAAGAACTGGGAGTTGGGGAAATATACTTTACTGATTGTTTCCTTCCGATACATGAGTAGTGCTTCCCCTTTTATAGTTTTATCTATTCAAAGCAAGTACATAACTATGGCTAAAAGACAGTAGAAATAAGTAATAGACTTGGACTCTCCTGTCGACTCGGACTCATCTTCTTGTCGAGTTGAACTTCATGTTGTTTGCGCCGACTGTATCTCCTTCCGAGTACTGCGTCTCTGATAAGGAATTCCCCACACAACAGGATCAAGGTCAGCGAAGGTGGCGGTAGTGTTAAGCCAGAACCGGGGAAGAAGGCTTGTGCGCGGCTCCTCGGTGGACCAAAGCCGAAATTGGTTGAGGGCTTCGGCTCTTAGAGTGATCTGATGCACCATGACACGGACGGCCGGCGATGGAGATCACCGGCGTGGCCGGGATGGCAAGCGCGGCTTGGCGGCCGATGAGGGCTCTGTGTTCCTTTGGAGTTTCTTTTGGTGAAGATCATAGGGGGGAAGAGGAATGACCAGAGGGGCTCGGTAGCTCGGGTTGGCCTCTTTATAGGCGAAGGGCGGAGTGCCAGAGGTAAGGCCTATGGCATGGGCAGAGGAGATGCATGGCGGCACGCATGGTATCAGGGTTGGGTGCGTGGAATAGAAAGCCTAGACCGTGGGCCCTACCGGTCAGTGGGAGAGGTAAGCAAAAGAATTTTTTGCAGAATTTGCAAAATAGCTGAGGGTGATTAAATAATTGTTAGACCTAGATGTTTATCTCTAAAAATCTTGAAATTTTTATGTGAAGGTCTTGAATGTATAATTTTTCTAGAATTTTTCATGTACTGAATTTCTTCCTAGAATTCTTTTGAATTTCTATTTTTGGTATTTGATTTTTAATTTACAAGTTTGATTGGTTGCTGAAAAATACTAATCTAATTTTAAAATTTATGAAATTTTGTAGGTGAATTTCTTAGTTGTTCCAAAACCTAGGAAAAATATTTTCAGGAACTGTTCACAAGTTTTGTTTGTATTTTAATTTCAAAACCAACGTTGAACATGCAAATTGAAAAGAAACCAAATGACCTCCAAAATTCCAGAAAATTTCAAATAAGCATACCAAATCATATAGAATTCAACTAAAATATTCCCATAATTGGAAAACAATTAGTTTTGCCCCAAATTCAAATTGGAGAAGGAGTATTTGATTGCTTGATTTCAACACATTTGTTTTGCAACAAAAGTTTTTAAAAGTCCACAATTTCACAAATGCTCATTAGTTGCTTAACTAATCCAACTTATGGATCTCAGGTTGTTACAATCAAACAGATGGGTTGTGTATCCCTCTGAATAAACTTTCCGTAGAGCCTAAGATTATTCAATTCCAACATCGGAGTCAAAAGTTATGACCATTTTTCTGAGTGTCGCCTGTGCTGAAATTCATGCCCAAACTGACCGGAAGTCCAGCTTGACCGCCTTTATAAGGCCGGTCAACCTTTTCTAGAGGACATGTTTTGAGTTTCTTCCTCCCGGAAGTCCGGTCTAACCGGTTTGGACTGATCGGGGTCCGGTTAGATTGGACCTTGTGAGGGAGGTCTGACCGGGAATTATCTATAATGGCTAGTTTTATAGCAATTACACTATAGCCCGGTCTGACTGGCTGTTGGTTGGCGGCCAGACCGGGTTTCGATGTTTTTCAACCCTTTTTGCCTCCAACGGCCAGCTTTTGGTGTGTGGGCTATAAATACCCACCATGGCCAGTTAGGAGGCAACTCTTGGCATCTCATTTCACTCTGTTAGGCTATTGTGAGCTTCTCCTCTCAATTGTGCATGTATTGCACCTTGTGAGTAAAAGGAGAGGTTCTAGTCACATGTGTTGCAACTAGAATTGGATTGAGTATCCAATTGTGCATATGTTGCACTTGGTGAGAGTCAAGCAAGAGGCTTGGCTTATTACTCTTAGTGTTTGCCAACACCTAGACAGTGTGGAGGCATCGTGTTTCGGTGATCTTCTCAAGATGCTTGTGAGAAGACCCGGCTTGTTTGTGGGTGGTTTGGTGCTCGCCATCTTCGGAGTGAAGGAAGATCAACCCTGAGTGGATCAAGGTGCTGGTTTAAGTTGCGAGCCAGTCCAATTCATTCGGACTTACCTCAGAGGTGTTGGCTTAATTAGTGGAGCCAATCCAATTCGTTTGAGCTTACCTTAACGTGGATTAGAGGAGTCCGACAAGTCTCCGAACACCACGGTAAAACATCCTTATGCCATTATGGTTTGCTCTCTTGTGATTTACTTTATGCAATTTACATTCCTAGAATTAAATTGATTGCATGTCAAATTAGGATTGCAAACCTTGGCATAGACTTCAGGTGTTAGCGCACTTAAGGAAAACTAGAATTTTTAGGCTTTAATTGTGCAAAACCGAATTGACTTTCACTTCCGCATTAGAAATATATTTTAGCCTTAGAGATTTTTAGAAAAGACTACTCACCCCTCTCTAGTCGGCCTCCTTGACCTTACAACCTCCTCCTCCTCCCTCCTCCCTCCTCTGCCACTCTGTGTTGTCTTCAACTGCGTCTTGCCTCTTTTGCTCTATCATGGCCCTGCTTGTTGTCGAACCAAAGGATGGAACACATGCGCAATCGGTGAAATGGATACGGTGTGTAAACGAGAAGAAAATGATGTGATTGGCTCAGGTTTTAATAGCTCTTCACGGGTCAAGGGCGTCGTGGCATCACATCACCACTGTCAGGGACGAGACAGGATGGTTCGGGCATGCTTGTGTGGTGCTGGCGACATTGAAGCGAGTGCACAACTACAGCGACAGGGAGCGCGGCTTTGTCTTCACCCATTTTTGTGACACATTCGGCATGCACGCGTGCTCTAGCGTGGCAGATGGAGATGGAAGACGATGTTTGCCAGGTGGGTCCCGGGCCAACCGTTTAGTGGTAGCGGTAGAAGTAGCGAGAGAGAAAATGGATCGACGGAAGTACGCCTTTGGCGAAGGAAGATGGCAAGAATAAGAAGGCTTTGGCGAGGATGGCGAGCGGGCTAGATTAGGCCAAAATAGTAGCAAGCTAGGCCGAGTGAAAAGGAATCGACCTGACAAGGATTTTTGGATTCTAAATTCTTTTTCGATTTGATTTTATTCCAGAAATTGAGTTTCAATTTTTAATATTAGGAAGTCAACTCTGAAAATTATGAATATTTTTGGGGAGACTGCTTAGATTATTAGGACTCAAATAAATTATTTATAGATTCTAATCAAGCTTTTATTATTTTGAAAATGTGAAAATAGGCCCCAGAAATTAGAAAAACCTTCTAAATAAATGCAGACAATTTTGAAAAACCTACAAAATGCATAAATGATGATGTTGAGAATAAAACTCTAGATTTGAAATTTTGGGATGTTACACTATTTATAGCCGAGGCCCTACCAACGCGAGGCAAAGGCAGTAATACGGGCTCGAGCAAGAGCACAATACGGATTATGGTACGATGGTGGGTTGAGGTGTGAGCTCGGTGAAGGAACTGGTGAACAGGCAGGCGCGGTGGCAGAAAGTAGGGAAATACAGAGTCGACTGGATAGAGAAAAGAAGGGAGAAAGGGAGGAAGGAGGGGCATGGCATGCTGCGGCGAGGAAAATGGAGTAATGTTGAACCAGGGGTGTGCGGGAGATAAAGAGGGATGCACGATCACTTGGGGAAAAGAGAGCAAGTGCATCCATGGGGGCAGGCGCGACTGCGAGGAAAAGAGGAGAGACAGGGAGGAGAGGTGTGTGTGGCATGTTGCGAAGAGGGAAAACATGAGCATGGCGGGGTGGGAGACTGTCACTTCATACTTATTTTTGGATAAACATGCATTTCAAACTTATTTATGGATTTCTGGAATTTTTGCATCAATTGTGCATAAGTTAAAATTTTGTTCAAATTTGAAACTATAAACCAAAATGAATGCACTCTAAAGAAACAAGAACAATATGCATATAACCTGTCACTTCAGACAACATATTCAAATACTAGATTATTTATCATGAATAAATATTAATTTTCCAAATTTTTATAAGTCCAATTGAGCCCACCAAAATTCAAACTATATTCCAAATGCAGATTTGAAAATAAATTTGTTCTGACAAATGAAGAGTGAACAGTGGCTTGGATAAATTTTTATGGGTTCTATATAAACATGAGAATTCATACAAAAAATTTCAGAATTTTTCAAATTGATTTGTTATTTTAAATCGACTGTACATTTCAAGGTAACAATTTAATACATCAAATTTGAAACTTAAATCACTTCACTCATGAGCTTAGCCAACTTCCTAGCTACCTGTGAATTCCCTCCTCCTTTATTTTGCTGCACACAAGAGATAGAGAGACAGAGAGGGGGGAATGAAAGAGTGGACAACACATAAAAGCCTCCCCCCCCCCTGCTCACATCTTCCCCTTCCTCATCACCTCCCCTTCCTCCCTGTCCATTTTCTTTCCAGCAAGAAGCTGAACACTCTACCCACTTCTCTCCTCCAAATCTTGTCAAAAATCAAACATCTGAGCCTTGTATGTTACACCATGGTGTTCCCCATGTCTTGAGCTTTCCATCCATCCATGTATACTGCACATGCATAATCATCTGAGCAAGTTTGAGAAGGGGGAGTGAAGTGGTGGTGACTTGAAGCAAGAGGAGAGTCCCTAGTGGAGGAGAGCAGTAGTAGCTACAAGCTTACAGTAGCAGTAGCTAGGAGCTAGCAGCAGTAAGAGCTTGCCCTCCCTCCTCTTCACCTCTCAACTCCTCTGCCTCCCATTTCTTCTCAGCTCCTTGTGAACTAAAGAAGGTAAATAGAAAATTTGCTCTATGTTTTAGATTTGAAGTTGCTGAATGTATCGTTGATGTTTGACCCCACATTCCAATAGAATTAGCTACAAATCAAACATGTCATTAGCAGGATGGTTAAGTAATTAATTCACTAAATTTGTGTGTCCCACATGCCAGGTCTTTAGGAAGGAAAATCAAATCAAAATCAGAAAACCAAAACCCTGAATGAATACCACACTGATGAAACTTTGATTTGGCTCGTTCTCCCTCATACGAACTCCAAACAAGGTGATTCAAATTGGTTTGTTCATACAATTTTATACTCTTCCAACCCTTGTAGGTTTCAACTGGACCACTACTTTAGAAAATTTTTGAAATTCAAATTAATTTCGGGTTTATAGTCTTTTCGATCTTCTCTCCTAGCAGAATTTTGAAAGGCCAAAACTCACTCATACGAACTCCAATTAAAACGATTATTTCACCTAAATTCATATAACATCATGATACACCTACTGTGAAATTTTCATGCACTTTTGAATAATTTGAATTTTTGGGCTTTATTTGGTGTTCATTCACAATTTGATTCTTTCGATAGGTTCGAACGTGCTGGAAATGTTTGAGGGTGAGCCAGAGGAAACACCTAAGTGTGAGAAGCAAGGCAAGCATACCTCCTTTGATCATGTTGCTCTCACTGTGTTCAAAAGTACTTATGTTATTTGCAAGTATGATTATGCATCGCTTTATTTTCGATGTATGAGTATGTTGGGATGGGTAGCAATTAGTCAAATCCTATTTGTTGCACCACCTTACTTGAAGTATTATCCCCATATCCAAATGATGCGTAGGCAATATATTTATGATATGGTTTATGTTTCTTGTTGAATTGCTTAGCCATGCTAGTAGTTCGGAAGAAGAAAGGGTTGATGGAAGTGGTCCATAGACTGTTCGTCTCATACTCTCAATGGATTTATGTTGTTGGTTCAAATCCTTGAATTTGAGAATTTGCAATTTTAATGTGAACTTAAAACTTGATTTCGACTTGGACGAGTGGTAGTTTGATTGGGTGCTTTGTGCACGAGAATTGGGTTTCTGGTTGTCTCGCACAAGTCAACTAAGGACCGAACGTGGTAACATGAGTCCAAGCACTTCCCGTGCAACCACACATCTCTGATATGGGCCTTGCTTGGTTAAGTATTTTGTGTGGCTTAGTGGTCTAAACCGCATGGTGGCGTGAGAGTTTTCATACCCATAGGAATTCCTTGGGATTGTTGAGGCACGTTTTCATGTGATTACCGATTCACTCAAGGGCATCTCCAACACAACTAGTGTACTCCCTCAATTCATATTTTTCTTTCACACACGTGAGCTGAGGGGCTAAAAAATTCACTAGGGCGGTTTAGGCTACTAGGTTGGGCATTCGAAAGACCTCGTCATGACGCTTCGTCGGCACACCTCAGTAGTGTGTAATAGCTTGGCATAAAGAGTAGTCGTGTCATGTGGATAAAGTTGCACACCTCTGCAGAGTTAAATCTATTCGAATAGCTATGTCCCCAGTCATGGACAACTATTTGGATGTATTCTTATCAAGTTAGACTAGTAGTAAAAAAATCTGGTTTGGTACCAGTTATGAATTTGGGCACGAACAGGGGTCATTCGTGCGTCATTTTAATTTCTTTGAGTGGGCAGCCACTTGGTCAAAGGTACTTGATTATGAAATGTTTTAGTTACTGTTATTTACGATTTACAAATGCTTTCTCAAATTGCAATTCAAATCTATCTACTTCTACATTCTCCACAAAGGTTGCTTTATGCTGAAATTTGAGCCATTGAGCCTTCCCTTGGTTGGAAGTTTGCATTCTATACTTATTTGATATAAATTCTTGCGAGTACAATCTTTTGTACTCAACCGGTTTGTCCACTTTACTACAGGTGAGGATGAATCCACATTGGGTTACTCTTACTATGCCGATTTCGGTAACGGTAGCGAGTAAATGTGACATTCTAACCCCAGTTGGTTGCCATGTGGGATGGGGCTAACCAAGCTGGCCTTTTTCTTTTGTTTTAGGATGTTCCGCTGCAACTTTACGACTTTTGGATGATTAAAATTGGCTGGTCGGCCCTATGTAAAATTAGGACCAAGTCCCATGTAAGGTTGGACTATGGTCTATGTTTGTGTGTCGTGTGAATGGATGTGGTATTGATGTTGTAACTGATATGTGTGCTAGTAGCTTATCTTGGGAGCTAGCATGTAGCACATATCACGATGTTCAGAATTTATTTCGGTTTCTAAAAGTGCAAGTCCATACGTGCTGCCGTTTTTGGGGCCATTGCGAGTCGTACGTAGCGGTATCGTATGCCGGTGGCCACGGTTCTGACTTGGGCAGCTGGTGCATGCCTCACACGTGAGGATAACCAATATAAATTCCGGGTCCCAACAAAGACGTAATGGTAAAGCTGGGCATGCAGTGCTTCTACAGTCCTGTCATGGCATCGGCAAGAGCGAGTGAGAGAGAGAGAGAGGCTGACTGGTGGGTCCAATGGCCTGCATGCTAGGTTAAGTGGAGGCGTAAGGATCCAAAAGTACGCTTTCGTGTTTGGGAGTCATTTTCAAGAAAGCAGCTTTGGCGAGGACGCAGTCGGGCTAAAAGCGGTGGTGGGCCATGGCTACTGTTTTGGCCTAGAGCGCGCGAAGGGATTTAGAATTGATTTTTGATTTTAGAAAATTGCAGAAATAGTTTTTGAGCTCATAAAAATAGCAAATGAACTCCAAAAATTCCAAGAAAATTCAAATAGGTAAATTAGAGCAATCCAAATCCAAATAAAATATTTTTAAACTTTGAAGGTTTTTTAATAAACCTACAAAAATCTACTTAGGCTATGAAAATTGGGAAAACATTTTAAAATTCTTGAAAACCCTCAAAAATTCAGAAAACACTAATTTAAATGCTTTAAGCTAGGGAATAAATTTTTAGGCTTTTACACATGTTCTTATTGCCTGGACAGAAGCGAGGGCGCCATCTCTTGTAATGCTCCTACGCAACACTCTGTCATGTCTACACCTCACCTTGCACAGCGCCCTGCTGGCATGCTGCTCCACCTGTACTGCTTGCTCAATCGTGAACACCATTGTCGCCTTCCTCCCATCCTCGCCTAAAAAGAGAGTGCAAAACTAGGCCTTCTCCACTCCCCTCTATCATGTGCTCGCTCCCTCTTCCACGGAAGACACCATTACCGCTGGCCACCAAAGCTCGGTCTCTTAAATTAGTGAGCGACCTAGACTTTCATTCGCGTCACTTTGTGTTCCACCCTATTCTCATCCAAACCTCCAAATTAATTTGATAAATTTGCTCATAGTAGCTAGAACTCGAGTTTCTTCTTCTTCTCCATTCGGGTTTTACCGTTGCCGTTCGTCTTCTACGTGGAGTCTCTGCCCAATTAACTTAATACCAAAGATTCCCCTTGTCATGTTCTACATTACGACATGAGTATCTATTCCTCCCAACCTCCGTAGCACCACCTCCACCATGGCCAAACCACCACTACCATTGCCACCCATCACCGACACCTCCTTACTGCCCCCACTCCCTGAACCACCACCACCATCGGCTCCGCATCATCGCAAGGATTCCATTTTCCCCATTCTCGGGACCTCTCCACCCCTACTTTGCTATTCTGGTACCTATCCCGAGACACATCATCACAAGGATTCCACCCCTTCATGTCTCTCTCTTTCTCCCTATGACAATTAGGCACGATACATAGTATTATACTTCAGGGTGTTAAGTAGACGAACCACCATACTTCAGGGGGTAAGTAGACTTTTTCCACAAATAAATGGTACAAAAATAGTGTTAAAAAGCTATAAATAGGTCTTATGACCAAAATTTACATAACATCCCTTCTAGGCGAAGAAAGTATAATAGAATTTCATTAGAAACACATAAGTAGAATGAAGTGAATCCTTAGATGTCCTTACTAGGGTGCACGACCTACTACTCGAAATTTTCTTGCTGAAAAGTAGCCTTTTCCTCCTCTTCTTGTCCTTCGGTTGGTCCTGCAACACCACTATCCACACACGAAAACAAACGAATACAAATAAATAACAACTAAACTACAAAATTTGAAAAGTTGGTACTAGATGATAGACCTTGAATATATACAAATTTAGAAATAAGAATGAGCTACATCGGAGTTAGTACGAGGGAGAACGAGCTGTCGGAATATTTTTCAAAGGTTATATTATAGGGAAAAAAAAGGAGGAAAAAGAATATTCCTCAGAATATGATATCAATTTAAAATAAATAAAAGATCAGAGGCTCTTGGGTGGGCTCCACTGAGTATTTTCAATTTTTTGGAATTAAACAGAATCTCTGGGAAAATTCTGAGGGGCTAACAGGACGATGACGTTTTTGTAAGGACCCGGGATTAACACCCCAGATCCTCTGTGCATTTCTGAACTAGTCCTATGATCAGTGGCTAGCTCACACAGTAAACAAACATGGTACCACAACCATAATCGCAAAACTTTAATAATAAATATCAGAGTTGATTACCAGAAAGGCTCACGAGACAACAATATAGAACACAGCAGAAGATGAAACAAGAAGCAGTAGAGCCCAGCTAATCTGCCACAGGCAATCGACTGGGGTAGCGGCCTAGTCGTCGAGATCTTTAACAGGTGCAAAGTCCTTCTCCTCTGAACAACATTTTATTAAGCAAGAGTGAGTACAAATGAATGTACTCCGCAAGTTACACCCAATAACAGAATTATAATGCATGCAGGGATATATCAAAAGGAGGCTTATATGGCTACTTTGCATAAAGCAATGTTTCTTTCCAAATACTTGTAGTAAGTTCCAAAGCAGATATTCTGTAACTAAAATTCATTTTCTAAATTCTCAAGTTTTATAGTCAAATAACATTCATCAACGAGTGGTGAAGGATACCCTCCTATCACAAGGCTACCCGCCCAATTCCCATTTGGATAGAAATCCAAAACCATTTGATAAAGTCCTTTGAAATTAAAACCAAAATTAAACTTGGAGTGGCTTTGCTAGCATGTCCATGACCATGGACACGGCTATTCGAATAGTTTTACACTCTGTAGAGGTGTACAGCTTTACCCACATGACACGACTTCTCTAGTTTATTTGGCATCCATCGATACCACCGCTCACTACCTTAGGTAAGCAGTCTAGAGCACGTGATAAGGCCTTTACAAAGCGCCATTCCACCATAGTCTCGCCTCACTAAGGTTTCGCCCCCTTTGGATAGAAACCCGCCAGGTTCAGGCCCCCTCTTGCGCTAGGTAGGAATACATAAAAGTAGGTCATAAAAGACACCCACGCAACCGGTGGCACAACCACGGTGAAACATTGCAAATTAGTTAGCCAGGTCCTGCCCATTCAGGACATGTGGTAGTACAATATGGCTTAGCAAGATGCGGCTCGAAGACCGGTTCTTAATTGACTTGGGTGACTTTCCAATAAAACCCTTGGGCCTCGATCATATAAATGAATCGATCATGTACATGAACATGCTGTTGGGGTACGGGTAGATTACGATAGCAACAAATCAAAATTTTCTACCACGTAAACCATAAAGCCAGGCAAGTAGATGATCACAGATTGTTACCACCAGACATGCAGAGTAGCAGAAGAAGGGTTGGAGCAGCCTGGTCCAACGTAGAGCGCGTCGATGTAGTGGTCGTAGTCGATCGTCCAGCATCGAGCACGTCGGTGTAGTGGTCGTGGTCGATCGTCTCCTCCAGTTACCTCTGTAGTTCCTTATGAAGATCGCGAATCATCCTCAAGCGCAACAACAACCGCAGTAGCGCCTCTACGGTATCCACACGTCTAGGGAAGGAACAACCATATGTCGGTGTGCTAGCACCAAGTCGCACGGCAGAGCTCTCAGGAAGTTGGCGGCTAAGGTTTCGGTGGAGCAACTCAACTCACAACTTTCGTATGTCTTGTCTATTACGTTCACTTCCACTCCCAACAGCCTCATGCATCTTATAGAGTGCTCGTGACGGATTGTAACACCCTGGCTTTTCAGAAGCCAAGATGTCACCTAAATAATCTAACATACAACCAGAAGGCGGAAGAATTTGAATAACATATCATCTAATGACATAAAGAGATCAATAGTTAATAGAACCATGGCATGAATATAGTCTGAATTCAAGCAATTATATCAAAAGGGTGACCGAAGATCACAGCCAGAACTTAATCAACCATAACTTAGAAGAGGTTATCAACCACAGCTAACTTTATTTATTACAGTTCATCAATTACCAAATGAAAGATAGAATCAAGTCCTATTATTGAAATTGGAGTATGGTGAAGTGAACGAATAGTGCGTGTCTACTCCCTCCCAATAGAGCCAACATCAACGATCACCTAAAATAAACAAACAAAGCAAGAATGAGTCCGAGACTCAGCAAGTACAGTGAATAAGTGGACATACAGCAAATATGAATATAGCACCGAATGAATATACGAATGAATGGAATGGATGGATTGAATTAATGAATGGACTGCACACATGCTTACACCGGTATAGCTAGTGACACACCCGTCGGTGTTCACCTAAGCCCGCATTTAGCAAAATACGGGGATCCAAATCCCATATGAAGAACATTTCATACGGGTATCCAAATCTGCCTACATTGGAATGGTGGATCTTACGTGCCCATACTGGAATTGATGGGTCTTATAATCCACTCCCGTGGAAGGAACATGAAAATGGATGCATGTATTGAAATATGAATTATGAAAAACGTCATGTCTACACAGGGAATTAACACATAAGAAAGGAACATAATCTTTAAATATTCTCATGGATCACAGAAAAGCACAATACGAACATCAAGCATCCAGCATTCACTAATCATAAGAACATCAAAGTACTTGCCTTTCACGTTGCGACGCGTTAGTAGGCAAAGAAGGTGCCCCTAAACTCAAAGCCTCTCCGCCTACACAAGTAAGTACTCGAAATAAGACAACATGGTATAGGACACTACCAGTAACGTTCTACAACCCCTTCCCGAACACCCAAGAATTAACCATTAATCCTATTCTGAAAACAGGCAACACAACCACAGAACAAATCTGGACAGCAGCACGGAATTAACCATAACTATTAATCTGGGACTCGGAACGAGGTGAGCCCAGTTCCCAAAGAAACTTAACAAACATATCTACAACATTCTAGTTGGCGAGATATCCCAATTTAGCCAAACTAAAATGCTAACAGGCAGATGAACTTAGAAGACATATTCTGTCCAGACGAAACGGACAGCAGTAAAGAATAGATCACAACGTTTGATCTACAACTCCGATTAGGGCGTTCTTTATCATTCTGGAAAGCTTATAAAAAATTATAAAATAACCTAGTTGGGTGAAAACCCTGAATCTATCATTAACATAATCATAATTTATTAGACAACTTAACAGATCAATCACGTCAGAATTTTGGACAGTAGGAATAAAACTGTCATAACTTTTGATCCGTATGTTGGAATTAGGTGTTCTTGGTGGCCACGGAAAGCTAAGAACATTATATAAATATCTATAGAAGATTTGTATCTCTAATTCAGTCTCTAGGAACCCAAAATCGACCAGGCAAGATACTGAACAGAATTGAACATCTACCGGCAGCAAAACGATCCAACCCAATTAATCGAATTCGCAACTAATCCTCATCAAACAGCGGGGAAAGCACTTCGTTACCCTTTTAGAACCCTAGGAAGATGCTGATCAAATACCCCGAAGAAGATCTCTCCTCATCTCCTCCCTTTCTCCCCTCTTCTCCTTCCTCCCGATGGCCGGCAGCAAGGAGCAGCAAAGGGGACGACATGGAAGGCGTGGCAGCAGGGAGGGGAGGATTTGCTACAGTGGCGGCGTGCTACAGTAGCCGCGAGCTACAGTAAAAAGTGCCTAGGGTTTGATTGCTCCCTTCTTAAACCAACTTCCCACTTGGGCTAAACAACGTGGGCCGAAAGCCTAAGATTAATTCTCCTCTAAAAAAATATGATTTCTCTTTTTAATCCTATTAAATACGTTTCTCATTTCAATTAATTCTCTAATGTTAAACAGGATATTACATAACTGCTGTTGGATACTTTCTTTGTTAGGAGAAATTCGAAATTGAGTAAATTCCCTCTCCCGAATAATGTTCTCTCTATTTGATATTCGGGGTATTACATTCTACCCCCCTTAAACAGGATTTGACCCCGAATCCTCACACAGCACTACGCAAAAGAACATCCTCAACTGAGAACTATCAATGGTAACCACGTACCTGAAGTGAACAAATCTGGATAACGCTCGCGCATACGAAACTCCAACTCCCAAGTGGCCTCTCTCTCAGACTAGCGAGACCACAACACAAAGACGTAAAACAACGTCTGTCCTAACATTCAACCCGGCATTTCCAGGTACACTCATCAGAAGAGAATCGAAGATAAGACCCTACTCGATGGTCAACGTCTTTAACGAAATCCAAAGCTTTAAATTGCTCAGTTACTCACTTGGCACCAAAACACACCAAACGTTGTGTACTTCGCGTATGGACTTGAGACGGTCAAAGCGAGACTATAATACCTCGATTATCGATTAGAGAGAGAATTAATCGGGAAAGGGTTATTAGTGAGAAACATTCAGAGTTTTAGGGGATTTATGGGGTTGGGCTTCCAGCCCAGGCTGCACAGCCTTCTGGCTGGCCTTGTTGGGCCAAGGGGGGAGGCGCCCATGGCCCAAAGCCCACGCTGCCTCTACTCCTTTTAACCCTAGCCAAGGGCACCTTCCCCTTTCCTATTTTGCCCCACCGCCGCTAGCACTTGCAACCCTCCCCATTCTTTTGGCCGCCGCCTCTCCTGGTGTTTCTTTCCCCCAAGGGCAGCCGCTCGGTCCAAGCCGCCGCCTCCTCTCGCCATTGGGCGCCGCCCCTCCCACTCATGTCTCCCCTCCAGCTTGGTCTTGCCGCCTCCCGCGCCCACGACGCCCGTCTCCGAGACCTCCGAGCCCGGAGTCGCCCTCGCCTCTGGCCGTCGGCGTTGGCGGGGCAGGCCTCCCCGAGGATGATGGTGGTGCGGGCCATGAGGAGGGGGAGGAGGAGCCCACCGCCGCCCGTGTCGTTAAGCGCCTCTTAACGCTTGCCGACCGCCTCGGTTGGATGCTCATGGTGGCGGTGGCCTGGCGGCTGCACCACCTGGCGTGGCGCTCGTGGTCTACCTCCAGCCTCCTCGCCGCTGTCTCCGACATCCCTCGCCGCCTCTTGAGGTCGCCGCCGCCGCCTGGTAGCGGCTCGTGCCCTCAACGACCGCTCATCGCCGGTCAGGCCTCCGTATGAGTTCGTTTTCCGGCAGCTTCGCCGTTTCTCTTACGGGTTGAGAGGCCCGATCAGTGAAAATAATGTGTGTTAACTGTTCGGGTTGCGCACCATGTGCTCGACGATTTGCCTGAATGGTTAAGCTGGATATTTAGGTGGTGTTTCTTTGATATTCATGCTAGTGCTGATCCCTCATACCGGAATGTCAAACATTGGTACTGGTACAGCTACAAAACTATTTGGAATCTCGTGTGATGCAATCCCTTTCCGGCTGAGTTGTTCAACTTGAGCTCAAAGTTTCGGATGGTTCCTATCCTGTGCAACTATACCTCTTCAGCGGGTTCTGCTCAATCAAAGGATTCCACTCAAGACTACTGCAAACTAGTTTCGGATACTTGCCAAAATGTGACAATTTTGAACTCTCCTTTTCAACCTCCCTTGCAAGAAGGTGCGAGACTTCCTAGTTCATCATCAAAGCTAACTGAAATCCAGTTTTTGAGTTACAGTTGAAGCACGGGTACTAATAGTGAAATATACTTGTACTGCATACAACTAAGGCGTTTCAGAGATTTTATGACTAGATGAATTTATAGACCAGATAGGATTTTCTCTATCTATAGGTATGTAATGGCAAGACAGTAGTGGGACATAGCACACATTGTTCTAAGTTTATACAAGGACCACTGCATTACACTGTTATGATAATAGGTTAAGATAATTTCCTTCAAAGTACAGTAGATTCTTAAGTTGAAAATCTGGTGGCAGTCACTAATTTGCTATTCAGGCCATAGGGTACACCGCATGTTTATGACATGCATGTCAGTCCTTATGAGATTATGTTTGGAAATCATCCTTATAGACTGCTCGTGAACTCATGATCTTAAAGTAATCATGAATACTACATCATTTGAGGATCCATTTCACGAGTATGTGGTCTATCACAATAAATTGTTATTTTCTGAGAAGTTAGTGGAGTTCTGGTGATTTCAGATTTATTATAATTTGCATCTCAAGTGCTTAAACTTGGGTTATGGGAGAACGTTGTAGAGTGCTGCGATTAGGGACTTGTTATGCATGGTTGATTGATGCCTTGTATCATATTATTGGTTACCAGGTGGTGGTGAACCCCGGTGCTAGAGCGTTCCGCCTTTTCTTCTGTCTCACGGTTGAGGCAAGTGCAAGTATTATTAATGAGTTATTATATTATATACTTGATGAATGCCATAGTTGATTGATGATGATTGTTGCTTGGTAATGTTGATGAGCCTAAATGCCATAGTTTAATGGTAATGCTTGCTGCTTGGTAATGTTGATGAGTATGAATGCCATAGTTTAATGATGACGTTTTATGATGATGCGTATGTGATGAAGCTTACATGGAAATGTTTACATGACGATGCATGCTAAGGTTTATGTGATTACGCATACATGGCGGAGTTTATATGAGGATGCTTACATGTCAATATTTAAATGATGATGTTTACATGGTAATAGTTTCATGATTGATGGCAATAGTGATGGGCCAAGGTGAGCAATGAGACTACCTTGTTAATGATGACAATGATGAAATATGATAATGACAGTGGGCAAGTGCAAGTACATTTGATTTGTCTTGCTTGCCTTTTGTTCCACTTGGTTGATTAATAAGCATTGGGTAATTCCGGTATTACTTGTTTCCTTTCATGTTTGTTATACCATGTTTTTTCGATGATATGTTTCGTTCAATGTATCCTTTCATTCGTTCAGTCATGTTTCACCCACTGGAGTGGGTAGTGAAGTCCCATCATTCCAATATGGGCAAGTACCTCAATGTTCGTATAATCATGAAATGTTGAATGCATGTTGTTGATTTTGTATTTCTAAGAGCCACGTTAATATTTAATTGTTCGTATTCAATCCATTTGTGCTACCTCCATGAATAGAGAGCATGTATTTTCAATGTTCATTTGTCATACCATGCATCCATAATACATGTTTCAATCCACGGGAGTGGATCAATAAATAAGACCCATCAATTCCAGTATGGGCACGTAAGACCCACCATTCCAATGTGGGCAGTTTGGGACACCCGTGAAAGCGTTCTTCGTGCGGGGCTTGGATCCCGTATTTTGTTAAATGTGGGCTTAGGTGAACACCGACGGTGTGTCACCAACAATACCGATATATGCATGTGTGTAGTCCTTCATTTCATCCACATCATTCATTCCATTCATTCAAGTGTTAGATTACGTGCTTATTTCATACACTTTAATGATGTTCACATGATCATGGTTGTTATGTATTATTCATTTACTGTACTTGCTGAGTCTCGGACTCACTCTTGCTTTGTTTGTTGTTTTTTTAGGTGATCTTTGAGGTTGGCTCCATAGGGAGGGAATAGACACACACTACCTTTTCACTTCACCTTAATCAAGTCCAGAATTTCATTTTAGTTCAATTTAATCATTCATTATTGATGAACTGTAATAATAAATGTTGGCTGTGGCTGATAACTCTTCTCCTTTAAAATTGGTTAATAACTGTGCGTGAACTTAGCTCATCCTTTTGTTATAGTTGCTTGAGATCAGATTATACTTCTGCGATGATTCTGATATTTGTTGTTTTCACTATTGTCTTAATATTAATGATTGTTGGAACCTCCTGTATAGCTAACTATACAGGGGAGGTTCTGCCGAAATTTAGAATTTTGTTGTCTGTTTTAGCTTTGTTAACATGTTAGTTTAGTCGCATTCCAGCCCTTGTAGGACTGGGGTGTTACAGAGACGCCAACCTCCTAATTTCTGCAACTGTCAGAAACGAACGAATGTACCTGGGCCAACTTTCCCTTTGGTACGAAAGCACACAACATGCTCAAAATCGAACTCTTCATCTAACAAGGAGCACCTCCTTTAATCAAGAATGCACAATAGGACTCGGTCTTAAACAACTGTTTTACAAAGAAAATCCAACTGGAAATAGAGAGTTCTCGTCGTATTCACGCAATACCAACTCTCTACCAAAAGGGTAAAACCCCAAATTTGACAATTCATCACGAAAACAATCCCCCTTCTAAATAGGCAGTTTACGATTGAATACCACGAAAGCCAAAGGAGAAATCACTCGAATGCCCAAACCAAATACTTCTTTTGGTTTGTCTGAATTAGAAAGAATCAAACATGCCAACAAAGTGTCAACTCAAAGCGCGGAAGACACTAGCCAACAACACAAAACTCAAACAAGAAACAAGAAAACACTTCACCACCCGAGGAAACATCCTTTTTCTCAGTTCCTCTTTTAGGAATAAAACTTCTCTCGAACCTTGGAATTCGAATTCATCGCATACCACATGAGCTTAAACCTCTTAATTAACCATCCTCAATTATGCTCAAACTGAAATACATCATCCACCCCAGTGTGGAAAAGCTCTATTGAACCCACCGAACACTCTAAGCAACTCATTCTTCTGACGGAATTAATTTGATAGAAGGCACCCAAAGCACCACAAAATAGATTTCCTGCAATCACATCACCTCAAACTTTTAAGAATAAACAATTCGGAATCCTCAATACACACGCTCATGTACTACATCAGAAGGGTTCTATCAGGAATCATTCCACTGCTTAGAATACTCCAGTTTTCTATCTCCTCTACACACAATCTTTGGGCGACCAAAAGTCTAGCATAAAAATGCAAAGGCCAAATTTAACCTCCAAGACCTCTACAACGAATTTCTCTTTTAACAAATAGTGAAATCATCGGATTAAATCTCTAACATCCCCACAAATCTAACATACTCACTCATTGACATCACCAGGAATCACCCACACATTATTGCAATACTTTCCAATTGCGTTACTCAATAAAATTGATCAAGGTTTCCATACCTTCGGTAATCCCCAACCTTTCAACATGAACTGAAGTTCTGGAATTTCGCTATACTATAGGTTCTACTCAGTCGTAACACTGTTCAGATTTACTTCGAGGCCAAACATTCTATTTGAATCAACTTTCCTCCAAGAGGTATAGGTCAAAACTATTTCATCTTCTACTACTCCTCCAATAGCTTGGTAGCAAAATCTCACTATTACCATTATTTAACCACCACCAAACAATTGCCAAATTTACGCTTTGTAAAACTTTACAACATAAAACTGTTGATCCTTTCTCAAAAGAAAGAGGCGAACAAGGACAAGTTTCGTCATACAGGAAAACGTTGCTCCTCACTACGAGCACAAAACCAAAAGAAATAATCTAGTAATGAGGATCTTGAAAAAAAAATAAAAGTTGAGTTCACAGTTGAGGGCACACATCCCTCAAAAAGGAGTAGCAAATAATAGCCAATAAGACAAAGACATTGCGATTGAAACTCGACATCTCTTGAGCGGAAAGAGTAGAAAGTCTAGGAACGATTCAAATAACCACAAGTTACAAAACTTGACTCAAATACTCCTACTGCACTCTTTCCTTTAACAATGAAATTAATCCTTTGACTAACAACAATTTGCCACAACGAACAACATAAAGTCTTTAGTCCAAAACACAAGAACTAATTAAGAACCAATAAAATTCTTCAATACGTCCTATTTGCTCGGAACAGTTCAACTACACATGAAACGTGAGATGCAAATGATCCCAGCCACAAACTCGAAACTTTATCATTTACGGGATTTCACAGAAAGCAAACAGATTAATTTTCTCTTAAAGAAATCAACAAAAAGTTTTCTTTGATTGCAACCTCACTTTGCGAACTCAAACCAAAGAACTTTTAAGACTAAATCACACCAACCTCCTAAGAAGCAACAGGTCAATCCAATACCTCAATTTATTCAAAATAATTTTAGCTACCAGATGATTCATGAGCTCCAAAATATCATGAAAGCTAACCTTGAAATATTCTCCTTTAAGCGATATCACCGGGAGACCAAATTACTACAAGTATTAACATCAATCTCACATTCTGACGATTTAATAACAACGACAACAATCACTAGTACCAAGAATCATCAAACTTTATTACTCCATTCTAAAACTTCCCAAAGGAAACACAAACCACAAGGTTGAAACAAATTTGGTATATCAAGATTATGCTAAGCAATAACAATATCACAAGGCATGCTATCAAAGACTACTTACGAAATTCATCTATTCAACTGTTGGTGTTGCTCAACACCATCTTCAGCGCTCATTAACAATTGGTGATTGTACTAATCATGCGTGTACATACGGTACTAATTCTATTTGCAATCACATAACCATTTATAAACACAGATTCAACATTCCACCTTTGTTCAGAAATCATCTCAAAACATGATTAACGATTCACTAACATAATTTTCTATAAACAAGGTTTCACGAATCGATACACCAGCCTCTATCTGATCCTTTGTACAGGTTTCAACAATTTTAGCATATCAGGAAATAGGTAAATCTAGCACCTATGTAAGATCCATAGGTTCTGAACGGATATGGATAGTCTTTTATTTAACATATACCATGTATCAAATACAAGGACATCTCAAATTAATCAATTTCACTTTCATGGATGGTAGTTAAGAATAATTTATTTGCACCATGCTAACAACCCAACTTGGTAACTCATATCATAATAATTTATTCGCTTAGTTATAACTTCTCATTTTAAGTATGCTAAGACATCACAAAAGGATTCTAACACCTTCATTCAGCAAAAGAGAGACTTTAAACCTCAACGCTCGAAGTATTCCAAAAGAAACACATAAAGCCAAAGCTTTCACATGTTAACGAACTTACAACAGAAAACTCTCATTATCCAAACTATCAAACGAGTAAATGAGTCGCCCTTTTCGAATGAGAAAGAAGGAACAACCATGGAAATATCAATATTGCCAATTGACGAAGATCACAAGTAGTTAAAGCAACTCAACAGTCAAAAAACAATAATTGTTTCAGAGAACCATTAGACATCTATTAAAAACCATCAACTATCATGAATCATGAACCCAGGAGAAATTCATCAACCACCACAGGACAAGAATTGCCAAATTTAGAAATCAAGGAAGAGAACAACTTTCTAAAGCAACTCACCTAAAACTATGGTACTCGGGGTAACTACTCCCCTAACCACAAACCGTGAATGGTGGTGTAACCTGGTGAATCCCAGAGTAACAACCACGACCTCCACTTCTTATCATCCGTTATTGACACGCATAATCAATTTAATCAATTATGAATATATAGGATCATCTCATGACAATCATAGAATAAATTCATAAATATAAGATATCACATCATATCATAGATTAACAACAAGAAAGATAGTACAGAAACAATTCAACAATTGCTCAACGAATGAAACATAATAATAGAAATGCGGAACAATGAATTACCCAACCCCATCTACTGTGCACAGTGTGTCATTTTAATAACTTAATAACTACGAACCTAAAACCCGCTTTGATACCAACTGTAACACCCTGGCTATTCGGAAGCCAAGATGTCACCTAAATAATCTAACATACAACCATAAGGTGGAAGAATTTGAATAACATATCATCTAATGACATAAAGAGATCAATATTTAATAGAACCATCGCATGAATATAGTCTGAATTCAAGCAATTATATCAAAAGGATGACCAAAGATCACAGCTAGAACTTAATCAACCATAACTTAGAAGAGGTTATCAACCACAACTAACTTTATTTATTACAGTTCATCAATTACCAAATGAAAGATAGAATCAAGTCCTATTATTGAAATTGGAGTATGGTGAAGTGAACGAATAGTGCGTGTCTACTCCCTCCCAATAGAGCTAACATCAACGATCACCTAAAATAAACAAACAAAGCAAGAATGAGTCCGAGACTCAAGAAGTCTGATGAATAAGTGGACATCTGACAAATATGAACATAGCACCGAATGAATATGCGAATGAATGGAATGAATGGATTGAATGAATTGAATGGACTGCACACATACTTACGCCGGTATAGCTAGTGACACACCCGTCGGTGTTCACCTAAGCCCGCATTTAACAAAATACAGGGATCCAAATCCCGTATGAAGAACATTTCATACGGGTGTCCAAATCTGCCCACATTGGAATGGTGGGTCTTACGTGCCCATACTGGAATTGATGGGTCTTATAATCCACTCCCGTGGAAGGAACATGAAAATGGATGCATGTATTGAAATATGAATTATGACTAGTAGGGTGTCCGTGTGTTGCAACGGAAACACAAATTTTGCCATGAGATAATATGAAGCATATGCCATGACTACTGCTCACCTTGATATTGTTAGTGATTTATCTAGATTGGTCGGATACGCATATTCACAACATTTTTTGAGATTTGGTAAAATTACAAATGTTGTGAGTTCAAATCAAATCACAAAAAAGTGGTGCTTCATCCATTCACAATGATATGAACCAAAAAAATTACTTTTAAATAACTTTTAAGTCTCCCAAGGATAGTTGGATACCTTCACGTGGGAAAGGATTACCATAAGCACGCTAAATCCTTGTTTAACAACCAGGCATCATCGCTTATGTAAAATAGATACATTAGTACAGTCAATCTCTTCTCCACATTCTCCACATCCGAAGAGCTACATGCTGTCTACTAATCACTCATCAAGACAGTTCAAGAGGAAAAGAGATTGAATAGTCTTCTCACAAATGCAAACATGACAACTCTGGGTGTAAGAACATGGATTTTAGAACAAAAATGCCCCCTGACAGCAACTATTGTCTTCTCAAGAATTAGATTGTCGTCCTTGACCTTTGAAAGTCAGATAAGAAATTATAATTTTGTTAGACCTTCTTAGCACGCTCATCACGTTCAGCATTTTCTTTCTTCTTCAAAGCATCCTTATCAGAACCCTATGATAAAAAAAGTATCAATCACACATCTCTGGTAAGTTATGAGAGCATGAAAGGATTACAAGGCATAAATGGCAAAAATACCAGTTTGATGAAAACATCATCATTTCCTTTCTTGGCCGAAAGTGGTTGCATAGACTACAGATCCTTATCAACTTCAACCTTCCTCTCTTCAGTCTTCAAACCAAGAAGTGCTTTCCGCTTCTCCTCCCTTAATTTCTCAAACTGTGCTTTTCTGGTTTTACCTTGATTTCGTTCGCATTTCTCAAAATATAACACACTGATACAATCAAGATCCGCTGCAATAAAACATAGTAAATTTTTATAAGTTAGCTTGGGTCAAACCAAAGGGAGACACAAGCTCTTCCAGACCAATATAGAAGAACAAAAAAAATAGTTGGCAGTAAAAAAACAAGAATGCAGTAGCAAAAACGCAACCTCCACAGCTGGATCAAACATATTCTTAAGCAATAGGCATTCACTGGGTGGAGCAGTCTCAATGGGTTGGGTAGTAGTAACCGAAAGAGATGCCACAGGAATTGAACCAAGACCGAACCTTTGCTCGGTTGTAGCATGGAAGCGGCTGACTAGAGGAGCACCAAGATACAGGCGGTAATGTCATGGAAGTGTTCGCACCAGTAGCACCCATCCCAGTAGTCAAACTGCAGTTAGACAAATAAAAGTACAAAGTTAAGGAAGATGCATTAAATAGAGAACCCATAGAGTAAAGGAGGAGCGATATGCTTATAATAAAACTTATGTTGTGAACATGTTTTTTTGAACTTATAAGAAAGAACAAATTTAAAGTATTAAGTCTCGGGATTCTTATCAAAGGCTCAGGTTTCTTGTCAAGCTAACTTGTTGATATTTGCAAGAGACTGACACCATAAGAATATTAATGTGGTGTAAAAATTTCTCATATCTCAAGTAATCATCATTCACCCTCTTGAAATTCACAGTCAATGCAATTGACATTAGATGTTAGAACTGCAATAAACTGAATATTTCAACCAAACCACTGTACACCAAAGAATTGGAGGAGGTCCATGGAGAATGACCTTGACAAGCTAGATATATATGGAAACAGTGTTGCTGTAGTGGTGGATGAATCCTAACGATAATATAATAGAGGTCAATAACAAAAGATTTGGATACAAATGATGGCACTCTTACTAATCAACTTTGAACTGAAGGTTCTGCAGCCCCCATCCACAAAATAAGCAATTTAAGGAGAACTGGTATCCATACACACACATCAGTAACCATCTACGGTTATGCGCCACTACTCTGCCCACTTCCAATATCGAAGTTCGAACTATCTTGGCGATTATGACAGAATTTAAGATAAGCTATGTTAAAAGCTCCAACTCAAATGAGAGAATATTTCAGTTGGCATCATTATTTAGTTTACCAGATATGACTTGTATATACCACATGTTGTCTTTGTCCACAATCCAAGTAAAACAATGAAAGGAAATACAATAAACCCTTATGATGAACACAATCTTATGATTGCATACTACACCAGAAAGTTCCTTTGAACCCATTGTGTCTTCCCTTCTATAACAAGGTTTGATGAATCACTTCACAAAACGCTGTGTATAGTGGGATTAGGGGTTTCGTGACTAATGGGTAGGTATGCTGGATTAGGGGTTCTATGAAATGGGTAGGTATGCTTGCATTAGGGTTCTGTGACTAATGGCCACCCTCAAATCATATCTTACCACGATTGCGAATCAATATAGTCCTCAAAAGGAAAAAAAGCACATGCTCCTATAGCATCTTTGTTGAATAAATGGAAAGCTAAATGCATGTTACGAATATCACCTCGGAAGATCACTTTTCATCAACAATTCATGTCGCCATTGTGATGGGTCCTTCTTCTCGTCGAGCGCAATCTCGTTCATTCGAACCACCATGATCTTTATCACCACAAGATCCCCTTATTCTCCGAGATAATTTCAATAGCGCTCTCTGATTCCTCACCCTGAACCAAAAACAGCAAATTTCTAGCACATGCTTCTCTTCACAAAAAATAACTTACAGAGTTAACAGAGTAGCTAAAAAACTTACAATGGAAAGAATGCCAACAAGGAACTGGAGAAAAAGCACCATGTTAGTACAGGATTGAGGATAAATCGTTTAGAAGCATGTCCATTATACTAAACAAATGACCAAAACTTGCAACATTAGGAAGAATAGAGTATGTCTTTGGTGCTCTTACAAAAGAAAATGAAAAATGATGTAAAAGTATATATGTTCTATGCATGAGAAGTCACAGACTTGCAGTAGCTTGTCAAAAAGCTCTATGGTAATATAATCATATACCATTTAAGGGAATATCACTTTGCTTATGTTAATATAATCTTATCCATAATTTTTTTAGAAATATCAACTTGGGGCCATTGTATGGATAAGCAAGGTCTGATGATTTTTACCTAAATCGTAGTGAATCCATGGGAAACAAAGTGCATGTCATGATGTCAACTCGAAACTATGAATCTTGATTGGATATTTGATCACCAAATCAGAAATATGTTATTACATAAATAGGAGTATTATTTATTCATGGTGTCCTAAGATACATGGAAGGGTACCAATTATCTACATTTACAGTTGGATCCACATAGAACCCATCGGGCCGAATGTGGTAGTGTAAGTGAAAATGATGCACACAATTCTTAACGGGACTCGTGAAGGATAGTTCTATAGAGATATCTGATATTTAGTGATTACAAGAAACAAGGCAGAAGAGCAAACACATATGCAAAAAAAAAAATGCAGACAGGCTACAGTTCGAGTACAATAAACCATATGCAAAAATCTGCATACATTTTGTATCTTACCTTCCACCACATATAGCAATAACCCATTGCTCCAAGCTATATTCTTTGGCGGTATGTAAGATGATAAACTGCCTTAAAAAGGAATGCATATGCAGACAAAATAAAATAAAACGCAAGAGTCAGCAAAAAAAAATACATTAAAATGAAAGGGGTAAGTAGCTGCTATCATATAGGTTTGTAAATGTTGTGAGAAAATAGCTGAATATTACCAGCATTATTATCCCACTTGGTATTAAACCGCTATAAGTAACCAATCTAAATGTTCCAAATTGTCAGCTTTGAAGCACTTCAGATTCATGAATCATTCATTGTCAAAACAGCGATGCACACCCTTTCATGAGTTTTAGCAAAAGTAGCTACAACCTCCTTTCAATCTGTGAATCTTGTAGGATAGTAGGTGCGGGCTTAAGTAACTATCTATCTAAACTTATTTTGAACATTCATGGATAATCAAAGTAAAAGCTGTAACAAAAACTCATGCGGATTGAGTTCTTTGCATAGCTTTGTACGAGAGTCAATGAAAATGGTATGAAGATGGGATCAACCGTACATACCTCTGAGTCGAGTTGCCACTCAATATGGTAATGGGCCTTGATAAATTTAAATCTCGACTTCTTGGGCTAACTTCCGAATCTAGTATCAAGCACAAATAAAAACAACAGATTACAAGTGGTTTTACCGAAATTGAAGGGCACAAATGTAACTTCCTGCAAATTTCTTGATGCCAAGATACAATAAATATAAACAATCGCATACACGAGCTTGAAGAAGGGCAATGTCGTGGGGGCTCGAACCTTCTCCTTGATTTACGCCTTCGTGAGCTCCTAATATGAAAAAACACACATTCTCCTTCAATAAACATCTATGATTTAGAAGGCCAACATGAATTATTACAAGTGAAAGCTGCACAATATATCATCAAAGCCATTGCCGTATGCTTGGCAAACACGATGAAACTATTGGACAATAAATTATGTTTATGCATGATTTGGGAGTGCCAATTGGTACATTGACCTGCTATGTGGAAAATGAGATTTTAGAGTCTCATCAAAAGCTTTGTCCTACATTTCATAAAGTATGGCAGAACTAAATGCGAAATGGAATGCCTCTATATACATGAGTATGACGGAGCAGATTCAATTGTAAATTTAGGTAACAAAAAATTCTGCTCCGTGTGCGTTGTTTTATATCTCATCAATACAAATGCAATGTGTTTGAGCAGTTAGGAGTCGTACATGCAGATTTATAAGCACGTGCTGATCACACATGGGCGATTAACGCTCCTATTAGCCTATGGCCAATTTATTAGCCAATCAATTTTTATCATCGATGATCAATAACGCGAGACAAATAACAACGTTGGATGCTTAGAGCCGAACTTCTTGAGAACACACGGTATTACAAAATGTATCGACTGGGCTCGGCCAATACATCCGACAAGCGCCATTCGCAAAGACGATCGATTCGATTCGATGGCAAGAATAGCAAAACATGCGGAAAACGAATTAAGTCCCAACAGACTACCAATCCATTAGCAATTTCAGATCACAAGCACACCAAGGAAGAGGCTTTTCAACTACAGAGTGCTAGATCTGTCCAATAAATGTACAAAGGACACTAAGAAACTTGCAACAGCCGATCGAAAACCGGATAAGTTCTTGAATAGAGAAGCAAGACATCAAGAACCACCAAGAAGCGCATGGAGATAGTGGTAGATTTGGATTCAGAAAGACAACAACAAGAAGAAGAAGAAGCGCGGGATTCAAGGGCGACCGAAAGACGGAGAGTTCCAGCCATGCTCTGACGTGATTACCTGAAGTGGCGAAGATTTGACTGTCTGCGGCGGCTCCGGCCACCAGGGAGCAGACAAGCCCGGCCGGCGAAACCCATCGGCTACGACAGGGAGGGCGGTTTCTCGTTAGCTCATCGCATCATTTCTCACAAAACTGAATTATTGAACCATTTCTCGTTATCATGATTTTCACCTCGAAACACTGCATTCCCAAATCCTAGAAATAATCAAATGAACCCCTTTTTGACATCTTTAACACATCACATGAATCAATTAACCAAACCAGGAACAGCAATAAAATCCCCAAGAGGCCAAGAAACCGCTCACCTGCAATGCGAGCAGCGATCGCTCCTCGTGGATGTGCCCCTTGACATCGCCGCCCTTCTTGTTGAAGGCCTCCACGGCGCGTCGGATCTGGGCATCATCCAGCCGGGAGAGGACCAGTTGGCTGTGGATCTAGTCGGGATTGAGATGGAAACACCACGACGGCGTAAAGCAGGGGGCTAGGAGGAGAGGGACGGTGGGGACCGGTCGACGTTGGTGGCGGAGGCGGCGAGGTGAAAGAGGGGAGATGCGGAGAGGTGGAGAGAGACGGGGAGCCAGTGAGGGGAGAGAGATGGGGAGCCGGCGGTGGTTACACGAAGAAGTGTGCGGGAGGGAGGGGGCGAAGAAGTGGGCGCCGGGATCTTGGCGTCTTGCGTGAGTGGGGTGGGAGGGGACGATCGTCCGCCGGGCGAATCGGAGAGGGTAAGGGCGCTGCGCTGTTTTTTTTATGCGCTTTTTTTCCGGTGCGCGTACGGTGGGAAGATTTGGTGGGGTGGACGATGGGAGTAAACTCCAAATTATAGTAGTTAAGAAAGACGTCATGTCTACACAGGGAATTAACACATAAGAAAGGAACATAATCTTTGAATATTCTCATGGATCACAGAAAAGCACAATACGAACATCAAGCATCCAGCATTCACTAATCATAAGAACATCAAAGTACTTGTCTTTCACGTTGCGACGCGTTAGTAGGCAAAGAAGGTGACCCTAAACCCGAAGCCTCTCCGCCTACACAAGTAAGTACTCGAAATAAGACAACATGGTATACGACACTACTAGTAACGTTCTACAACCCCTTCCCGAACACCCAAGAATTAACCATTAACCCTATTCTGAAAACAGGCAACGCAACCGCAGAACGAATCTAGACAGCAGCACGGAATTAACCATAACAATTAATCTGGGACTCGGAACGAGGTGAGCCCAGTTCCCAAAGAAACTTAACAAATATATGTACAACATTCTAGTTGGCGAGATATCCCAATTCGGCCAAACTAAAATGCTAACAGGCAGATGAACTTAGAAGACAGATTATGTCCAGACGAAACGGACAGCAGTAAAGAACAGATCACAACTTTTGATCTACAACTCCGATTAGGGCGTTCTTTATCATTATGGAAAGGCTATGAAAAATTCTAAAATAACCTAGTTGGGTGAAAACCCTGAATCTGTCATTAACATAATCATAATTTAGGAGACAACTTAACAGATCAATCACGTCAGAATTCTGGATAGTAGGAATAAAACTGTCATAACTTTTGATCCGTATGTCAGAATTAGGTGTTCTTGGCGGCCATGGAAAGATAAGAACATTATATAAATATCTCTAGGAGATTAGTATCTCCAATTCGGCCTCTAGAAACCCGAAATAGACCACGCATTATACTAGACAGAATTGAACATCTACCGGCAGCAAAACGATCCAACCCAATTAATCGAATTCGCAACTAATCCTCATCAAACAGGGGGGAAAGCACTTTGTTACCCTTGTAGAACCCTAGGAAGATGCTGATCAAATACCCCGAAGAAGATCTCTTCTCATCTCCTCCCTTTCTCCCCTCTTCTCCTTCCTCCCGATGGCCGGCAACAAGGAGCAGCAAAGGGGGCGACATGGAAGGTGTGGCAGCAGGGAGGGCAGGATTTGCTACAGTGGAAACGTGCTACAGTAGCCACGAGCTACAGTAAAAAGTGCCTAGGGTTTGATTGCTCCCTTCTTAAACCAACTTCCCACTTGGGCCAAACAACGTGGGCCGAAAGCCCAAGATTAATTCTCCTCTAAAAAAAAATCTGATTTCTCTTTTTAATTCCTATTAAATATGTTTCTTATTTCAATTAATTCTCTAATGTTAAACAGGATATTACATAACTGCTGTTGGATACTTTCTTTGTTAGGAGAAATTCGAAATTGAATAAATTCCCTCTCCCGAATAATGTTCTCTCTATTTGATATTCGGGGTATTACACGGATCCTATTCGAACACGTTTGACGAATCGTATCCGTACTGGTTTGTTCCAACCCGTTAAGTGTGTGACCCTGTAGGTTCATGCGTAATCGGTTGTGACTTGGAGACCCTTTCCGACCACGAGTCGTTAGCAGTTCCTAGCAGGACATAACGATTCCCGAATATACACAAATTATATCAGACGAACCTTAATGCAATATGATATACGACCAGGTCCTCATCACTTATGACCAATTCCTATCTCTATACGACCAGTTAGTATTTGGTCACGACCAGTTCGTAACTCCTTACGACCAGGTTACGACTACTCTGTGATTACGTTCGACCAGTCTACGACCAGCTCATATCTCCATACGACCAGTCCGTAACTGATCGAACTAAGCGACCTACTCGTGTATTCTCCCTTTGCCTTATGATGTATGGTTGAACTATAGGTGAGATGTTGTATCATCCATAGACTGTTCAATACTTTCTCGATCGAGTGTCGGATAACTTCACGTGGTCGAACACTTCGACCACTAGTGGCATGGACATGCACTTTCTTTATCTGACCACAACGAGGGGCCCAGAGACATCTCTCCTGTTATGTTACGAGGGGCAAATCACATATCCGACCAGTCACATTCCTCCGCATGTTTCATAGCATACCCGAAAGTTACCTTTATAACTACCCAGTTACGAGTAGCGATTGGCAACCCCTAAGAGTGCTATTATACATGTAGGAAACTATGCTGATCTCAGGTCTAAGGATTATACATCATCATTGCTTGAGACCAACTAACAACACATAGAATCATAACAATCTCAATAGTGTCTCAAGGTGGGTCAATCCAACCCCATGTTCTCTAACATGTGTTCACATTATTGATTCAATATCTCTATATCCATGACCTGTGAAACATGGTCATTAATCAACACAATGTGCTAGTCAATAGTCACTGGTGTTCTGACCATTGACATCCGACCAGAGATACATTTAGAACGACATCATATAAGTTAAGAGTTTCACCAACAAGTCACATACTTGTTAAGCGTCATAACCAATGATTCATTCAAGGAACATGATAACATATTATTCAATATTATGAACATAATGAAATATAATCATCTCCATGATTGCCTCTAGGGCATATTTCCAATACATGCACCCATCCAAACATCCATCTCGCCCAAGTCCAAACCACTTTTCATTTTATTTTAGTTTTTCAAAGGATTTATAAACTTCCATGACAAACCGATGTCATGGATACCATTTCAGATAACATTTGATCTTTTGGCTGTAAATTTCCCCAAATCAAGATTTTTGGTCTAAGCTTTTTCTAAGCATAATTTTTCAATATATTCTAGTCGTACTAATGTATTAACCAGAGTTTCATCTAGGACGACAAGGTGTGAGGGATTAATGTCCAAGAATTTTCAAGTACGAGATCAGTATGTAAACCATTAGTATTATGATAATAATCCAATCTCCAGCAATTGTATAATCCTATAGTCCAATATACACTATATCAGTCTATTTCTATGATCCGACTTCCATTGATCCAACATTCAACTATACTCTAATTCTACAATCCGATATCCATCAATCCAATGATTATGCAATCCTATAATCCAATTTCTGATAATCCGATATCTAATAATTATCTATTTCTATAGTCCAATCTTCGATAATCCAATATCAACAATTATCTACTTCTAGAATCTGATATCCAATAATTATCTATTTCTATACTTGAACATCCATCAATTAGTCCTATGATTCCATCTCCAACAAATAATCATGTAATCCAACATACTACAATTACTTCTATAATCCAATCTCCAAAAATCCACTCTTCAATAATAATCTATTTCTAATAATTCACCATCTATAAATCCAAAATGATATATTCTAATAATCCAACAAATATATACTTCTATAATCTAACCAAGATTTATTTCTATAATCCACCAAGATTTATTCCTAAAATCTAACATCCATCAATCATTTATTTCTATAATCCACATCCGTTAATAATCCACTATATCATCCATCCAAGTTATGATTCTATAATCCAACAATCATCGATCATGTATCCTATAATCCAACAAGGTATACTCTGATAATCTAACATGACATATTCCAATAATCCAATAATAATGTATTTCTACAATCCAATATTCAATAATCATATTTTCTATAATCCGACTCAATAATTATATATTCTAATAATCCACAATTTCCTATTTCTATCTCCAGATTATACTTCACCTTTGCAAAGGTCCTCCTTACTTCCCATTTTGATAATAATTGGCTATTCAATGGAATTAAGGATAACTATAAAGCTTAAAACAGGGATTTAAATTAATTGAATTTAAATAAGCATGCAATAATAATTTAAAACAAAATTTAAATAATTTAAAATACTGGGATTCAAATATGATCAAAGGATATAACTTGCCTTGCTTATTTAGTTGTTGTTCTTAAACAGCGTCAAAATCCGGAGGAGTGTCGAAATCTGGTTCTCCGCGATCGTCATAATCTATACGCAAAATGAGCCAAATAAATATAAAAAAACCAAATAAAATCCAAACATAATAAAATAAATACCAAAAGAAAGATACCGCCTTTAGATGAATTTAGGAACGAGAATCAGCAGAATCGGACTTCGTATGAAGGAGAACGGACATCCGGAAGTTCGAAAATCACATGAAATGATAGAAATTAGAAAAAAGGAGTATACTAAAGAATCTTTGTTTTCTTATTTTTAAGATTTAAGAAATAGAGAGGTGGCTATTTTGTGTACCCCACATGGAGGTGAGAGAGTTGGAAAGAGAGAGGGGGGAGGAGGTGTATGCCATGTGCCCCCCCAAAGTCATGGAGTCAAAATAAAAATAAAGAAAGGGGGGTTCCTTCTTCCTCCCAAAGAAACACCAGAGGGGGAAGAGGCGCCGGACGGCGGCGGCGCGAGGGAAGGCTCGATCAAGGGGAAAATGGGTTGCTTGGCGAGGTGGGGTTCTCAGGAGGTGGTGCACTAGCCAGGCGGACAGGGGCGGTGGCGGTGGGTACACGGTGTCGTCGTCGATTGGGTAGCACGGGGAGGGAGCCAAGGTGAGCACGAGCAGCGCCTGGTCAAGGGGAAGCCGTAAGCGAGCTCAGGGAGGCCGGAGATGGCCCGAAACGGCGGCGCCACGGCGGCCATGGCTGGCGGCAAGGGGCACACAGTGGTGGGGCTGCTCGGTGGCGAAGGGGATGAGTGGAGGTGGGGAAAAGGGAGAGGAGGTGCCGGGGCACGAGGTGATGCAGATTGGGGTGCAAGGGGATGACCAGCGGTGGAGAATGGAGGTGGTGGCGCCGGCCGGCAATGGAGAAGAAAGAGGAAGGGGCGGCTCGAGTTGCTTTAGTGCAGGGGGATGGGAGGAGAGGGGAAGGGGGAGAAGAGGAGGTGCTACCGCGCCATTTTATAGCAGAGGAGGGGGAGGAAGGGAGAGGGGAGCTCACAGGGGGGAGCTCGTGGTGCGGCATGGGGCGGCACAGAGGCGTGTGCGGTCGGGATGGGGGGTGCTAGAGGAGGCGGCATCGGGAGCTACGGTAGCAGAGCATGGCTAGTGGCGTGGGGGAGCAGAAGTGCCAGGGGATGGGGCAAGGTAGGAGCAAGCTAGGGAGGAGATGGGTGGCAGGCAGCATTGGGAAGGAACAGGGAGCGGCAAGACCAAGGGAGGAAGAAGACAAGGAAAAAGGGGGAGAGAGAGAGAGAAAAAGAAAAAAAACTAGAAAATTCAAGAAAATTTTATAAAATACTTTAGAAATTGAATAGACCAAATAAAATAGTTTTGGATTTTTTGAAGTTTATTTTGGCCATTTAAAATATTTTTCCTTTAGAAATTCAATTTAGTCTTTAAATTAAATCGATAAAATCCAAATGATTATTTTTATTTTTAAAGCTTCAAAAAGACTCTGGAAATAGAATAAAATAATTTTTATTTAATTGGAGTTTATTTTACTCATGTTTAAATTATTTTTATTTACGAAATTCCAAATTAAGTTTAAACAAATCAGGAAAAATCAAATGGTGATTTTTATTTGGAAAACTTCGAAAAGGCCTAAAAATCAAATAGATTAGCTTTGAAATAATCAAAATTACTTCCAACTTAAAGTTGGCTTTTATTTTTGCACATAACTATTTTAATTTTGAAAGACAGAAAACCTTTTTAAAATACCGGAAGATTCGAGAAGTAATTAAGTTTTCCTTTTAACTTTAAATCCAAGAAAACCTCAAAAATATAATAATTTTTATTTTTGACTTTTTATTTTAAAGGAATTTCAGAAAAAAAAGCAATAAACCTCTTTTAAATTTCAGAAAATTAATAAAATTATATTTTATTAATTTTAAATTGGTAACAGAACTTTAGGATGTTACAGTTTTGCTACCAGTAGTGCGCGCACAAGAAATGCGACAACATCAGAAGTGTGGCTAGTATGGCCAGAGGTGGTTAGAGATGATGTGACGATGATGGCAAGCGTCGAGGAAGATGGCAGCACTGGCAGACCTGGAGCGGACGAGGGGTCAAATTGACCAGGTGAAATGATAGAGAGGATCGTGGTTCTCACTAGGGAGACAGATCGTGGTCGGAACGTAGCGCCCGGCTCCAAGGAAGATGACCATGTTCCAGTGGCATCGAGGCATGAAATGGAGAGGGAATTGATGGGAAATGGAAAGAAGAGGGAGGCAATTTTTGTTGGATTTAATCTTGTTTAGTTTTTCCCGTTTTCGAGTCGTAGTCTGTCTCTATTTCCGAGTTGCATACGTACTTGTTTCACTATATAACTAGTACGAACAATGTAAGCTTGTGCAAGCAAACAACAGAGAAAAAAAAAGCAATGTAAGAGAGAAGAAAAGCAATAGAAAGAAACGTTACATGTAGTGCATGTAGCACCAAGATCAAGTTTCTCCAGCTCATGATTGTTAGTTGCCGTGTATTGCTTCCATGAGCGTCTGGTTATTATTTGAGTTGTTCCAACAATTGGTATCAGAGCCTGAATCATTGGAAGTGATGGCTGGTGAAGAAACGCTAAAGAAGGAGTTTCCACCGACGACTACATCAGGAAGAGCAATATCAAGAGGAGTACAAATACTGAATAACACAAATTATGGCATGTGGGCTATGAAAATGAAAATCATCTTACGTTCTCTCGGCATATGGTTGGCAATAGAGGGTCAAGCTCTGGTTGAAGAAGAAAAGGACTGTAACATCCCAATTCTGAAAATGAGGGGAAATTAAAACTTTTTATTTATCTTTAGGTTCTTGAACCTTTTCTGTAATTCTTGTAAAAGAATTATGGGAATAGAAATCAAATCCCCAATTTAAACTCCAATCAAAAACCTCCTGGATAAAAATCTTTTGTCCAACACTTGTAAATATTTTTCCTGAGTTCTAAGGAAGCCTTGTGACCCCTCTGAATTTTCTTACAATTTTTAGAAATTGTTTGAATAATTTTAGAGGCAAGTCAAACCAAGTCAAATCTGGTCAAACCCTAAGGTTCCACCTTCTGTAATTTCTTGAGAAAAATGCAGGGCATTAAAACCTCTGGAAATTTTATGGGAGGTTGATCATCATGTCTGGAAGCTCCAGTTAAATTTTCATAAATTTTGGAGTTGTTTTGATACCTCAAATAAATTCACAAGTCTCAGCTCAGTATTTCAAACCCTAGGGCGGCACTATTGCTCGGGCTCAAGTCGGACTCGAGCCCGTTCCTTCTCGGTGCGGCCTAGCCGCTCAGCCATTCAACCATCGCTTGGGCATTTTCCACCGTAGGATCAGGATCCAACGCTGCTAGAGCGTGCCCTTCAGCCCGATCGGTTTAAAGCGTAGCGTGCATCAAGGCCGTTCGAGATCAATCCGACGGTACGTCTTGACTGGGTTGGGCTCAACCGTCCGGTCCACTTAACCCGAGCCGTTCGCTTTGTCTCATTGTTGGTGGCCCCAGCGCCTGTTCTTCTTCCCCTCGGTCGCTCTCTCTCGCTCGCCTTTGAGGCCATGGCGGCCTTTGTCACGTCGGGGGGTCCTTCAACGACTCTATTCGACCGGCATTTAATGCGTCGTCCTCCGCCCTCTAAGTCCACCCTCTCGCCCTTTCACCAACTCCCATCGCTCGGGATGGCATGGCGGCTTTGACCGTGGGGGAGTATGCTTGGTGCACCCTCTCCTCTCGGTTACTTGAGCCCCTTAGTCGGCTCCTTAGCTTCCTTTGCCGCGCACTTGAGCTCCATAGCACCCACGGCGCTTCCCTTGAGCTCAGTTCGCAAACACCAAGTCCACCATTGTTGGCGGGGGCGAGCCGTCACCACCCGTACTCCTGCGGCTCTCTTGCTCGTTTCTTGCTCCGGCTTGTTCCTTTCACCCTCTGGAATGATAACCTAATCCAATTAAGCTTGTCTCCTCGGTATGACTAATTTAGGAGTTCCCAATTCGCCGAAAAACTCTTTCTTCGTCCTTAGCTCGGTGAGTGCCCGTTCTTGATCCATTACTCGGGTAGCATCACCGAGCTTCACCGATCATCTCCGTGGGCGTGGTCTGCTAATTTTGCCCAGTGGTCCGCCTCAATAGCACCGCTGCCACCACTGGCTGTCTTGACCGCGCCCACCTCCGACAACCTCTTTGGCTCGGGTCCTCTCGGTGAGTCCTAGAGTCCTCGATACTTGTCGCGACGTTATTTGGTAGGAGAATGGCCGAACCGAGTATGCTGTTTTCGCAGTATGCTCTCCTCCGCTCCGCATGCGCCTTGCCTTGTGGCCCATCTCCGTGAGTTCGCCATGGTCGGTCAAGCGCGTAGTTTTAGGCTCCCATTTTGCCCTTGCGGCGCCGACGCGATTTCCCTCGCCGTGACGCCAGCGAGCCCACGGCGAAGCAGCTCCGTTGTCGGACGCGGCGATACATCATGTCGTTTTCGTTGTGAGCCGCTGATCAAATATCAACGGCCCCAATCCTCGCTCCTTTTTAGCGTTGGGCCTCTTGGCGCCATTTCGGTTCCGCGTGGACCGTTGGATCTTCGATCAACGGCCCACGTTAGTCGCTTCATGGCCGCCAGCGGAGCTATGCTCCGATCGCGTGGACCGTCCGATGTGAGATCGACGGTCCACAATCGCCACGTCAATTAAGTTTTTGGTTTCTCAGAGAGCTTTATTTTTGAACTGAAAAAGGTATTAATCTTTGTAAATGCATATCTTTTTCATGGGAATTCATTTTAGATGATTCCACTTCTGTTAATTCAGTTAGGATCTAAACTTTAATCTAAAAATGTTTAGAATATTAATATGACTCCAGAAAAGCATGAAATTAGATTTTAAACATTCTCAGCTTTATTATTGCAATGAAATTCCTGTTAAATTGAAAAATACATAACAAATTCAATATAAATCCTTTTTAGTTAAACTCAACTTTGTTAATTCTGTTATTACCTATACTTTAATCTAAAAATACTTGTAATCATGTGTTAGTTGCAAAAATGTCCAGAATTAACTTTGACTTTGCATAGGCTTTAATTGTTTACTAGAAAACATTGCAACTTGTAAAATGCATAACTAATTCTCTGTAAATGATTTTTGAGTGAATCCAAGTCTGTTGGGTTCCTCTATTAATGAACTTGCTAGGAAAAATAGTTTTGAATATGTTACTGTTTCTAGGAGAAATAATCATGCATTATAATTTTGTTCAAGTTCTTGTTTCAAAAGTTAGTAGAGAATGCAATATAGCCCCAAATGGGATGAACCCTATTTTGCTGTTCCTCTCATGAGATGCTTGAACTACTGTAAAATTTTCAAGTTCCTACATGTCTAGAAATTTTGTCGATGAATAGTAACCTAATTCTAATTACTAGGCTGAGCAAAAGTGTTTTCATCATAACTTTTGCATTAAAGATCCAAATCAGTTGATTCTTGTTTCTATATTCATGTTAAATCAATACCTTGCTGCTATAAAAATTTCAAATCATTCGGAGAACTTTTGCTGTTGGGTCTTGTTGCTTTTCTTTATTCTTATCGACTCTTTATCGCCTTTTCGTTAGGGTTCGACATTTGTGGTAATCCGAGAACGATCCTCCGCAACAAAGTGACCCTCAACAGCCAGGCAAGCAGTTTGACCATGATTCATCCTATATTTGCAAGTCTATTATATTGCTTAAACTCTATGTATGCATTGCTACTTTGTTTTAAATTATGGTTAGTGAATCCTATAGTTGCACAATCTGTAGGGATGCCATGTCTTTACTACCTTACGCCTAGGTTCTTGGCTGTGGTTTGAGCTCGTCGGATGAGCTCATATCACTTAGTAGATTGCGACTTGAAATGCTTAGCAATGCTTAGATAACGGTAGAAATGGGCGGTTGTCGACATTATGTCGATGACCTTGATCACACTAAAATTATTATTCCATTATGTCCATCTTGTGCTTTGTTAATTTGTAAATACAAAATCTGAAAATAAATGTGTGGATTGGACTTGGGCATATTGGATGGATGGTGTGGTTTTTGGATGTGGTGGTATGCTGAGTCAACAAGGACCGAATTCTTGCGCCATTGATCCAAGCAATTATGCGTACTAACCACGCGAGGGCATATGGAACCCCTCTTGACTAAGTACTCTAGGAGGTGTTAATTATGAGCTGCTTTCGGTTGGTGTGTTTTAAATGAAAACGTATATGTATAGTGTGGGAGGAACATTAGCTTCGGTTAGGTCGTCTAATGTCTCTTTCTCCCCGTGGGTTGTCTTGACTCGTAATTAGCATTATCCTTTGGAAAGGTCTCGTAGGACTTAGCCGTGCAGACACACCTTCGAAGTGTGCGTAAAGGAAAGGCGATGCAGGCGTGTGGAGTGCAGTGGTACACCTGCAGGATAAAACTATTGAATAGCCTCGTCCTAGGTTATGGACACGCTTGGTTATTTCCGTAAGAATTAGACTACAACCTTTAATTAAAATTTGACATGGGTGGTATGAGCGGGAGTTCATGCTATTGTTGTGGTGACTATTGGGTTAGTCACTTCGGGATTGTTGTTGTCATCTACTTATTGTTGTTATCGTTGTCAAACTTGATATTTGAATGTTAAAAACAGATTTGACAACTTGCCTTTAAATGTATTACCTTATTGCAAATAAATGTTGCTTTATGCTAAATGAGACATACAACCTCCACTTACATAAAGCTTGCATGTAGCATATGTTATAGGCTGTTATCTTACACGTAAGTCTTGCGGAGTACTTTATGTACTCATCTCCGTGGTTGTGGCATTTTGTGGCTATTGTTGCAGAGGAAGGGGTGAGTTCCAAGAGCCTCACTTTTGTGCTATGTGTTGCGACTTCTTGACGACTAGCTTGGCGGTCGGTCGAGATGCCTAGGGGTTAAGGCACACCGATTGGCTTTGTGTTATAGCCATCTTTATGGCACTTTTGCTTCATTGTTATCTTTTTAGAATTGTTGCTATTTGGCCTAAGGGCCCTCTTTTGTAATAGCTATTCCATATTAACATTAACTTCGGTTTGTTGCTTATGTACTATGTGTTGTATGGAATTGATACATTCTTTTGTTGTGAGGTATGTATCTTGCATTCAGGAAGTATACATCTCTCGAGACCGGGTTTATTTGGTTGATAATACTAGGGTCAATTGGATGACTAAGTATTATGAGCCTAATAAATCCGGGTGCTCACAAGGACCAAGGCGCCCTGGCCGCAATCTCCCAAGCCATACCAGATGATGTGATGATGGCCATTGCAGAGAAGGAATCAACAAAAGAAGCATGGGAGTCTATCCGAGATATGCAAGTTGGTGAAGATCGTGTCAAGAAGGCGTCGGTCATGGTGATGTTGAACGAGGAGAACGTAGTACCTAAACTACGCACAGAAGGAGAAAATTACGATCACACTGATATGTGCCACTTGGACAATGGAGCAAGCAATCACATGACTGGAGATCGCTCCATGTTCCATGAGCTCGATGAGAAGATTTCAAGCAAATTCAAGTTTGGTGACGGCTCCACGGTGCAGATAAGAGGCAAAGGTACAATGCTGCTGCAATGTAAGAATGTCGATCAGAAGATGCTACCTGAAATATATTATATACTGAGTTTGTGCAACAACATACTTAGTCTCGGGCAGTTGGCGGAACAAGGGTGCAGGGTGGAGCTGCAGGATGAGTTCTTGCGTGTCTATGACAAGAACAAAGATCTGTTGATGAAGATGAAAAAAAATCCCCAAATCGGTTGTACAAAATTTCCCTGAAAACTTGTAAACTGGTTTGTTTGAAGGAGCTAGAGTGAAGCTTGGGTATCAAACCAGAACATGGCGGAACCCAAGGGTGGCACGCAGTTGGCACAGGAGACGCAGCAGGCAGAGCCTCGAGAGGTCCAGACGGCACGCAGCCAGTCATGTTGAGCGCTGCTGGGGGCAACGAGTCCCACGCGCATGAAGGGCGCGGCATACAAGTAGCTAGAGCCGGTGGGGCCCACGTGCATGCAGGCCAAGGTAGTGCAGGAGGCGCAGGAGGCAGCGGCTCGGGTGGCCAAACCACTGGCGGGTGTGAGCCCCTCCATGTGCTCTCTGATGCACATCTAGGTGCCTCCTTGGCGCATGCAGGCGTGCAAGAGAAGCAGCGCGTGCAAGCTGCTTTAGGAGGCGGCCTCCACACGCACACATCCCACGGGCATGTAGGCGCAAATGCTGGAGGCGGTGGTCCCCATGCGCATGCATGCATGGCAGATGGTAGCTCAGGAGTACTAGCACACACACATGTACTTGTTGTATCTCCCCATGATGGCAAGCAAGAAGACAAGATAAGTGATGGTTCTGACCAAACTTCACTAGATAATTTGTCTGACAAGATATCTCAGATAGAGAAGGCAAAGATTGGAGTAGATGCTGGTGTGCTTGGTGCTGGGCAATATTCTAATCTGGAAGACAAGGGTAGTCTAGTGGATGGCAAACATACAGATGGGAAGGTTCCCAAGAATCCAAAGCTAGAAACTAGAATTAGCTATGCTAAGATTTGTGATGGCTCCGATGGCGGGCCTCGCGCCTATGCAGCTGGCATAGCAGGAAGTGACGTGGGAGGTTCTGGCACCAAGTTCTTTCCGTAGTAGGAAATAAAAGCTGGAGGGATTTAGATCGGTATTGCAGGGAGCAATGAGCAAGAGAAAAAGAGTGATACTCTGAAGATTAATGGCAAGAAAAAGAAAAGCAAGAAATGAGATAAGATTAGCGTGATCAAGATAAAGAAACAAGATTAAGGGGGTGATTGTTAGATTTAATCTTGTTTTGTTTTCCTCGTTTTTGAGTCGCAGCATTTCCGGGTCGTAGTCTGTCTCTATTTCTGAGTTGCATACGTACTCGTTTCACTATATAACTAGTACGAGCAATGTAAGCCAGTGCAAGCAAACAACAAAGAAAAAAAGCAATGTAAGAGAGAAGAAAAGCAATAGAAAGAAATGTTGCATGCAGTGCATGCAGCACCAAGATCGAATTTCTCTAGTGCGTGAGGTCATGTACAATGGGTTTATATCAGCTGTCTATAGCATTTGTCACATAGGATTTAAGCTGATGTGGATGAAAGAGAATAAAGAGAGAGAAATGTGTTGTCTACAATCCTGTAGCCGACTGTATCACCAGAACCAAGGAAAACATTAAAAGATTGTGTGTTGTCTACAATCCTATAGCTTACTGTATCACCACAGCCCACTGTATGAGCTATCTTTAGTGCTGTCTACAGGTGATATGGAGAGTTGCTATAGACAGTAGCTATCCGTACCATTGTACATGCCCTGATTGCTAGTTGCCATGTATTACTTTCGTGGGTGTCTGGTTATTCTTTGAGTTGTTCCAACAATCTTGGTGCGCTATATATAGAACCATGTTCCGACGTGGAGGAGGGGTAGCGGAGAGGGTGCGGGCTCACCAGATTTGGTGGCGTCACTTCAATGCGCAATAATGCATAAGGAACCATCCGTGAATTGATGGGATTCGATTGCAGTTGATTGTGGTTGGCAACACATGCGAGCAAGAAAAAGGAAACGACACACTAGCGTGCTGGTGGCACAACAAAAGCATGGAGAGAGCTGCAGCGTCGTGCGGCTTGGGGGAAGAAGACAGGGCAGAGGCGGAGCTTGGACGGCATGGGTCATGTATAGAGTGGGCTTTGGCCCAAAAAAGGGACATGGGAAAACATAAAATTTGAAATGTGATTTGAATTCGAGAAGATTCAATTGAATTTGAATTTGAATTTTGAAATTGAGGAAAACACTGAATAAACTCCAATTTTTGGAGACAAATATTTTGAAATTTGTTTCACAAAAATGCAACTTTGGGATGTTACAGGAAACGTGATACCATCTCTTGATTGGAGCTAGCCTACGTGAGCAGTGTACCCTAATGGGCCCTAATAGGCTGCACTTGGCAGTACTGGAAGTGACGAGTATTCTTGGTGGAAGTGTGTACGAAGACCTTAATTAACTTATCCATTATTAATCGGAAAATATCCATTTGACTCCTAAAGTATTGCTGTTCAGACACATAACCTTTTGATCTAAAAAACCAGCCCTTTGACACCTTTACATTGTAAAACCAGTGCACTTAACCTCATGTCTGTTTTACTTGATGGTATTACTTGTGTGGCATCCATTCAGCCTGGTTTTACCACCGTGACGACCACGTGGCTGCGACATGGCCGATGAATCAGCAAATCAAATTCATATGAGCTTCTTCCTTTAGCTATGAATTAGCAAATCCCATCAACTCGGCAATTTTGGATATATGCCACTCAGAAACATGCCACTTCGAGATATGCCATCCAATATTATGAAATTAGATATATGCCACTCCAGTTTCTTCCTCCTTTGAAATTTGCCATTATCTCTACTTTTCTCTTATTTTCCATCTATTCCTTAGTCAACTACCTATTTTGCCCCTCGTCTAATTATCTCCATCCCTTCTGAATGTGCTCAAACAGAAGTTGAATCGAGCACATCACCCTTCTTCCCTCCGCGAGATTGTTTCCCCTCCTCGGCTTTCTTGAACACTTCAACTTGAACTTCAGGTTGTTTGCCATTGACGACGTTGCAGGATTTCTTGCACTCTAGATCTTTGGCTCGTTTTGCAGCGTTTACTCCGCGAGATTTCATGGGCACTTGCTCCTTGACTTCTTTAGGCTTAATGGGCTTGTCGGGCATCTTGGAGCTTCAGCTCTCACGTAATCTTCGACACCATTCGCCACTCTAGGATTGGTGGCGCCTTGAGGCCTGGCTTCTTTGACGGTGGCGACGCGAGCCCCATCTAACTCAATTGATGGAGATGGCGACGGCGGGATAAATGACGACATCACGCGCTTATTGGCCGGTAGGGAAACTGGGACTGAAGCGGCATCATCCTCCGGGGGGGCGCCTAGACGCGCTTCTTGGCCGAGATGTAGTGAGAAGCGGCGGCGTCTTCCGACAGTGGCGCAAGGCCGTCGACGCGCTTCTTAGCCGGCATGCAGGCAGAGGCATCCGTGTCTGGCGGTGGCCTGCACACGTGCTTCTTGGCCGGAAGACACGCCGGCACGATGTCATCCAACGGTGGCGCATACGCGCGCTTCTTGGCCGGGAGGCACACCAGGATGGTGCCCTCCGTTGCCGTCGGCAACGCATAGGTGCGCTTCTTCACCAGGAGGCAAAAGAAGACGGGCGGGAACACACGCTTCTTGGCCGGCAGTGGTAGGCATGGAGTGGATCCAAGGTGGGAGCTCACATACTTGAACCGCTTGGAAGGCGGCAAATCATGGATGCCACTGCCATCGCTCGCAACGGCGTTCTCGGCGATCTCCATGGGCTGGACGGCGAGATGACGAACTCAAGATTGGAGGAGATTTGACGAGAGGAGGTTCGGGGGCGCGCGATTTGGGAGAGGATGGGAGGGAAGAAGGTGATGTGCTCGATTCAACTTCTGTTTGAGCACATTCAGAAGACATTCAGAAGGGATGGGGATGATTATATGAGGGACAAAATAGGTAGTTCACTAGGAAATAAATGGAAAATAAGAAAAAAGAAAAGGAAATAGGAGAAAATAGAGATAATGGAAAATTTTAAAGGAAGAAGGAATTAGAGTAGCATATATCTAATTTTATAATACTAGATGACATATCTCAAAATGTAATATTTCTTTGTGTCATATATCAAAATTTGCCCATCAACCCACGTCGGTCCCCACCCCGTCTCTCTCGGTCTCTCCCTTCTCTGTATCTCTTGATCCACCACGGCCGACACCCACGACACCGCCCCGCCTCGCCACGCGCCGGATCCGGCCGCTTTCGGCGCGGCCCCGCCGCACGCCAGATCCGGATCGTCCCTCCGTTCGGCACTCTTGGCGCCGCCCCGCTGCGCGCCAGATTCGGACGTCAGCCCGCCCATCGTTCCGGCGCTCCCGGTGCCGCGCAAATCCGGATCCGGCCGCTCCCGGACGCGTTGGATCCACCCCGACGACTGGAGCTGCCGCCTCCGGATCTACACCGGGCGGCGTCTCCGAGCCCATCTCGACGGCTCTAGATGCCCTCTGGATCCGGCTGCCCCGGTCCATGTTCTTGGTTTTCTTGGGGAATTCGTTCATGCAATTCTTGATGAATGCGAAACGGGTCCATGTTCTTGATTCATTTTTGGAATTTGTTCATGTGATTCTTGGTGATGGCAAAAATGTAATACGATTTACTGGTTCTCGTTCGCTTGTACCCGATGAGATTTTTTATGCATGTTCTTGTTCCCTAATGCAAAGATTTGGGATTGGGTACATTTCGGATCCGAATGTATGAAGGGTTTCCATTTTCCTGATATTTTCAGTGAGAGAATGAAATTCGCATTGATCAGAATATATGGATATTCCCACTGTAATGTCCCATTTGTACATTTGAGTTTGCTGGTGTGGCTAATCCGAGCAAATGAGTTTGATGGTGTGGCTAATCCGAACATATGTGTGACTAATCTGAGCGTATGAGTTTGATGGTGCGAGTAAACCAAAAATAATGTCCAAAATGACAGTTTTAGTGTATAATGACCATTTTAATTTACTCTAAGAAACATTAAACATTTCAAAGGAAGAAGTCCATATGAGTTTGATTTGCTGATTCATCATCGCGCGCGGTCACGTCGTTGTCACGGTGACAGTGACGAAACTCGACTGACTAGGTGTCATGCAAGTAATACCACCGAGCAAAGGAGCCATAGGAGTTAAGTCATGAAGGCGAAATCGGGCTGACTAGGTGCCACACAAGCAATATCACCGAGCAAATGAGCCATAGGGGTTAAGGAACGTGAGCATATCAAATGACCAGTTGCTTAGATTAGGAGGTTAAGTGTTCGGACAATGATACTTCAGGCCCAAATGGTTATTTTCCTTCTTAATTTGAACAGTTTATCAGAGCACTTAAATACTCCAGAATTTTCAGTACGGAAATGATTAAATAAAGACAGATGCTGTTGATACGTGTCACTTGGTGACAACATAATGAATTAAGACAAGAATATGTCTCGAGGTTAATGCAAACTTTCAAAATTTAAATCTCTATTCTATCTTCTAATAATTAAGATTTGTACAAATTTTAAGGCATTTTTTAGAGTTAAGATAATACATATACCCACGTACACACGTGGTTTCCGTTTTTGTACTTCTTATTATGATTGCAGAGAGCTTGACATTTCCTACGGTTGGTACATGCCTGAAGCCAAATGGGTGGTCAGTGCCTCAGTGGTGATAATGCATATACACACGTACACACGTGGTTGGCATTTTTGTACATCTTATTATGATTGCAGAGAGCTTTACATTTCCTACGGTTGGTACATGCCTGAAGCCAAATGGGTGGTTAGTGCCTCGGTGGTGCCAGTTCCAGCTTTCTCCCCTCTGTTATTGACATACGAAATGATGAGGATTAATCAAAACCGAATAATACATCAACATCGTCGGTCATCATTGATTCTGCAATAGCAAATTGTTTTCTTGTGATTCTGCAATCTATAAATAAATCAATTCAGTGATCTTAATTAATTTGCTCGTGGGCTTTGCCATCGCTGAGCATTGAACTGGCTAATGTACAGAGACGCATCAATAATTCAACAGAAAAGGTTGGGAAAAGAGTAGTAGTTGAGATGGGATCCATAAAATGTCTTCGAGATAGCAAGAGGGCAGCTCATAGGTAGGTAGTTTTTTTAGGAATGGAATGCTCAATTGGGTAGGTGTGTGGATATACGACTCAGGTTTAAGTTCTTCTCTAGCTCGAATTTAGATCCTTATCCTGCTTAATTACTAAGACATGTAACTCCTCCAACATGTGTTTTGTTTTTGTTTTTTGTTTTTTGGCCTTTCAAAAAGTTTGAAATAACTTTATAGAAATCAATATAATTTCTCCAAAATTTCTATCGTATTCCTCCATTGCAAACGGGGATTATAGAGGAGGCTCAAGTTGTGTGCGTTCTTGGCCCTAACAAGCATCTGGAATATACCTATCTATATGATTAGAAGCATTCATTTCTTTTGGATAGCTAAAGATATCTATTCATATGGCAACAAAATGTTGGACCGAAAAGGACGACCACAGGAGGGGTTGAATAGGAACACATATTTTTTTCACCTTCGCCAGTATTCAACTTTTATACTCCAATAGCTAAACCAAAAAACCATGAGGACAAAGCCTCTCAGCCGATCTGACCGTCGATACCTGGCTGGCCTGACCATCTGAAGCCCGGTCTAACCGTCGGCTATAGGGATAGTAGCCCGAAGTGATTTCAAATCGATCTAACTTTTGATTCCGAGATCCAAATCCCATGAGATTTCAAACATACATCATCAAGAAGTTTAGGAACCTATTCCAATCGATGATCTAGACGGTCGAAGCCAAGGTTCCACAAATTTCTTGATCAAGGTCAAGAAGGCACGAAAACAGGGGAAAATCAAACTTTGGTCCAAAAGTTTCCTCGTGGGTGGAAGATGGTCAAGATAACCCTAGATCAATTCCCACAGATCCTAACAAGCTAGATCACAACAAAAGGCCCAATCAAAGCCCTAGGAACACAAAAATCCCAAAGACATCAAAGAGAGAGTAAGAACAAGATCAAACTCATCTTGGGGCAAAATTTACTTGAATTGATTTAAGGGATTGTTGGTTTACGATCACTCCACCATGTAGGACAAAAGCCTAATACTTCAACACTCAATCACTCCATCTCTCTCAAACCCTAGCCTACCCTATCTCTCCGCTTTATCCGAAACACAAATTAGGGTTTCCTAGGCATTTGTTAATAGGTGCAAATCCTGCACCCCTCCCTTTTATAGTGGAGGCTAGATCTAGAGAGAAAACCTTATAGGGCACTGGTTAACCCCTCACACAAACGAGTTTACACCTATGCACACTTCTCAAAGTGGATGACGAACCGGGTCTCCCAAATCCGTCTCTTCGTGATCTTCATCTTCTCTTGATCTAAACCACTTCTTTTTTGCGCCATCCTGCGCCACAGTTTCTCCAAGGTCACCAACCTGGTATTTTGGCAAAGATACCAAAATACCACCTCTCCACCCTTCTCCAAAGACCAAGCACAATCAACATGAAGCAATCCCATGCTTCGCCACACGTAGATTCATCAATGACTCTTTTCATGTCGGCAAGTCTCTTCTATCTGGTTCTCACCAGAACCACCATGGCACTTGCACCGACCCCAAGCCACATGATACAACCCGTTGCACCGAACTTCCCATTCGGTCGTTTTTGTCCATCTTGCACCATGCTTGAGTCCAACCACTTCACCCAGCATCCTCGATCATTCTTGACCTCAGCTCTCCAACCCTAGACCGATCATCCTCGTTGTTTACCATAGTTTAGTCCAAGCCAAGCTGCACAACAATAGACCAAGAAATCAATTCAGGGCACAAGTTCTTCGCAACTTGACCCACATTAGCCAAAACATGCATCGTGCAACACCTATGCACTGAATCTCATGACTTTAGACAAAACGACAAAATTAACCGCCTTCCTGGTGCTTGAACCTCCTTTGGCGGTCGGGCCTTGACTTGTTTGGTCGGATCGTAATGACCAACTAGACCACCCCACCGATTTGATCACGGCAAATGGTCGGTCGAACATTCTAGAATTTTCCTAAGTCTTGACCGCACCTTCTCTGAAAAATTCAAACTCTATTTAGTTTTCCTCGAAACTCCAATTTTCATGAGACCTAGTGCAAACTCATCTCGTAACACTCCTACACGTGTTTTAAAGGATTTCCCAGAATGCCACATTTTCAAAACGGCCAGTCGGGTCGCCACTTTTGGCTGGTTTGACCGTTGGACTTTGGCCGATCAGACCACCGGCCTCAGGCCAGTCAGTCCCCCATAGGGCTGGTCAAACCACAGTAGGAACTTTGCTAAAACTGAGGGTTTTTCCAAATACCTCGACACTATTGCTAATTGTTCTACACAATAATATTAGGATCATCTACTCATGATCTCCACATTCTCTCCATTTATGAACACATTGGAAATTTCCCAAAAATGAAAGTTGGAGGTTGTTTTGAAAAACTCTTGCTCGTTTTCTCACAAAGGCACAACTTGATCCATAAGTAAAAAAGAGTAATGAAAATGACCAAGTTGGCTTGAGGAATGCAGAAGCAAACTAGTAGAGGCAATCAAATGCACAAACGCTTCAAATCCAGAGATGGCACCCAAAAATTCACTCAAGGTCAATATGAAAGAACAATTATTCAAATTGACCTTTGATCATACTGAGGTTTCAAATTTGCAAAGCAAACCAAGAAATCGACAATGGAGCTCAAGAATGCATATGAGATGCTCCCCCTCACTAAGATCTACTAATTTTAAAATTTTGCCATTTTCTCCCCTGTTTTCATACAAAGCCCATTTTGAGCATTTTTACCACATCTTCTCCCCCTTTTACAATAGAGTCATCAAGGAATCGTTCCTTCATCTCATCCAAAGATTTCAGTTCTAAGATGCAGGGAAGAAGCATAAGAAGGACCATGCATGAAATGCAATAGAGTGGCTTTATTTTTGAATTTTCATTTTTTGAGAGCAAGAAGCTTTGGAGATTACGCAATATGAAGAAGCTAACAACTTCTAATACACAAGACATATCGAGTATAGAAGATATCATTTCAACAATGGAAAACTACAAATTGATATAAAATCATATATCAAAGAGCCATCTAGTCTAATAAATAACTGAAATCACCATAGTCTAATAAATAACCAAAATCACTAGTGGATAATCATATAGACCACAAAAGTATGAACCAAGCCATAGCAAGCATGTAATCCACGATAATGAATCAAGCACTGACTACTAGAAGGATCACAAAGACTATACATTGAAAAACTTGCTCAATTTATTTTGATTGTTCACTTTTTGCTCTCGATGTGTAACAGACCGTTTGTGAGCGATTTGACATTTTTGCCATGAAAGAGCTCTTTTTGAGTTGGGAGTGCTCTAGGCATACCATTTGCAAGCACTCCGTTGTTTTATTTTTATTTTTCTTTCATGATACAGACATGATGATTTTGTGAAAACAAGGAATTTTTCCCTAAATCATTGAAATTGAGCCAAAGTCATTAATTGTCCAAGATTTTCTTTTAAGTTCAAGGCAGATTCATGATAAGCTAAGTAATCCTAGTTGGCATTCAACAGTATGAGCAAGATCTCAAAAGACATAAAAGCCTGTCTCGACTCATACAAAGCAGAATTTAGACATCACTTGGCAATTAAAGATTAAGTCTAGACCTTCTAGCTCTAAAGCACATGCCACGACATCAACAAGTAGCTAACCAAGTAAATCATGCAAAGACAAGCATACAAGCTATAACATGGCATTAATCAAAGGCTAGCTATATCAATAAAGGTAATAACCAAAGCTTCATCAAATTAAAAGTTGAATCAGTAAAGCTTGTATTACAATCATCATTTTTTTATTTTTCATATGAATGCAATATGATATAATGAGATGCAAGAGAAAACATCAAAAGCCAAAGAAAGATCAAGAAGATAAAAAAGATACAACTTGAAGGAAAATCCACTTGAAGAAAAAAAAGGATAAACTCCCCCTCAAACCAACCCATAAGGATAGACTACCCTAACTCACTTCTCAAGGTGGCAAACCTAGTAGGATCTAAGGGATTGGTAAGGACATCTGCCAGTTGGGCTTCGGACTTCACAAACTCTAGCACAATGTCCCCATTCTCAACACAGTCTATAAGAAGGTGATATCTAATGTCAATGTGCTTGGTCCTAGAGTATTGCACTGGTTTTTGGCAATGTTGATGACACTAGTGTTGTCACACAAAAGAGGCACACTATCAAAGGTTAACCCATAGTCCTTAAGAGTAGAGATCATCTACAAAATTTGTCTATAGCAGCTAGCAGTAGCTACATACTTAGCCTCAGCAGTGGACTGTGCAATAGAAGATTGCTTCCCAGATGACCAAGAGACAAGAGAAGTACCTAAGAAATATAAGTGCCTGAAATGCTTTTCCTATCAAGTCTACAACCAGCAAATTCAGAATCTAAAAACCCTCTAATAGACAATGATGATGAACAGGAAATCCAAATGCCATATTGAAGGGTTGACTAAAGATATCTAAAGATGTGCTCGACTGCTTGTCGATGAGAAGACATTAGAGAAGCTTGAAATGTTGCACATAGGTACACCGAGAAGTGGATGTCCAGTCCTGAAGCCATCAGATAGAGGAGGGAGCCAATCATGCAGAGGTACTCGTGTTGACCCACAACGTCACCATTCTCATCTGGATCCAGAGCAGTCGATGTAGCCATTGGAGTGATAATTGTCTTGCAATCGCCCATATCAAATCTCCTTAATAGGTCCTTGGTATACTTGGTTTGATGCATGAAAGTTTCTTCTTTGCATTGTTTGATTTGGAGCCCAAGAAAATAATTTAGCTCCCCCATTATGCTCATCTCAAATTCTCTGGACATGGTCTCAAAAAAAACTAGAAACAAGAGCATTAGAGGAGCCACCTCGATAATATTGTCCACATATATTTACTCAAGAAGGAAATCATTGCCATGCTTGAGGATGAATAGAGTATTATCTACTTTACCCATCTCAAAATCATTCTTAAGAAAGAAAGTTTTAAGCCTATCATACCATACTCTAGGGCTTGCTTAAGATCATACAAGGCTTTGGACAACTTGAACACATAGTCAGGAAACTTAGGATTTTTAAAGCCTTGGGGTTGTCTAACATACACTTCCTCCTCTATGTAGCCATTAAGAAAAGCACTCTTGACATCAATTTGAAACAACCTAAATATTCTAGATGTAGCAAATGCAAGCAAGATGCAGATAACTTCTAATCTACTACAGGAAAAAAAGGTTTCATCAAAATCTAACACCTCAACTTGGCTAAACCCCTAAGCCACTAATCTAGTATTGTTTCTAATTACAGAGCCATCCTCACTTTTTTTTGTTCTTGTAAATTAATCTGGTTCCTATCACATTATGATCACTACGAGGCTCTACAAGAATCAAAACCTTGTTTTGCTCAAAAATTCTCTAACTCCTCATGCATGACATTGATCTAGCTAACATCAGATAAAACATGGGACACATCTCGAGGCTCAAAAGATGCTACAAATGCATAATGGGAGTAGAGATTAGAATCATGGAACCTAGAGCGAGTGACTCACTCATGGAGATGTCCAATCATATGATCCAGTGGGTGTCTCCTCTGAATGTGAAGTGGAGCGCCAGGTGGAGACATCACATTTTTAACCTCTGCAGTTACTGCTGATGTAGATGAAGAAGCAACAGGAGCCTCAACTGAAGGTAATGTAGTGAAGGCAAGCTCCTCAGTTGTGAGTCACCTAAAATAGTTGATTTAGCTCTAGGACTAGTCTTATCAAAGGTGACATTACAAGTTTCCATGATTATGTTAGTCTCAATATTAAGAACACGAAAGCCTCCCGAATGTGCTACACCTAGAAATATGCCATCAAATGTTCTAGATTCAAATTTATCTAGATTCCTTGTCTTAAGAATGAAGCACTTAGCACCAAAGACTCTGAAACGAGTGACAGAAGACTTTCTTCCAAATCGAAGATCATAAGATGTCTTGCCCAAAGAAGGTCTAAAGAAAACACGATTGACAACATGGCATTTTGTTGCAAGAGCTTCAGCCCAATATCTCCTTAGAGTGTTGTACTCATCTAGCACCATCCTAACCATCTCAACCAGGGTCATGTTCTTCCCTTCCAGGCACCAGTTTGCTGAGGGACGTGAGGAGAGGAGAATTAATACTCAATACCCTGCTCAACACAAAAAGAGGCAAATGAATAATTCTTGAACTCCGTACCATTATCACTACAGATTGCTCTTAAGGCACCAGGGAGTTCAAAAGCCTAGCGAAGAGCCAAATCATGAAAGTGGCCAAAAGCCTCAACCTTGGAAGGACCAACGGTGTTCATATGCAATAATTGTCTAGGTCCATCAGTCATCACCATAGTCAATGATGGGTGCGAGGTGGCAACTTGCTTGCCATTTCTACAGGGCACACATACAATGTCTTTGACAACCTTGAGTTTAGGTAAACCTCTCATGAGATCAAGATTACTAACTCGTGTCAGATGATCAAACCCAATGTGCCCCAAACACCCTCCCCGAACCCCTATTTAAGTGCGCCACCCACGTCACTTTTTCCCACCGCCCTCCTCTTCCGTTTGCCCTAGCTGCCGGACCCGAGGTCATCTTCTCGTCGAATCGAGCCTGAGAAGCTTTCGGCCGCTAAAGCTTTTCTTGCCAAATTTTGCCACCGCCAGTGAGCCTTCGCCCACTTCATTGCTAGAAACGAGATCGCCTTCTTGCATTATACGCGATGCGCACTTCGTCGTCTCCAGGGACCCGCCACTTCGCCGCTTAACACCTCGCCGCCGTTGCTGTCATCATGTTCCTCGTGTCTCCTTTGCCCGCAGCCTAACTCTCGTCATCGCCGTCAAGCCATCGTCTGCTGGAGTCCCTTGGTCCTAGTGCACCGCTACCGTTGAGCCACCGTGGCACGCCACCTCAGCATCTTTGCCCATGAGTCATCCTTGTTAGCATCGCGTGGCAGCTCACATGGCGTTCACAAATCCAACCCCGAGCCATAGTTATGTGGACCAGGTCCACGGTGGCCGTGTCTTGGACACGTGGACCCCACATGTTAGCCCACTATTCCATAGACCCATGAGCCATAGACCAATAGACCAGAGCCATGGACCTGGTCCATAGACTGTGGGTCCAACCTGTTAGCCACTATTCTCTATTTTTTGGATTTTCTTTTACTTCCGAAATTCATTGCTGACATCATGCTAATGCAATATTTTAGAATTTCCTTTAGAAAGAAAATTCTAAAAATTTGAAATAGTGTTTTCTTTCTCTTTTTCTTAGATCTAGATCTTCCGAGAGCCCGTTCTTCCTCGTATGAACTCCAATTGAACCCATTTAAGTTTATAAATTCATCTAAATTCAAGCCTTACCTTCTTGAGATTTTTATTTAATTTTTGGAGTTTATTTGTTGCTTTGTTTTGTATTTATTTGGGGTTTTACTTTTGTTTGCGAGTAGACGTTGATACTTCGGGAGCTTTTGAGGAAGGAGGCTGATGTGGCACCAAGTAGCATTGTTACTTCGCAAAGTAATGTTGTTATGTGCAATGATAAGGACAAGCTATGTGTGGTTGAGAGGGAGGAAATGTGAGATCCATCCCTTGCCGTAAGGAGCTAGGAGATCCATTGTCTCTTGCACGTAAAGAAAGAGGAAGACTCGGCTTGGAAATCGAATCGGTTGCAGCCAGGACACTAAGAAGGAAAAGGGCAGCTGAGCAAGAATCAAAAGGGAAACTTCATGAACCAAAAGCCAGGAGGAACAAGCTAGGAAGAGGAGACGGAACATGAGCCAAGGGAAGCCAGGGCTTATGTTTATGTGGGTGCAATCCGAGTATACCTCTAAACTGGAGACCAATCCGAGTTTCCTTTATCTCTTGGAATCGGTTTCTATCTTCAAGATTGTTTCTGTTTAAATCAATCTGAGTGTTGCGTGCATTCTTAGTTGGCCGAACTAGTTGGTCGGTAGCTTGAGTGTGTCTTGGTTTTTGATAGTCCCTCTCAAAAACCAGTTTTGGTTGGTTTTCAAGTGGAGTATAAGTTTGTAAAGGTGTGCATGTTTTAGTTAAGCCTGTTGTGTCGTTCGTATGTTTGGCCACACCATTAGGTGCCAATTTAAGGCCCAGGCATAGCCCATTGTAGGGGAGGGGCAAGCTATGAGTTAATAAATAGATACCAGAAAATCACCATGGTTTTGGTGGCCATTGTGGGTGTGTTTTCTTGAGATTTCCAGTTAGGAATTGCTCTTGGTGTGTTGAATCCAATTGAGGTATTGGATTTTGCTCACTGGAACTTCGGTTCTACTACCCTTTGTTCACGTGATGTGGTATACGTGGGAGAAGGTTTATCAAGGAGGCATTGCTGTTTCTTGTGTTGTGCAAGTGCTAGGGCTGTGACGAAGCTACCATCAAGGTGTACCGTGAAAGATTAGGGCCAAACAATGTGATCCCGCTAGCTTGCTAATAGGATCCACATCAGACGAGATCAAGCTTAAGACCAGTACCAAGACTTGTTCCAAGGCAAGTTGTACCTTTGACCATGTTGAACCCAGTTTTTCAAAACTACTTTGATTCAAATTATTACATATTGCTTCAAGTATTTATTTCTTTAAATGTTTTGGGATTAGCTATTGACCCGTTTGATTATATCCACTTTTCTCATTGTATTACCATGATCTTTTGTCACCCTAGCTTGGTTAATTATTAGTTGGTATTATCATAGCACCAACGTGGGTTGGTTATAAACGAAAAGTATGCTTAGCCATGCAACATGTTATTGATATCATTTTGAGTTTCAAATCTAAACTTGACTAAGTGATTATGAAACTTTGTGTAATAACTATGTGATGTGTGTTGTTACTCGTTGATGGCATGTGTTGTACTTAAATATTTCAACTATTAAATTTTTGGTAATATTTTCCCAAAGGATTCGGTTCTACGAACAATACAATCGGGACAACAGCGCACATGGCAACCCTAAACCCAAATATTTTTTTCACTTCACTCCAAAGGGGCTATTTGTGTTATTGCGTCGCCGATCTCGCATTCTTTATCTCATATTTCATTATCTTCTCCAATTTCGGATTCCGAGCTACGCGGACACTTAAAGATATTACCAAAAAGTTTCCTGAAAATTACTAAATTTTTAGGCTGAATTCTGTACACACAAATTAAAAAAATAACAGGACTCTATCACCGGTTGAATTGGTGACAAGGCCCTATTGCCAATTGGAACGGTGACAGGACCCTATCGCCAAATCAACTGGCGACAGGGGCCTATCAGGGCTGCTGTCGCTAGTTGGACTAGCGGCAATAGCCTAGTTTTATAAAAAAAAATCGACTATTTAATTTTGTAATTTGTTATTAAACTAATATTATTTTTAAAACAAATTCTAATTTACGTTGATGACATTATAATTGTCAGCCCCTCAGTTTAGGCCATAGAAGAATTGCTGAAGCAGCTGAACTTTTGCAATCAAAGATATGGGTGATCTGCATTGTTTCCTTAGTGTCAGAAGCAGGAAAGGCAGAGAGGAACTCTCGGAATTATTGGCAGATACGACCCATTTGTAATTCGTATTTGCAGTTTTGACCATCGCATACATGTATTTGCAGAAATGGCAACGCCATGGCGCCACGATCACCGTCTTTCGCGCCTCCTCACGACATGTCAACATGCCCGTGGCGCTATGGCCGTCGCCAAAGGGGGCGGCGCGCATGGCCGTCTTGACCCTTCTTTTGGCACCAAACCCACAGTAGCGTCGGCCGTTAGGGGGTAATTAGGGGTTAGTTAGTTAGTTAGGGTTAGGTTAGGTTAGTTAGGTTTTTTTTTTAATTTTTAGGCTTAAATCTAGAAGAATTTTAAATTATAGAAAATGAGTCCAAAAAATATGAAATTTTTTGTGGAGCCTTTCAAAACTGTGTACTTATTTGTGTAAATTTTTCATAATTTTATTCATTCATAATTGTTATCGCTATTTCATATAAGTGTCCTGTTCGTATGAATCAATAAATGTAGAAAATGATCTCAAAAAATTATGAATTTTATTTTGAAGGGTCCTCACATAGTGGACTTGATTGTGTAATGTTTCGGTAATTTTATATGTATTCTGGTATTGTCTCAAAAATTTATGATTTAGGTCGCGAAAATTTCGATTTTCAGTTTCATGATTTCATGTGACTTGGAATGTATAAAAAAAGCTACATTGCAACTCCATTGGAGATGTCAATATACAATATGGCGCTAGAGTACACACGTAACAACCAAAATACGCGTACAAATATAGCAAAACAAAATATGAATACAAATATACTCGATCAAATAGGATGCTCTTTGTTTATTTAGTTTAGTGTCCGCTGGCGCATGGCCACCATGCGCCAGCCAAAACAGTGGGGTTAATTAGTTAATTAGGTTAGGTTAGCCAAAACACCTCCCGACTCGCGCCCCCCTCTGGCCCTCCCTCCCGCCTGCTACACCCGCCACGCACCCGGACTGTTCTGCAGAGAATTAAAAAACCTCGCGGTGGCCATCTTTCCCACCGTCCCTCCTCCCTCCTCTGCATATATATCACCTCGTCCAAAACTTTCGGCGCCAATGCTTACGGAATTCCCGGCGCCAACGTCGTGACTCCTTCTCCGCTGGGCTATAAATACCGAACTCTGACAATCGCTCTTCGCTTATCTCGATTGTGTTTCAATTCTCGTTCTTGCGCTCGTCGCTGAGAACTCAGAGAACATAACATAATTAATTTTATTGAGAGGTTAACTATCTTCTTGCTTCTCGTCGCTCATCGCCCGGCCTTGATTGATTACTTCCCCCGAATGGCTGATTGATTACTTCCTCCGAAGGGCGGGTAATTTGTGTTATGCTTTTGCAATTATTACCGTAGTCGTAATTAGTCAGTCTTAGTCAGCTAGTCGTAATTAGATAGTTTAGGGGTAATTAATTAGTCGTAATTAGTTAGTTGACTAGTAATGAATTAGTTTAGTGGTAATTAATTAGTCGTAATTAGTTTAGTTGTCATCGTTACAACATATTAAGTAAGTGGAAATGAAGTACTGGTATTTTTTAGTGATGATTAATCAATTGTAATTAGTTAGTTTAGAGGTAGTTAATTAGTCGTGATTAGTTAGTTCACTAGTAATGAATTAGTTTAGTGATAATTAATTAGTTGTAATTAGTTTAGTAGTCATCATTACGGAATATTGAATAAGTGGCGGAATATTGAATAAATGGTAATGAATTAGTGTAGTGGTAATTAATCAGCCATAATTAGTTAGTTTAGAGGTAATTAATTAGTCGTAATTAGTTAGTTCACTAGTAATGAAATGGTTTAGTGGTAATTAATTAGTCGTAATTAGTTTAGTAGTCATCATTACAGCATATTAAGTAAGTGAAAATAAAGTACTGGTATTTTTGTAGTGGTAATTAATCAATCGTAATTAGTTAGTTTAGAGGTAATTAATTAGTCGTAATTAGTTAGTTCACTAGTAATGAATTAGTTTAGTAGTAATTAATTAGTCCTAATTATTTAGTGGTTGTTGTGGCTTTAGGTATTTTCGAACATGCAAGACTTGTTTGTGTTTTACGGTGATGGTCTCGTATGGGCCGGACATGATGGGTTGGACCTGTCGAGATGCCAGTACAAGATGGTCCGGGCGGAGGAGGGGCTCCACGCGATGAATATTCACGAGCTGCGAAGCTGCATCCGGAGGGAGTTCGTCACGGAGCCAAAGACGAAGGAAGTTATGATCGAGGCGATCACCTGCACAAATTATGTGTGGGAGCTTGTAAAGGTGAATGGAAGCATAGCATGGAGGCAGTACATGGAGATTGTCTCCTAGTCCGAGGCAACCATTCACGGGAAGCCTATGGTGTACGTGAATTTCGTACATAGGGCGTCGGGAAACCCTAATGATGCCGAGGCCTCTACAAGTGGGCAAGCGCAGCCCGAGCCTGAAGATGGCAGCACGGAATGTGCTGCCTCGGAAGGAAGTCCCGTGCCTAATTTTGTGCCAAATAAGGGGGCGAAAACATGGTGGTCGGCCCATATCGACTGCCACGAGTATCTACCGGACGAGCCTCTCGGGTTGGAGTCCGACGAGGACACCGACCCAAGCTCGGATGGTACCGACAAGAACACACATGAAGCCAGTGGTCCTTACGTGGTATCGAGACTTGATGATATCACGGTGCGTTCGCTCGTACTGCGCAAGAAGAAGGCTCCCAGTGGGGGTTTGAAGCCGACACCCTCTTAGTTGGGCAGCGCTTCCCGGACAAGGTGGCCGTGCAACAATCTATAGCACGGTACACACTGTCTATCAGCCGTGTGTACCGAGTGCACAGGTCCAACCCAAGAAAGTACGTAGTGAAGTGCGTAGGAGAAGGCTGCCCTGACAAGGTTAGTGCTCACCGAGCAAAGATTTTCGGCTCGGTCTTCACAGTCAAGGAGCTGATCGACCACACTTGCGAGCTCAGCGAGCCCCTACGGCAGCATCGGAACGTGACTTCCGTATATGTTGCAAACCTCATCACGCACCTAGTTGAGGCGGACGTGTCTATCTCCTCCAAGCTGATGATGTCGGAAGTTGCCAATCAGGTTGGCTATCCAGTTAGCTACAGCAAGGTTTGACGAGCCAAGCAGAAGGTCATCAAGACTATGTACGGAACATACAAAGAGGCGTACAACCTTGTGCCGAGATTGCTTCACCAGATTGTCGGATCAAACCCCGACATGTACATAAACAAGCTTGACCGTGAAGATACTGGACTAGGTGTTCTGGGCTTTCACTCAGGCCATCGGGAGCTTCAAGTTCTGCCATCCCGTGCTAACGATGGATGGCACTTTCCTCACAGGGAGGTACAAGGGCACCATCCTCACCGCAGTGGCGGCCGATGCGAATGACCAGCTTTTCCTAATGGCATTATCCATTGTGGAGAGCGAGAACACATCCAGCTGGCTGTAGTTCTTGGAGAACATGAAGAGGGCGATGGTGGGAGACCAGCCCAACGTCTGCCTAATCACAGACCACAATGCTGGGTTGTTAGCGGCAATCAACACCATGCAGCGTGGGATGGATCTATCTCACCAGTGGAACGATGTGCAATCCAGTTGGTGCATGATGCATCTTGCATCTAACTTGTTCGCGTGGTTCTGCAGTCAGGAACTCATGAAGATGTTCAAGGCATTGTGTCTGTAGAACCAGCGACATAAGTTTGAGCCTATTTGGAGAGACCTCGAACACCAGACTACGAGGCATACAAGGGAGTCCACTCCGGAGGGGGAGCAACCCAGTAGTGCCATAAGCTTCTCCGAGTGGATTAATGGGCACACTCTTGAATTAGAGAAATGGTCCCTCCTCTATGACACAGACGGTGCGAGGTACGAGATTATGACGACCAACATGTCTGAGGTCTATAATAGCGTCCTCAAAGGTGTACGGTGCCTCCCTATCACCGCGATCGTCCAGGAGACATGGACTCGTACTGTTGGTTATTTCGTCAATAGAGCCACTACAGCCAAGCGACAGATGGACGAAGGCAGGCAGTGGTCCGAGAACATGCAGAGGCACATGGACCGGAAGATGGAGAAGGGCCGACTGCACGACATCCGGGTGATCGACACCTCGGTGGAAATACGAGATTAGGCTTCGGCAATACGTCCAACATCATGCACGGGGAGGAAATAGGCATGCACCCCGGGTGATATGGCGACATGCACCTGCAACAGGACGAAGCTCCTCCACAAGCCATGCTCGCATGTGTACAAGGCGTGTGTGCAAATGAGGTACATGTCTACGACGTACATCTCCGAGTACTACGACATGCAGCACCTATACGGTACATGGAGTGGAGAGTTTCACTCGTACGGCTTGGAAATGAACTACAAGGATCTTTGGCCGGACATGGTGTAATGGGGTCCCAACAGGGACTTGAAGAGAATAGAGAAGGGGCGACGGCAGACGCGGCGCTTCCGGAATGACATGGATGCTAGTCAACGTACCAGTATTAGCCGCACAATCAAGTGTAGGATATGCAAGACCCCTAGGCACTCAATGAAGGATTGTCCCAATAGACCTAGCTCGTCCGGTTGTCATTCAGTGTCGTAATGTAATGTAATGTAATGTAATGTTTTTCCACCTTGTTTGTTATGTACAACACAAAATTCTACGATACCCAGCTATGAACTCTTCGGCAAACTTCTACGCAAGGATGTTGCAGAAGCGTAGGTGGCTTGCGCAGAAGAGGAAACATCTACAATACCCAGATTTTTCAATGAAAGATGCTCGAGTACCACCACATTTTCTAATCCTGCAGTGTGTGTGTGGCGAGCTGGTAGATATCATTCAGTCCACACACCCAGACACCGCCACCCGGGCGTACTACACGTGCGGGCACCACCTTGTAAGCGTTTCTTTCGCACGCATCGATTTTCCTCTCCCTACGTTGAATTCCTTAAATTTTTAACTTCATCCCCATGTAATGGCAGCCCGAGATGCGCTACCACTTCTTCTAGTGGATCGACGGCTCGGAGATGTACGATAGGGCATTCATCTAGCAGAAGTACATGCTGAATTACTCGGTGCGGGCCGAGACCTTCGTGCGGTGGAAACCTTACGTACCGGACCCTGTTGAGGAGGCACTGAAGGAGCCTAGTCCTCGCTCGGGCATAATTCATATCGACAACATGAGTTATGAAGAATTTACATCATTGTTACGTTTTTCACTGTACAATGTACTTACATCATAGAACGTAGGATATGGATGACTTTGACATACCAGCCCAACGTGGACAGTCCCGCGATAAGGGCAAGGGAAAGGCTCATGCAGCTGAGCCTGGCCGCCACAGCGTATCCGGTCGCCCGGGCGTAATCTATATCGACGACGTGAGTTATGAACAATTTACATCCTTGTCACGATTTTCACTATACGGTGCACTTACATCATAGAATCGCAGGACATAGACGACTTCTACACACTAGCCCGACGTGGAGAGTCTGGCGACAAAGGGAAGGCTCCTTCGACTGAGACTGGCCGACGTCGAAGCGTATCAGGTCGACTAGGCGCACTCTGTATCGAAGACGTGAGTTAGATACAATTTGCATCATTGTTACATTTCTTACTGTACGATCCACTTACATCATGAAACTGCAGGACATGGATAACTCCTACACTCACCGCCACCGTGGCAGCCCCGAGAAAAGGGACACTCGCTATGGCACCGCGGAGACTAGTAACACACATCGTTAAATAGGACACTCTTTGTCAAATTATCAGTTTGTCGTGGATGATCTGTATTGTACGACAAGCTAGATAAGGTTGTGCATGAACTAACCGAGGGAAATGCGTGGCGTGCAGATGATATAACGATGTACTATAGCCTTTGAAACGCATATGAGTCGGAGGTTACGGTACATCGTTATATGATCTGCATGCCACGCATTTCCCTCGGTTGGTTCATGCACAACCTTATTTAGCCTGTCGTACAATACAGTATTAAAGAACATAATCCACACTAAACCGATAAATAAACAAAGAGTATCCTATTTGATCGAGTTACATGTGATAATACCCCTCCCCCTTCATCCTGGTTAATGCACAAGCTTATCTAGACTTTGGTAAATCCCGCGTTATGCGATTATGTTTGGGTATATTTGTATTCATATTTTGTTTTGCTATATTTGTACACATATTTTGGTTGTTACGTGTGTACTCCAGCACCATATTGTATATCAACATCTCCAATGGAGTTGCAATGCAGCTTTTTTTATACATTCCAAGTCACATGAGATCATGAAACCTAAAATCGAAATTTTCACGACCTAAATCATAATTTTTGAGACAATACCAGAACATATATAAAATTGCCAAAACATTACACAATCCAGTCCACTGCGCGAGGACCCTTCAAAATAAAATTCATAATTTTTTAGCTCATTTTCTACGTTTATTGACTCATATGAACAAGACACTTATACGAAATAGCGATAACAATTCTGAACGAATAAAATTATGGAAAATTCACACAAGCAAGTACACAGTGTTGAGAGGCTCTACAAATTTTTTTAATATTATTTTGGACTCATTTGCTATAATTTAAAATTCCTCCAAATTTCAGCCTAAAAATAAAAAAACCTAACTAACCTAACCCTAACTCTAACTAACTAATCCCCTAATTAACCCCTAATCATGCCGTGGCGTTGTGGCCGTCAGACGCCAAAGGGTCAAGACGGCCACCATACGCCAGCCCCTTTGGCGCACGGCCACAACACGCTGGCAGTGCCATTTCCACAAATGCATGTCCCCGATGGTCAAAACTGCAAATATGGATTGCAAACGGGCTGTATCTACAAAAACTTCGAATTCTCGTTGCTCACGTTCTGCATGTACTCTGTATTTTCAGATGTTCTTGTTTATCATCCGGCACACAATAAATAGAACAAGACCAGCTGCATCACAGTGCCGGATTTCTTCAGATTCTTTCCAATCTCATTCCATTTCACAAATTCTTTAAGAAGTGCGTAAGAGTATGACATGTGAGCCAGCTCACATCCATGTGGATGTCTTGGTACAAAATCTGGTTTCGTAATTTAGTTGATTTTTAGACACAACAGTTCAGCATTACTGAGTGGTTGTTTGGATCTCACGAATAAGAAATGGGTTTCAAGAAAACTAGTTTTAGGAGAATTTTTAGCAAAACTGGTTTTAAGTTGTTATTCTGTTAGGATGAATTTATGGATTACTTTGTTTAGATCTGAAAAATTAAAACAAGCTTTCACCAATTTTGTGTTTAGCTAAAGATATATTTCAAAATGTATTTTACTGTAGATTAACACACAGGATGGCATCAACTCATCTGTACGCCCTATTGTTACAAACTCACCTCTCTCTTACTTTCCCCTTCTGAGTACCTCGCCCCCTCGGCGGCAACGACGCACTCCTCGAGCCCGTGCACCTTGCCCATGGCTGCCTTCCTCTCCTCCTCCTCCTCGTTGTAGTAGTCTCGGCGACACGGTCCCTCCCGGAGGAGGTCCGCATTAGCCACAACGGGACAGGTGGAGCTCGCATGGCGGATTCGGCGGACGCGGAGGACACATCGGAGAACACGGCGGCGGCGGCGGCCGCCACCGCGCCGTGGCGCCCCGGCGTCGGCAAGTGTGGCCCCATCCGACTCATCGTCGGGCAGGCGCGGGGAGAGAGTTGCGCGCGAGGAGGCCAAAGGGAGATTCGCGGCCGAAGCGGCGCAAAGACGACGCTGTCTCGGCGAGGAGTCGCTGAGCACCACCAACGACTCCTGGCATCCGTGGAAGTCGCCGAGCAGAGGAGGTCGTTTAGTAGCCGCCCGCCCACGACCGGTGGGCGTGTCTCCGCTGCGGGTGGTGGAGCAGCGGCCACTGCCGGACTTCGTCCAACGCGCTCCGCTCGTCGGCGACCCACGAGCGGTCGGCTCGCGCGCGCGTCGGCCTAAGCGAGCAGCGCATGCGCCGAGTCGTGGAGCCCGGCGACGAAGGGTGGACGGGACGGGAGGCGATGGAGTGGATGCGCCAGAGAGAGCTTCTTGGGCGCGCCACGATCGGCGAGGACGACGGCGCCACCGCCTTTGGCGAGTGAGTGTGGAGAGCGCTCGATGAAATCCCACCGCCATTGCTCGCTTCGCTTCGCTTCTTGCTCGATGGCGCTGAGATCGGATGTATGTAAAATTGGTTTTGTAAAAAACGATCAGCCCTCATTTTTGGGAAAACGTAATATATTGGACTTATGAGAAACCAGTTTTACTTATCTTGAGAGTTAGTTACCTAATCTAAACAGAGTTTTCTTAAAACAATGGTAAAAGCGGTTTTGGGAAAACCGATTTTCGCAAAACGCATGATCCAAACAATGCCTAAAACAAAAGTTGGAAAACCCATCAAACCAAGGAGGACAAAATAGAAACGGAAAGAAGAAAGGATACAAGGAAAATACGGTAGAACGGCAGCTGTGGCCAAGTTGTGAACGGGAGCTCCACTTTCAGTCTTTTAGCCCGTCAGCAGCCGCCTCGGACCGTTGCTGCTGCTGCCGCCGCCACGGCCGCGGGCCGCTTATAAAACAAAAAAACCCCTCCCCTGCGACGAGTAGACCCATTGGCAGCGCCCCCGTGTCCTACCCCCACCTACACACCAACCTCGTGTTCCTCGTGCAATGGAGTCCCTCCTCGCCTCGCCCTCCCTTAGGGCTTCCTTCGCCCCCGTCGCCGCCGTCGCCGCCCGTTCCCCGTCACTGTCGCGGGTCGTAACCCTCGCCGGCCCCCGCGCCCGCCCGATCCGCTGCAGCCCCAAGGTACGCCCTTGATGGGGTTTCTTTGTTTTCTATTTCCTTCTCTGCTTGGATTAAGGACTCCTTTCTAGTCTGATCTTGGCGATAGTCCATGGAGTTTTTATGTTTTCTTGGATTTTGTCCTTTTCCCCAATTTCTTGAACTTGAATTGTGTGCGTTTGACCCTGCAATACTGGCAGTATTCCTTGGAGCTCTGCTCTTCTCTTTAGTAGGATTGCTCCTCCCGCCCCCCTTTCTTCAATTCCGATTTATTTCTTAAAAAGATTGCGTTCAAAGAATTTCTTGTTATTGTGTTTTACCTTTTTCTTGGTAGTATGTGTCTTCGCGTTGTGATGATCTGATGATTCTGTTTCTTTTAGGACTCCATTATTGAGGCGCTGGCGCGGGACGAGATGTTGAACGCGGTGGAGCTGGGTCAGTGCGAGAATGGCGAGTCGATCAACGACATAGCGGCTAGTCAGGGAATCCGCATCCGCCGGCACTGCCGTCCCAGTGCCCCCTTGAAGGACATCGAGGAGGAGCTAGGAGCCCCCCGCAACATCCTGGAGAAGATCATTTGGGACAAGGAGATTGAAGTAGCCGAGGTACACAGTCCGCAATCGTGTATATAGATAGGCATAAACCCAAATCAAGTGCACAATCAGTATAGTTTGGATTCGTACCACCCTACCTGGCCAATGAAATGGAACAAGTAGTGCATAATAGCAGTGTTCCCCTAGGTGTCTGCCTAGGCGCTGGGCTGCGCCCAGCGTGCGTCCAGCCACCGCGATTCAGGCTGAATCGTCGTTCCAAGGTGGACCCAGGCGGGCAAGGCTGCTGGGCGGGTCGGGCAGAGCTAGGCGGCGACACATGGGAGAAAAGAAGTGGGGAGGGGGAGCAAGGCACCTTCGTCGCCGTCGCCGCTAGGTCGTAGTCCCTGCTAGATCTTTGCGCCGCCGGCACCTGGAGGTCACCAATGGCAAGGGAGGCTGCCGGAGGCGACAGTTGGCCCGAAGAGGGAGAGCGAGAGAGAGAGAGAGGGGCGGCTAAGAGCCCGAGAGGGAGAGAGAGAGAGAGAGAGCTGCGAGAGAGGGAGAGAGAGTTGGCAGCTGCGACTTGCGAGACGGCGAGAGAAATAAGGTTAGGTTTAGATCGGATGACCGAGAGGACGCCACCAGCCGACTGGCTTCTTCTTCTTCCCCCTAGCCACTGCCTCCGCGCGCCCTCCTCCGCCTCCCGCCTCCAAGCGCCTCCTTTGCCCCCTTCGCCTCTGCGCCTTGCCTTTGCTCCCTCTCGCCTCTGCGTGAGTCGGCCGCCTAGGCGCCCTAGGCGCTAGGCGCCAGTCCACCGCCCGATTAGCGCCTAGCGCCTAGGTGAACATTGCACAACAGGGAGCTGTTCATTTGACTAGGGTGGAGCCAGAACGAAAATGACGGGTTTCAAGGGATTGATTCCAAGTATTCTACTGCGACTTCGAAGCATGCTCTTTTGAATTAAGGTCTTACACTCCTCCGTACGGATAGGATATCATCTCAGCCTCTTTTTCCTCCACTACTCAATTCATCAAACCTCACCTTAAAACATTGGTTTTCCTCCTATAGGTTACTAAATGGTTATCTTCGCCGCTGAGACTGGAACGAGTTCACTCGCTACGAGATTGACATTATACGCTAGAGAAGCACCTGAAGTACTAAGCATAATAGGTATTAGTTTTGTAATGGTTGGAGTAGCAAGCTCGGATTCAGCAAGAATCTCATTTTTTGGTAGTACGAAGGGGGAATTGGTCCAAAAATTGGATAGGGTAAAGACGCGGCCGGGTGCCAGCGGCTTATTCAAGTGCACCCTACATAGAACCACATGTATAATTTTCAAGCGACATTGTACTAAATAGTAATGTGTTCGACAATTTTTAGCATAAAAAATTCAACATAACCGATGGCAATGTACAACGATAACAAAGTAGCGATGAAAGTGCTTACTAAAATCAAGAAACCCACTAAGGAAGGACCAAACTATAACCAAAAGATGGTCGGCATTGGCACGATACAACATCCAGCCTCAACGGACTACAAAAAATAGGTGAATTCTCATCATTAGTACCATTATCTGGTACTTTCCTTTTTAGAAATCGTTCCATAAATTTACTTGCCATTTGCCCCTAATAGGAAAACTCAGTTAGATATTGTCATGTGTTCAAGAACAATAGAGTAGAAACATACATCTAGTAGCCTACTTGACATTGTATCTCAGCTAGTAAGCTTTGTCATAGATGGGCACATGGATCAGGGTGACTTCAATTTTGCCTCTGATTTGCAACGAACTAGGCCAGCATTCAAAAACCCAAATTAAAACCCTACGTGCTAACCCTACAATTTGACAAAAATCAACCCACAATCATCACATTGAAACCCTAACTCACAAATTTAATCACTTTGCTTCAATCGGAAGAATTGGGAGAAATTAGCAATACCCCATGCCAATTCGCGACTTGATCCTTGCTGCCCATGCCGAGAGCTCGGCGAGGCAATCTACGGCTGACGACGACTAGGAGACATCGTAGCCTGCGGAATGCGTCGGTTGAGGACTTTGGCTCCGGCGACTAGCGGCCGCGAGTAGGCGAGGCGCGCGAGATGGGAGAGGGATGGTCGAAGACGCGAACTGAGTTTGGGGCGATGCGAGTTTGCGGCTGCTGGTTTTCTGGGCATGGTCGTGTGCTTGTGGCTTGGCTGGCCAAGTAATTGGGTTACGCTTACGTTCCTAGCGTCCTGGGTCATGCTCAGCATCGTCCTTAGCCCAACAACGAGAGTGGGGCAGCGGGAGGCCGGAGCTAGGATGCCGGGTTGCTTTGGGCCAGACCGGTGTCCTTCGATTTGGGTTGGGGGGTTCACACCATGCTTGTGACATTCCTTCTAACGGCAAGGGGATATTCCATAATCTGTGTAGTTCGACTCTATAGGTGCCAAGTGGCATGCTTCGGTCTGTTTCTTCTAACGTTAGAGGATATGGTTCCATGTAGTTTATGTTTTATATGATGGCTGGCGGCTGCTACTGGTCTTGTGCAGGGGCATGCCAAGAAGCATCTGAAGGAGGTCATTGAGGCTGCGGAGCAGGTTCCTCCTGCAAGAGACTTCTTTGGTGCTTTGTCAGCAGCCTACAACCGTAATGGGGTGCCAGCGTTGATTGCTGAGGTCAAGAAGGCATCACCAAGTAGGGGTGTGCTCAGGGAGAACTTCAATGCTGTGAGTTCGGGGCTTCATAGTTGTCATTACCACTGGTCATTTTCATAGATTGGTTACATAACTAGTGCAAAATTGTTGCAGGTTAAAATTGCTCAAGCTTATGAAATGAATGGAGCTGCGTGCTTGAGCATCTTGACTGATGAGAAGCACTTTCAGGTGGGTTTGGAATTGTGTGTGTTTATTGGGACGGTAAATGTTATGTTTACTGGGTATGCTCAATTTCTTCAATTGTACAGGGAAGTTTTGAGAATCTTGAGAAGGTGCGCAACTCAGGAGTGAAGGTATACACATATGTTGTCCTTTAAATGTGAAGAAGGATGGTTCTGGTTTACTAAATTTTCTCAAGGTGCAATTATGTCTTATGTAAATGCAGTGCCCTCTTCTGTGCAAAGAGTTTGTCATTGATAAATGGCAGATCTATTATGCCCGCTCAAAGGGTGCTGATGCAATTCTGCTAATTGCTGCTGTGCTGCCTGATCTCAACATAAAGTATTTTCTTCGGATATGCAAGGAGTTGGGAATGACGGCTCTTATTGAGGTTCAATATATGCTTTATCTGTAACAATAATGAAATATTATGAAATTATTTTTATTGTGGAGGTCTCATTTAATTAGAAACTAGCTTACTTAATTTGAAGGGGAGTTAAAGCAAGACTAGAGTAGCGGTGAAGCAATCTTGTTATGATAAGGTAGATATTAATTTTTTCCATTGGTGGTTGTCAGATTTGAATATTCATCATGCTAGATGACAGAATTAAACTTTAGTTTTTTTTAGAGGAAAGTCAAACTTTAGTTTGCAGCATAGAATGGTAATAATTTGTTTTATGCTTGAGATGTGGTGTTAAAAGACATTTTTCTGCAACTCTGTAAGGACCATCCATCCTATTCACAATTTTTTTTCCATATGTTTAACAAGTAGTTTGTCAAAACTTTGATTGAATTTTCTCATGTTCATCTTCACAAGGAAAATGTATCGTGTAACTTATTGCAATTTCCATATGCTGAGCTTGTAAATATGTTTCAGATATTCCTTGTTAACCTGTACTTCTTGAATAGAAAACTTAAGTGTGATTTTACTTCTATAGTCTGCAAAAAGCTAAGCTTAACTTTAATATATTATTTGTGGGGTAATGTTTTAGGTTCATGATGAAAGGGAGATGGAGCGTGTGCTGAATATAAATGGTGTTCAGCTTATTGGCATCAATAACCGCAGCCTTGGTATGTGGTTCCTCTGGTGCTCACTTTTTCCAGCAAATATGTTGTCATCTTAAGTTTGATGTTTTTTTTATTATTGCAAGGAATGGTAATACTTCACATTTGCATTTTCTTGAAATCAAGAGTTTTTTTCCTTGTGAGTGAATAGTTGTTTTTATTATCTTGAAAATTATCTATGCTGCAGAGACATTTGTTGTGGATACTTCAAACACAAAGATGTTGCTGGAGAAGCATGGTCATGTCATCAGGGAGAAGGGAATATTGGTAATATCCGGGTGCTAATGTGTGACATTTTGCTAGTCGTATATGCATGTATGTTTTTTTATTCAACAACACTACTTAGTTCCTTGTTATTTGTGCTCTATATTGGAAGGCTTAGCTGAATGGTTACAGACTTTCAGCAATTTGACTTATTTACAAACGTTATACTAAATGCAGGCACTTGAACATCATATTTTTCAATGTGTTGAACCCATAAACTTGTATTTATTGCAATTGCTGTCTGAATGTATTCGATAGACTAGTTTTTACAGAAAAACCAAAACAGGAAACAAATTCTGTTACGCATATTTATGACTATGAACTCTACACTAATTACCTAAGTAAATGTTACAGTTCAATATTATGTGAAGTTTTATTTGTTGTAGTGATGTTGCATGTTGCAAGGACCTAAAACCGGAGCATTTTTCGGACTTGAGCCTGATTCCTTGATTTGTGGAAGACAAAGGCCATTTGATTTTGTAATCTGAAATGCTTATAATTAGTTTTGTGGTGATTGTTTTTTCCCCAACTTGTATGATATTTTCAGGTCGTTGGCGAATCAGGGCTGTTCAACCCGGATGACGTTGCTTATGTGCAGAATGCTGGAGTTTCTGCTGTAAGTTCTCTGAATGCTTGTGGATTTTACAAAGCTTTGTGAACATCTGTTGAATCACTCAATAATTAATATTAATTTTCCTTTTTTTCTCTAACAGTGCTGTTTACACATGTCTGCCAGTTTTCCTTCAATTTCCATGCTTTTTTCCTTCGACAAAATTCAATGTACTTCAGTTTTGGCTCCCAAAAACCCAAAATATGTGCTAGTGAAATATCACACAGCCGCATGACATTCCTTTTGTTATGATATAAATGCTTAACTATATCAATGGTACATTTACTGAAAGGAATACTTTGTTTGTCATGTCTAAATGTATTAATTCTTTGAATGCCTTGAACTGAATCTAATTGACCGTGCCTGTTGATGCTGTAGATTTTGGTAGGAGAATCGCTGGTGAAGCAAGAAGACCCTGGGAGAGCCATTGCTGGGCTCTTTGGGAAACAACTGTTGCATTGAAAGAACAAAATCAGACCTTGTTTTGGCAGGTGCTAGACCTAGTAGTAGCTGTTAGCCCGAAGTGAAAGAATAACGTCATGTGAGCATTAGCTTTATTAATTACCGTATCTACCACATGAATAATGTTCGCTTGTACATTCTGTTCAACGTTTACTTTTGGATGAGTAATAAATATGTGATTTGTTCGTATGGAAATTCGTAAATTCTGAACAATTCAGTTGGGATGGCGACAGGGCGGGTCGGAGGATGGTATGTCCAACTGTCCCCACCCCAATTCCCCAGTTGGAGGGCACATGGCTCCCGTCCCTGTCAGTAAATTTTGTGGGGATGCTAAATTCGAATGGCGATTAGTTAATTTCAAAGTTTACTGGAAAAAGTTCACTTTTCAATCTTGGACTCTGGTCTTGATTTGTTTGTAACCCTAATCATTGAAACCGTCCTATTGAAAACCTTGAACTAACGAAACTGTCTCATTTACTCTTTGACCCAAAACCACTCTAGTTTTTCCTTCGACCCAAAACCACTAGTTTTGACGTGGCGATGGTACTGTGATGTGGCATCCAATGCAACAACTGTATTGACGCGGTTGTTGAAGTAGATGGGGGGCCATATGTTCTCTTCCTCTCGTATCTCCCTCCTCTCTTCTAATACTCATTGGTGTCCTCACTTGGGCCTCACGCAGGGAACACCACCGACAACCGTTGCCACTTGCCAGCATCTAGCCCGCGGCTTCCTCATATTCGGCAACACTGCAGCCGTCCAAATAGGCGTGGGAGTGCACGGAGACGGACCTCACTCTGTACAAGAACGATAAGAGTGTGTTTGGCCGGCGGAATTCCTCGAGGATTATCAGGAATTCTTCAGTAATTCTATGAGATTACCTTGTTTATTAAAATATCAAGTAATCTGAATTTAGAATCTAAGATTATCTTAGAAAACAGATTACCATCAATTCTAGAAATATGTTTCCCATAGAAAAGAGTGTCTATCTTAGATTACCAAGGGAAAATAATCTTTGTTATTGCGTTTTTTATCATGTGTTTTTCAGTCAAATTTTGAACATTTAGAATTCAAAATCCAAATTATGATTTAATTTAATATTCGAATATCTGAATTATGGAATTTAAAAATCATTTTTTTCAAAATATGAATTTCGAAACCAAAATATCAAAAATTTGAATCCAAAATTTTGGAATCTTAAATTCATACAATTTAAATTTTAAAATTCAAAATTTCAAGGTTGCGTTTCGAAAATCTATTTTTGTCTTTCAAATTTCGAATTCTAGATTTTAGATATTCAAATTCTGAGATTTAAATTTAATAAATACGAATTTTGAAAGTTCCAATTTTGAGTTTTGGAATTTCGTCAAATACTGAGAATTTAAACTCCAAAACTCAAAATTTAAAATTTAAAATTTAAAAATCCAAAATTTGAACTTTTGAATCGTAAAAAATGAAATTCAAAATGTTGGAATGCCATGTGTCTCGCTGCTTCCCTGTTCTAGATGACCTCTTCTAAGGGAAACTTAGACAGAACAACTATCTTGTGTGCCTGGAAATATTGCCTTAGTTTCCAGACATGAGGAGCGCATATAAGATTTTTTTGACCTGAGGGTATCGCTCTTTAGGCCTGTGTAAAACTTCGCTTACAGAGTAAACTGGTCATTGAACGTTTTCACGTTCAGCAACCAGTACTACGCTCACTACCTGTGGCATGGCAGCTAGATAAATTAAGAGTGTCTCTTCTGGTTCCGGAGAAACCAGAACAGGAGTACTCGTAAGATACATCTTGACATCCTCGAAGGTAGTGTTTGCCTCCTCTGACCATTCGAAGCCCTCATGTTTCCTTAGAAGTTTAAAGAAAGGAAGTCATTTTTCTTCTAGTCGTGCGATGAAACGACTTAAACCCGCCATGCATCCTGCTAGTTTCTGGACTTCTTTCTTCATGATCGGAGAGCGCATTTGTTCAATGGCCTTTATCTTTTCAGAATTTGCTTCGATTCCTCGTGCAAAAACAAAGAATCCAAGCAATTTTCCTGAAGAGACTCCAAACACACTTCTTAGGATTGAGCTTCAAACAGTGATTTCTGAGGTTATCGAATGTTTCTGGTAGGTCGAAAATACGGCTAAGGCGCTTGATACTTTTTATGACTAGGTCGTCAACATAGGCTTCCAAGTTTCGATCTAGTTGAGGTGAAAAATTCGTTTGCATCAAGTGTTGAAAAGAAGCACCAATATTTTTTAAACCAAATGGCATTTTGACATAGCAAAATATTCTAAATGGCGTAATAAATGTAGTCTTTTCTTCATCATCTAAACGTATAATAATATGATGATAACCAGAATATGCATCGAGGAAACTTAATATTTCACAACCAGCGGTTTAATCAACCAATTGATCAATACGAGGAAGAGGAAAATCATCTTTTGGATAAGCTTTATTGAGATTAGTAAAGTCCACACACATATGCCACTTACCATTAGACATTCTAACCATTACAGGGTTAGCTAACCACTCTGGGTGGTCAACTTCTCTTATAAAGCCTGCCTTAAGTAGCTTGTTCAATTCCGATCTAATAGCATCTCATCGATCAAGTGCAAATCTTCGTAATTTTTGTTTACAGGTTTCTTGTTAGGCCGTAAAGCTAGCTTGTGCTCGATCACCTCCCTAGGAATTCTGGGCATGTCGGATGCTTACCACGTGAAGACATCTACGTTAGCTCGGAGGAAGGTGACGATGGCGTCTTCCTATTTAGGGTCGGAAGTAACTCCAATGCGAACAGTCTTTGAAGGCTACATTGGATCTAAGGGAACTTCTTTGACTTGATCGTTTAGCTTTGGTGTAGGTTTAGGCTTTGACTGCTTGGTCGAAGGCTGACTCTTTCTTGCTTCCCGAGTTGATATCTGGCCAACCATCTCGAGAGATTTTTGGTTGCATGTAAGCACCATCTCTTTATCACAATGACCGTGATTACTCCTTTGGGACCTGGCATATTAAGACATTGATAACCATAATAAGCAGCCATTAGGAATCATGCCAAAGTTGGTCTTCCGAGTATGGTATTGTATGTCGTCTCGAAATCGACCATATCGAAAGAGATTTTTTCTGTCCTAAAGTTGTTTGGAGAACCAAACGTTATAGGAAGAGAAACTTGCCAATGGGTTTGGCCGAAGACCCCAGTACGATCCCATGAAATGAGTATCGTACATGTTTTACCCTGGTTCTGAGCACTTGTATTTCATCTAGGGCACTCGTAAATAATACGTTCAATGAACTCCCACCATCAACTAACACACAATTTACTCAATAGTTGTTGATGGTGGGCTCGACCACGATCGAAAATTATCCTGGTTCAGTTGAAGGGATCAGACTGTAACACCCCAACTCAACATGAGCCTGGAATGCTACTAAAATAACAAAGTAACAATTTAAATGTAACACCCCAGCCCAACTTGAGCCTGGAATGCTACTAAATAAACATGATAACAATTTAAACATAAAGCATAAATTCTAAATTTTGGAAGAACCTCCTTTGTATAGATAACTATACCGGAGGTTCCAACAGACACAAATATCAAGACAATATTCTAACATCCAGAATTCATCAAAGCATTCAAAATATGCTAATCAGCTAAGGCATAAACAAGGATATCCAAAATATGCTACTCTCATTATTACAAATAAACCAATGCATGAAGCAAAACCAATAATAAACCTTAAGCAGTTTGCTTATTATCAAAGTACGATCTAAATGTTATTCAGCTTTATAGTTGTGTGGTAGTGAGTGCATCCCATGCATGCCGTTCTTGCAAGTGGTACCTAAAAGCACAACAAAAGCAAGAGTGAGTCCAAAGACTTAGCAAGTACCAATAAATAAACATTAACTCACAGTTATAGCATCAACATCCCATAAGAAAACATTACACTAAAACAACTCACATGCTTGTGTAATGCAAATGAGCAATGCATCTTTTTCTCTTTTACTCTTTTCGCATTTTACCGGTAATGCGGGGTATACAACTGTCAATGTATACCCTTGCCTGTGCCCTCTAGCACAGGGACCAAGAGCCTACACTTCACAAGTATAGGGACCATAGCCCATCATCTTCATGATGGGGACCTTTATTCAGTGCCCACATTTTACGAACGTGGGGACCACAAGCCCGTCATCTACATGATGAGGACCTCCAATGTGCATACTTGGTCACTACGTGACCAAGTCTCAAGGATGATCTTAACATGCACACGTACCAGTACTCTATCTTTCAATAACATGTATATCAATAACTACATTTCAGAATCTCAAACTTTAAATAACATGTATGGCAACAACAACATACATGAATAACCTTTAGCCATAACCTAAGAATTCACCATTCTTATTCATACATATCACACTATCATCATTGCATAGCTAATATGTATAAAATACAAGCAATCACTATCAAACATTCAGAATTATACTAACAACAAGAATACTTGCCTCAACCGTGCGGGAATGGAGGATGTGAAGGGGGCGCTGCCCCCGGGACCAATCCTCCACCTGAATATAATTATAAAACATGCTAAGACAATCATACTGGACCAAAAACACAACTAGTAGCACAACCGAACTCGGTATACTCTCTAGTGCATTCCTAATACCAACTCCTAAATATCGATCTGTCCCCCCTGTGGACAGCCATAATCTAAAATCCATATCTTTTTGTACAGGAGTCCAAATGAGGTGTTCTTGGACTTCCTGTAAATGTTAACAAATTTTCCATCTAAGTCTAGTTGGTGAGCCGTCCTGAATCGGCCATCCACTACCCCTACCAGGCTAATTAACAAAACATCGAATTCACGTCGGGTTCTCTAGACAGTAAACTAAAACTACCATAACTTTCAGTACGATTGTCAAAATCTCGATTTCTTGAGCTTTCTGGAAAGCTGAGACAATAATCTACAACTTTCATTATATTGAGCTCCTCTAATTGTCCGTTTAACTGATCGCTTAAACCAGATTACTAAAACCTGTCAGAATACCAACAGATTTGCAGAACAGTCACACTAATAAATTCATAACTTCTGCTACAGAGGTCCAAATAATGCAATCTAGCACTTCATAGAAATATGACGACGTCCTCTACACTACTCTAAGAGATGTCCAGGACTGATTCCATCTTTAAGCACATCAAAACACCGGTCTAATCCAATCTGTCCTGAGGAGACTTAAATACCGACATTGCTAAATTAATTAAATACGCATCTAATCGGGGGGAAAAAGGGGTTACCCTTGACGAAACGATGAAGAACCTGCTGAGCATGACGATCACATGCCTATGATCTCTCCCCTTCCTCTCTTCTTTCTCCTTCCTCTTCTTCCTTTGTCTTCCTTGGCCGGCAGCACCCGAGGAGGCTTCTCCCTTCCTCCTTCTTGGCCGGCAGCGAAAGCTAAGCTTGGGAGGGCACTGTAGCACGGCGTAGCACTGTAGCATGGTGGTGGTACTGTAGACGTGGTACTGTAGCAACCCTAGGGTTGTCCCCGCTCCTTCTTCTCGTGGCTACCGCCTTTTCCCCTTGTTTAAATGTCAGGCCTAAGCCCACCAAAGTTGTCCAAATTATGCATAAACCCCCCCTCTAATCTCCTATTAAAACCACTTTTTTGATTGGTCCATCTCTCTAATTTATTTCTTCTCAATTAGTTTAATTTGGAGTATTACATTAAAACCAAGACATTATACTAAATTTCGGCAGAACCTACTTTGTATAGTTAACCATATAGAAGGTTCTAACAAATATCAATAACATAAAATCAATAATTCAAGCAACTAATTTAAATCATAGCCATAAGCATAAAACTTCCATGGAGCATTAACCAACTCTATTACAAACCAACTGATGCATAAGACATAACCAACAGGAAACATCCTGGCAGTTTGCTCAATTATTAATTCATAATCCAAATTTAATCAATTGTGAATGGTTTGTGGTGGTGTGCAATAGATCTTATGACTATCCCCTCCCATGCATGACGTCCGCGTAAGGAGTACCTAAAATACAAACAAACAGCAAGAGCGAGTCAAAGACTCAGCAAAGTACAATTAATACGACAATTCAATACACAACTCTATCATCATCATCCAACCAAAATTCTTTATAATAAACCAAATCATATGCTCATGCAATGTAAATGCACAAATGCACCTTTTTCTTTTTCTCTTTGCATATACCGGTAATGCGGAGTATGCATCCGTCGATGCATACCCATGCCTGTGCCTTCTAGCATAGGGACCATAAGCCCACACTCCACGAGTGTGGGGACCTCAAGCCCGTCTAATACATGACGGAGACCTCAAAAACAATACTTGGTCACCATGTGACCAAGTCTCAAATATGATAGCATGGTGCATATGAGTCAATCCACTTATCCAACATAAACATGTGATAACCAGCAGCGACATACATGAGTAAAGGACATATACATATTACTAGCATTCATGGGTAAAGAACATACACATAATACTAGCATTCATCAATAATCACTCTTAATTATTCTACCACTAATTGTACTTGCCTCAACCGTGCGAAGTTTGATGACGTGAAGAGGGCACTGTCCCCGGAATCAAACCCCCACCTGAATAATTTTAACAAACACTCTAAGATAACAATTCTGGACAAAACATTACTAGAAACAAAAATATGACTAACTACGCTCCCTAGCGCAACCCAAAACTCCAACTCCCATGACATCGACCTGTCCCCAAAATAGACAGTCGTCTTCTAAAAAAATCATAAATTTTCATCCAGATATCCAAAAGTGGTGTTCTTTAATTCTCTAGAAAGCTTATTAAACTACCCACATAAAACTACTTGGTGAGATTTCCATATTCTGACAGCCTCTATCCCTACCAAACTTATTACTAAGACTACTAAATCCCGTTGGAGGTTCTGGACAGCAAGACTAAAACTCACGTATCTTTCAGTACATATATCCAAAATTTATGTTCTCTAGCTTTATAGAAACCTTATTAAAATAAATAAAACTTTCGTTTTGGTGAGATCCTCTAAATAATTCATTAACTAATTGCTATTGACCATTTAATACTAACTACCAGAATTTTGACAGAGACTTTGAACAGCGACGCTATAAAAATCATAACTTATGATCTGTTCATCCAATTGACCTGATCCAAGATCCTACGGAAAGCTAGTGACGCTACCCACAACTCTCTAGGAGATAGCCAGATTAGAATTCGTAGTTATCATCCTCAAAATAGTCAGGCATTACAGACTGCCCTAAACCGATCTAATACCGACATTGCCAAAATACAATACTATACGACTAATCAAATGGGATTGAGGGGTTACTCTTGGAGGATTTGCTGAAGAACAGGCAATGGCAAAGAAAACTCCTGCCATGGCAGGCGGCGACAGGAGGAGGAGGGGGAGGAAAGTGGCGGCCAAGGAAGGGAAGAGGGGGAAACGGAAGGGGTGGCTAGGGTTTAGGGGGAAGGAGGTGCCCCCCTCTTGGCCGGCTCCTCTTGGGCCTCCTGGGCCAAGGCCCGAGGCCCAGGTTGGCGGACAAACACGAAAAACCCCTTTCTAATATTTTAACTCTCTCTTTTGCACTTTCTTCCTTAATAATAAATTGGAGTATTACAACAATCACCCTTCTCAAAAGAGATAGTGACTTTTGATCACTTTGGTAATTTATTAACAAGAGGGGGGTCGATGGAGTTTACCTCACGTTTGACAGCCTTGAGCTGTCGCTTTGACTCATATACCAAAGATCCTCCATAGATATGATCAATAGTGTGCTTCAGATCTTGGAACGACATCTCCTCGTCATCATTCGACTGCTTTTGAGCACTCGTTTGCCCTACCTCATCGAGTGTAGGAAGAGGTTCTTTGCCGGTATAGTAGTACTCGAGCTTTCGTTGGAAAACTCGGTAATTGTGAAGGTCATGTCCTTCCTTTTTATGGAAAGGACACCACCTAGGCTTGTAATTCTTCTGTTCGGGGTGTTTACCATTGCCCTGGTCAGAGTATGGCTTAGAGCCTCGAGGCTCTTTATCATTTACTGCCAAGACTTCCTTAGAGTTATTGACTTGAGGCTTTTGGCCTTTGGTCTTACTCTTGGACTTCTTGGCTTTCTTATCCTTCTTCTTGCTACTTTCACTTGCTTCTTGAGGATCTTTATCATCTCGATCGATGGTTCTATTCCATTCAACTGCTTCTGTAGTAGTTGCATATCGGTCGACCATCTCAAAAAGCTCGACGATAGTAGCCAGAGGATTTAAAGCGATATCTTATGTGATTCTTCTACTGTGGACTCCCTACTTGACGGCTCTGATAGCAGACGAGTCAGAAACCTCAGGTATGGAATTGTGAACCTGACTGAAATGCCTGATGAACTGGTGCAAAGTTTCATGTGAATTCTGTCTCATCCTGTCCAGGTCATCCTCCTTTCTAGGATGGTTGTAAGTGCCCTAGAAATTAGCTAGTAATAGATCGCAGAGATGTTGCCATGAATAGATCTACTCTAGTGGTTGATTTAACAACCACGGCCGAGCAGATCCTTCGAGCACAGTAGGAAGGTAGTTCGCCATGATGTGCTTTCCTCCTCTTGCTGCTCGAACAGTGGTCATATAGATCTGAAGAAATTCGATGAGATTTTGTGACCCATCAAACTTCTCCATGTTCACAGGTCAAAACCGCGGCGGCCAACGAACTGCTCGAAGGTTAGGCAAGAACGCCCGACATCCGGTAATAATATCATGATGCCTTCTTTGTAGGAAAGAAGGGTTGACGTCACCAAGTGACCATAGACGACGATACCCAGTGGTAGATGGACCTAGCCTGTGATAGGTTTCATTCCTACGAGGGTAATACTCCTCGTATTCTATCTATTGATACAAATTCCTAGGTATAAGCGATGAACTATTACCTTCTCTAGGAGCTTGCCGATCACCAGGTGTTTTTAGAACTCTTCTCCAACTGGAGTTATGATTTGGGTAGCGGCCAGACCTGTTGTCGTGTCACTCTCCATGAGGGGAGTTATTCGAGTGACTGGTGTTTGATGGTGTTGTCATGATACGACTACCAGAATGATGTCGGCGAGTTTGCTCAGGTCTAACCATTGTATCCTGAAGCCTTCATGCGATGTCTTCAGTGAAGAGGTCGTAGCCTAGCATTCGTCCAAGATCTTGAGTTGGATTCTCGAGTAGGTCATTTATTCGTTGAAGTTCTTGAGCTTCCTCCGACTGATATTGAATGCACCCAGGTAAAGTTCTTTGAGTTGCAATTCTTCTTCTCCGGATGTTCTCAGGATCATCCACATCTGAATTTGGTTGAGTCTGCCTCAGTGGAGAGCGATCATTTCTAGGATTTCTCCCATGCTCATAAAAGCGGTAATCCTGTTCATCGCCGGAGGCATCCTCGCCATCACCACGAGAGCCCGGAGTGAATGAGCGATGGGAAGCATCCCCAGTCCTTCCTCTTGGAGAGAGATTAGGATCCGAGGGGAGGACAAGTACCCCCTGGACATGATTTCCACTTGTGCCTGAGTCCTCCTAGCTTGAGGAGTAGTCAAACGACAACGCCTAGCAACTTGGAGCAATCCCTTCCAGGAAGGAGAATTCTAGATTATAACCGTCTCTAATCAAAGGTGAACCCTGCGATGGTATGGTCGAATCCGTAGAAAAAGCGGGCTCGACCACACACCTTGTTGGGGTAACCAAAGGGTGACGATTACTAGATGCTGGTTGAGTCTCGGAATGATGGATTCTAGGATTTGCTGTGCTAGGTCAGACTGCCTCAAACAAACTCGAACATTTGGAAGGGGAACCCTCGCTATGCTCTGCACTTGTCTTGGTGCAGTCATGATTATGGTCGGTTGGACCCTTGCCCTCTGAGGAATCAAGTCCCTCATTTGGACGTAACGTGATGGGAGATAAAGATGCCTCATCAACTCTATCTGCGGCATGGTCTCCTGGGTCTGGTGAAAGATCCCTAGAGGCAGCATAGCTATCGGACAAAATGATGCTTTGCTTGTAGCAGGCATCCATGTCGAGTTCTTCATAGTCGGCTAAATCGAACTAGTTCTGCTTGTTCCACTCTCTTGCCATGGAAGCATCAGAGTTGAAAGAAAATTAAGAGAACTTGCCGAAAAGGATTCACCAGAAACTCCCTACGGACGGCACCAACTGTCGATGTTTTAGTATCGATCTTACGAATGAATATTCAAGGGTCTCCTAGAATTAGAACCACGCAGCAAATGATACAGGGATTTAGACAGGTTCAGGCCTTCTTCGAAGAGAATAACAACCCTACTCATATGTTCTTGTATTGACTATCTGGATTACAATCAAGAAGAAGAAGAATTAGGCCTAATGCCTCCTCCCCTTGATCCTCCCCCATGTCTGCTGACTTTAGCCCTTATATAGCACATGTAGTGGCGGCAGTTTCTCCAGGCCAAGAGGCGCCTTGATGTTTGGTGTAACATGCACGTTGATGGAAGTTTAATGTCAGGATTATGGTACCACCACGTTGCTTGGTAGTTATCATCAGAGACAAGCGTAATGTGGTTATTCTGGAGAATAACAGTGCACAATAACTACCTTGTGTCCTAAACACCGCGCATAAGATTCCCCAATTGATTAGGCCCACATGTTTGTAGGCTTTATCAATTACAGGGTGGTCATAGCTGACCTGGTCATAGAAAGTCCTACGACCACAAGGTGGTCGTAGAAAGGCTTACGATCGTAATATGGTCATAGAAATACTTACAACCATGGGTGGTCGTAGAAAGGCTTACGACCGCCCAGTTTAGTTTACCCTTATGAATATAAAGGGGTATACTTTAGACCAGTATAAAAATATTGTTATCTATAATAAGAATTACAGATAAATAAATAATTGAGAATTATTAGATCCTCGTCAGAAACCTAAGCGGGGATGTGTACATGACACAACCTGAAGGTTTTATCGATCTACAAAATGGTTGAAAAATATGCAAGCTTTAGAAATCTGTCTATAAATTGAGACAAACATCTCAGAGTTGGAATATTCATTTTGATAAAGTAGTAAGAGAGTTTGGCTTCATCAAGAATGAAGAAGAGCCTTCTGTTTACAAAAAAGGCTAGTAGGAGCGCACTTGTTTTTTCGATCTTATATGTAGATGACATATTATTGATCGAAAATAATATTCCTATGCTTGAATCTGTCAAGGTTTCGTTAAGAAATAATTTCTCTGTGAAAGACTTAGGAAATGAAACATATATTTTGGACATAAAGATCTATAGAGATATGTTTAAATGGCTAATTAGATTAAGCCAAGATACATACGTTGATAAGGTATTGAAGTGGTTCAACACGCTTCAACATGCAGGATACAAAGAACGGTTTCTTGCTCATGTCTTATGGCATTAGTCTTAGCAAGAGTACTTGATGAGTAAGACAAGAGGAGTAAGATTCCATATGATTCTGCTATTGGGTTTATCATGTATGCCATGCTTTGTACACACCAGATGTGTCATATGCTCTAAGTCTTACAAACAAATATAAGTCAAATCCAAGTGAAGGTCACTAGATAGCTGTTAAGAACATCTTAATGTTGGTGATATGCCCTAGAGGCAATCATAGAGATGATTGTATCACATCTATATTTATGAGTTATAGAATAAATGTTATTATGTTCCTTGGATGAATTATCATTTCTAAAGATTAACAAGTACGTGACTTGTTGGTGAAGCTTTTTAAGTCATATGATGTCATTCTAAATGTATCCCTAGTCAGATGTCACTAGCCAGGACACTAGTGACTTATCGACTAGCACATGTATTGATTGTCGACCATGTTTCACCTGTCATGGATATGGGGATATCGGATCAATAATGTGAACACATGTTAGAGAACATGGTGTTGGCTTGACCCCACCTTAAGACACTATTGAGATTGTTATGATTTTGTATGTCATAAGTTGGTCTCAAGCAATGATGATGTATAATCCTTAGACCAGAGATCGACATGGTTTCCTACATGTATAATAGTGCACTTAGGGGTTGCCAAACGCTACTCTATAACTGGGTAGTTATAAAGGTAGCTTTCGGATATACTATGAAACATGCGGAGGGATGTGCTGGTTGGATATGGGATTTGCCCCCCTCCTAATATAACAGGAGAGATATCTCTAGGCACCTCGATGTGGTCTGATAAAAAAGTGTACGGCCATGCCACTAGTGGTCGAAGAGTCCACCACATGATGTTATCCGTCACTGGATTGATAAAGTATTGAACATCACATGGATGGCAAAATATCTCACCAAGAGTTCAACCAGATATTGTGAGGCAAAGATAGAATACGCAAGCAGGTCATTCAGTCCGACCAGATACGAATTGGTCATATGGAGATACGGACTGGTAGGACATGATCACAAACTAGTCGGTGAACTAGTCGTAAGGAGTTACGAACTGGTCGTGACTAAATATGAATTGGTTGTATAGAGATACGAGCTGGTTGTAAGTGATAAGGACCTGATCGTAGATCATATTGGCCTTGTTTGTTTAGGCTTTTTCTTTAGCTTAAAAGTAAAAAAGCCTAAGTCTAAACAAAGGGGTGGCTTTTTTATTCAGCTTATAAAAAGCTTCAGCCAATTTAAGCCTAAAAGCCATAAGCCATGGGAGAGGTGCTTTTTTTGGCTTTTGTGAAATGGAATAACAGTCTACCATTGAAGTTCGTTGAAATTACCAACGAAATGCCATTGTATATAAATCCCAATCCTTCCTTTTTTTGTTGTTCCATCTTCATCTCCCCCCGATTCCCTTCAGTACCCCCACCACGCCGTCGCCTCAAATCCCTTCCCCCACAATGCTGCCGCCTCAAATCCCTTCCCCCACCACGCCGCCTCCTCCCCCCCACACCGCCGCTCCCCTTCCTCTACGCCGCCGCCTCCCCTCTCCTCCCCCAACGCTGTCTCTCCCACGTGGAAGACGCCGCCGCCTCCCTTCCCCGCCCCTTGCCCCACACCGCCGCTCCTCTTCCTCTCACGCCGCCTCCCTCCTCCCCAATGCCATCACCCTCACGAGGAAGACGCCGCCAGCTCCCCTGGCCCACCGCCTCCTTCCGACGACCCCGACATCGGCCCTTCCTCCTTCGACACCACCTCCCCTAGTGAGTCTCTGTCTCCTCCCCTAGCACCATTTTCCTGTTCCTCTTGGATACACGTTGCACTGGTTCAGTTGGCATAAATACTTTCTGATAAGCTTTCTGTAATACCACAAATTTATTTAAGTGAGAAGAAAGAATTTAGGGAGGAGAACCAATTAGAAAATAGATTTAACAGAAGTTTAGAGGGGGGTTTTTGCAAAATTTAGACAACCTGGGCTGTGGGCCTCCGGCCCACAGTATTTTGGCCCAAAGGTGGAGGGGGCCAGCCAGCCATAATGGGGGGGGGTGGGGAAACCCTAGGGCGCCACCCCTCTGCCCTTGGCCGCCACCTGCCCTTCCCCCTCCCCCTTGGCTGCCACTTCAACCCCATCCTGTGCCTCCCTCCCTCCCTATCCAGCACCTTCAGCAGCGCCTCCTCCCCCTGGTGTAGCTCCCTGCTGCCAGCCAAGAAGACCTTCGTTGCTGCCGGCCAATTGGAGGAAGGAGGAAGGTCTCCATTGTGGTGGCCGACCAAGAAGAAGGAAGGGGGAGAAGGCAGAAGGGAAGGGAGAGGGATCATGTGGTGGTTCTTGCGTTCTTCAGTGGATTCTCCGAGGATAACCCTCAATCTCGTTCGATTAGTCGTGTAGTCTCGCGATTTGGCAATGTCGATATTAGATCAATTTCTGGCAATCTGTAGTGCTCGGCTATTTTAGGGTTTTTAACTACGAATTATGGTTTGGCCATCTCCTAGAGAATTGTGGTTAGCGCCATTAGCTTTCTGTAGGATCTTGGATCAGGTCATTTGGATGAACGGATCATAAGTTACGATTTTTGCAACGTCGCTGTTCAGAGGCTTTGTTAGAATTCTGACAGCTAGTATTAACTGGTTATTAGAAATTAGCTAACTAATTATTTAGAGGATATCACCAACATGAAAGCTGTATGTTATTTAATACGGTTTTCATAAAGCTAGAGACCATAATTTTTGGATGTTTGTACTGATAGTTACGTAAGTTTTAGTCTCGCTATCCAAAACCTCTGACGGGATTTAGAAGTTTTTGTAATATGTTTGGTAGGGATAGAGGATGACAGAATCTGGGAATCTCACCAACTAGTTTTATGTGGGTAATTTAATAATCTTTCCATAGAATCAAAGAACACCATTTTGGGTAAATAGATGAAAAGTTATGAATTTTATAAGAAGACTATTCTGTTTTGGGACAGATCGATGTTCATGGGAGTTGGTGTTTTGGGTTGCGCTAGGGAGCTTAGTTAGTCATATATTTATTTCTAGCAATGTCTTATCCAGAAATATTCTCTTAGTGTGATTGTTAAAAATATTCAGGTGGTGGTTTGATTCCGGGGGCAGTGCCCTCTTCGCGTTATCAAGCTTCACACGGTTGAGGCAAGTACAATTAGTAGTAGAACAATTAAAGTGATTGTTCATGAATGCTTGTTTAATGATTATGTTCTTTACTCATGAATGTCGCTGTTGGTCGTTACATGCTTATGTTGGATAAATGAATAGACATATGCATCATGTCATTATCCTTGAGACTTGGCCACGTGGTGGCCAAGTATTGATTTTGAGGTCCCTGTCATGTATTAGACGGGCTTGAAGTCCCCACACTTGTGGAGTGTGGGCTTATGGTCCCTGTGTTAGAAGGCACAGGCATGGGTATGTATCGACGGATGCATATTCCACATTACCGGTAAATGCAAAGAGAAAAGAAAATGGGGCATCTGTGGCATTTGCATTGCATGAGCATATGAGCTGATTTGATATGAAGTATTAAGATTGGTTGATTGTTTCAAAGCTGTATATTGAATTACTGTCGTAATTGTACTTTGTTGAGTCATGGACTCACACTTGCTGTTTGTTTATATTTTTAGGTACCTTTTGTATGGATGTCATGCATGGGAAGGGCTAGTAATAAGATAAGATGCACTCTACCACGCACCACTCTTGAATGATAAATTTTGGATTATGATTCCATAATTGAGCAAACTGCTAAGATAATTTTATTGGTTATGTCTTTATGCTTTTGTTGCTTGTAATAGAATTGATCAGTGTTTCATGGAAGTTTTTATGATTATGATTTAAGTTGGATGTTTGAAATATTTGATTATATTATTGATATTTGTTAGAACCTTCTGTATGGTTAACTATACAAAGGAGGTTTTGCCGAAATTTAGTGTAATGTCTTAGATTTTAAATTGTTACCTTGTTATTTTAGTAGCATTCTAGACTCATGTTGAGCTGGGGTGTTACAGTTGGTATCAGAGTAGGCTGTAGGTCCGTGGAACTTGAATTATTAATCTTGACATACTATGCACAATTGGTGGGATTTGGGTTATTGCATTGCATATACGCTTTTGTTGAATATTATAGTTGTTCCTGTGATTGAGTTGATAGTTGATCATTGTGCTTAACCTATGATTGTTATTGCTTGTGGTGTCTAGCAATGGCAAGGGGTAGAGGCCATGGCCGTGGTCGGCAGGGTGCCGGTCGGGGCCAAGCGACACCACCGCCCAAGGTTCAGAAATCTGTAGCTGGGGAAGGTAGTCATGTGGGGTCAGAAGAAGAAGTTGCTTCAGTGGTTCGACATGGGGTGGTTCAGGGGAACCAGGCTCAACCCTAGCATTTTCCAGCGACTGTACCCGCTCTGCTCCTGTTGTTGCTGCTATGGGACTCCATCAATGGAATGCTCTGAGATTGGATACCTTTGATGGATGGGCACACCAATTGATGCTACTAACTGGTTGCGTCATATGGAGAGGCACTTTGGAGCACTAGGGACGACTTCAGAGTTGAGGGCTCAGTTTGTGGCCTTCCAACTAAAGGGGCAGGCAGATATCTAGTGGGAAGGAGTCCTATCAGCTAGGACCGTTGCTCATGGATCGGCTACTTGGGAGCTATTGTTCAGCAGTTCAGGAGGAAGTTTTATCCGGATTCCTTTGTGGAGAGGATGGAGGTTTCTTTAAACAATTACAAGCAGGGCAAGATGTCGGTGTCAGAATATGAAGCGGGTTTTAATAACCTAATTCCGTTCCAGCTGTGGCCACGAATGACATGGAGAAGGCAAAGAGGTTTTGAAGGGGGCTCAAACCTGAGTACCATCATGTGCTGGGGGCTTTGGAGTTGTGTGATTTTAGCTCTCTGGTAGAACAGGCCAGGGGCATGGAGATAGAGATGCAACTCAGTGAGGAGTTGCAAGGCGCTGGAGACACTGTGGTTCCTGATGATGCTGGTAGTAGTCAAAAGAGGAGTTTTGGTGGAGGAGGTGGGTCTTTTCAGAGGCCTGTTTCCAAAAAGTTCAAAGGCCCTCAGAATTCATTCAAACCCAAGTTCTCGAAGCCGCAGTCTTCAGTCACATCATGACCGTCAGCAGGTGATTTCTTTAGATGGGGAGGAATTTGTTGCTAACCTGATGGTTATGAATATGGAACCGTTTGATGTTATCTTGGGTATGGACTGGTTACATCATTATTGGGTTGTCATCTCTTGTTTCTGGAAGACAGTAACTTTGCAAGCCCCATCTGGGCAGAAGATAGTCTTTGAGGGGAGCGCGCCATCTCACTCACTTTTTGTGCTGGCTAGTTTGTTTCCTGGTAGCCGTGCAGCAAAGAATGGGTTTCTCTTGTCTTTAATGGAAAAACCGAGTTCATCCTTGACTACAGAAAATATTCTGGTGGTTCGGGAATTTCTGGATGTCTTTCCAGCGGAGCTGCTTGGGATGCCTCCACTTCGCCTAGTAGTGTTCAATATTGATTTGGTTCCGGGTGCTTGACCGGTTTCCATGACTCCATACTATTTGGCTCGTCCTTTCCAGGAGGAATTAAAGAAGCAGTTGGATGATCTAAAAGCCAAAGACCTCATTCGTCCTAGTGTGTTCCCTTGGGGAGCTCCTGTTCTTTTTACAAAGAAGAAAGATGGCAGTTGGCATATGTGTATTGACTATCGTACCCTCAATCAGTTAACAATTAAGAATAAGTATCCTCTGCCTCGCATTGAAGATTTATTTGATCAATTGAGGGGAGCTAAGATATTTTCAAAGATTGACCTCCAGTCTAGATACAATCAGGTTCCTATTCGAAAAGAGGATATTGAAAAGACGGCGTTCTGCACAAGGTATGGGCATTTTGAATTCAAGGTTATGTCTTTTGGACTAACGAATGCCCCTGCTACTTTAATGGAGACAATGAACATAATGTTGCACGAGTATCTAGATGATTTTGTAGTGGTTTTTATTGATGACATTTTGATCTATTCAAAGACCGAAGAAGGTCATGGGTGTCATTTGAGGCTCGTATTGGAGACACTAAGCGAGAATAAGTTTTATGCTAAACTGAAAAATTGTGAGTTTTGGATGTCAGAAGTGGGATTCTTGGGGCATATTATAAATGATAAGGGAATATCTATTGACCCAGGAAAAATTTCCACAGTGGTAGAATGGGGGAGACCGACCAGCGTCAAAGAAGTGAGGAGTTTCCTTGGTATGGCAGGATATTATCGGCGGTTTGTGCAGGATTTCTCTATTATTGCCAAGCCTTTGTCTTGGCTCACGTAGAAGGATGTGAAGTTTCGGTAGGATGACTACTGTGAACGCAGTTTCCATACCTTGAAAGAAAAGCTGGTGACCACTCCTGTTCTTACTCTTCCTGAGCCTAGGAAGCGTTTCACAGTATACTCAGAGGCTTCTCGAGTTGGATTGGGTTGTGTTCTCATGCAAGAGGGTAAAGTAATAGCTTATGCATCGAGGCAACTGAAGAAGCATGAGCAGAATTACCCAACCCATGACTTGGAGTTGGCCGTAGTGGTGTTTGCCTTGAAACTTTAGAGGCATTATTTGTGTGGTGAGACTTGTGATGTTTTCACAGATCAGAAAAGTCTTAAGTACATATTCACGCAAAAGGATCTGAATTTAAGGCACCACAGGTTGCTGGAGCTGATTAAGGATTATGATATCTCAATTCAGTACCATCCCGGCAAGGCAAACGTCGTTGCTGATGCTCTTAGTCGCAAGGCGACTCCCGCTACCCTTGATTGCCTCGTTGCTGATTTTGACCGCATGAGGATATCTTATTGCTACGTAGACACGGTATATGTTGAGACATAGTTGATCCTTGAGTAAGCCATTCTAGACCATGTGCGGGAAGCACAGCAAAATGACCAATTATTACAGAGTGTCAGAAAACGTCTGGATATGGGAAAAGAAGGAGATTTCAGTTTGTATGGTTCTGGTGCTTTGCAGTTTAAGGGTCGCCTTTGTATACCACAAAAGGTGGAGGTCAAAGATGATATCTTGAGGGAGGCATATCGCACCCCGTACACTATTCATCCGGGTGAGACAAAAATGTACTGTATTCTGAAATAGAATTTCTGGTGGAAAAGGATGAAGGTGGATATCGCTAATTATGTGGCTTCTTGTGGTATTTGTCAACAAGTGAAGGCAGAGCATAAGCGTCCTGCAGGGTTGTTGCAGCCTTTGGAGGTTCCTCAATGGCTTTGGGATGATATCTATATGGACTTCGTGGTTGTGTTACCTTGATCGTCGCGAGGGAAGGATGCGGTTTGGGTAATAGTGGATCGTTTCAACAAATCTGCACACTTTATTCCTATCCGCACGACAAACTCAGCGAGCGATTTGGCTCCTATTGACATGCGTGAGATTGTGAGGTTGCATGGTGTACCAAAGACTATTATTTCCAACAGGGACGCCAAGTTTGTCTCCAAGTTTTAGGAGAGCCTGCATAGTGCGCTGGGCACTCAACTCTATCTTAGTATGGCATTTCACCCACAGACAGATGGACAGTCAGAGCATACCATTCAGACTCTGGAGGACATGTTGCGGTCCTGCGTTTTGTCTTGGAAAGGTAGTTGGGAGGATCAGTTGCCACTGGCAGAGTTTGCTTATAACAATAGCTACCATTCTAGTATTAAAGCCGCACCATTCGAGGTTCTGTATGGGTGCAAGTGCAGGTCACCACTTTGTTGGGAGGCAGTGTGTGAGACCCCGATGTTTATTAGGCTCATAATACTTAGTCATCCAATTGACCCTAGTATTATCAACCAAATAAACCCGATCTCGAGAAATGTATACTCCCCAGAATGCAGTATACATACCTCACAACAAAAGAGTATATCAATTCCATACAACACATAGTACATAAGCAACAAACCAGAAGTTAATATTAAAAATGGAATAGCTATTACAAAAGAGAGGCCCTTAGGCCAAATAGCAACAAATAAAAAGATAACAGCGGAAGCAAAAGTGCCATAAAGATGGCTATAACACAAAGCCAATCAGTGTGCCTTAACCCCTAGGCATCTGACCGGACCGCCAAGCTAGTCGTCAAGAAAGCGCAACACGTGGCACGTAGTAAGGCTCTTGGAGCTCACCTCCGCCCTCTGCAACAAATTTGTTAAGCAAAGCAAATGAGTACAATAACTTGTTTATTGTACTGCAAGACCGACGTAAGATAACAGTAACTATAATTTAGCTACATGCAAGCTTTATTTAAGTGGATGAGGCTTTGGACTCATTTTAGCACAAAGCAAGTTTCATTTGCAATAACATAATAGATTGAAGGCAATTTGATAAAGCATTTTTAATTGTTGAAATACAACGCGATAATAACATAATAACAACAACAAGAACAAACACGAAGTGACTAACCCTTAGTCACCACAACAATAGCATGAACTCCCGCTCATACCAACCCATCAAGTTTTAATTAAAAGGTTGAGACTAGTCTTGAACGACCTTACCAAGCATGTCCATAACCTAGGGCGAGGCTATTCAATAGTTTTATCCTGCGCAGGGTGTACCAATGTACCCACACGCCGATCGCCTTTCCTTTAGGCACACTACCTTTGGTGTGCCGCACGGCTAAGTCCTACGAGACATTTCCAATGGACGATGCTAATTACGAGCAAGAACCCACGGGACAAGACACATTAGACAGCCTACCCGTGCGCCAATGCTCCCTCCCAACACCACACACACAGATTTTATTAAAACATACCCACCAACCAGCTCATAATTAACACCTCCCAAAGTACTTAGTCAAGAGAGGTCCCATATCCCCTCGTGTGGTTAGCACGCAAAAGCGCTTGGCTTAGTGACCCAAGTACTCGGTCCTTAGGGACCCGGGCATACCACCACATTCCAAAACCGCACCATCCATCCAATATGCCCAAGTCTAAATCGACATTTTATTTTCAGTTTTTGATTTTACAATTAATCAAAGCACAAGTGCTGGACATATAGGAGGAATAATTATACTTGTGTGATCAAGACCATCGACTATGTCGATGATCGCCCATTACTACCGATAGCTAAGCATGTCTAAGCAGTTTTAAACGCAACTACTAAGTGATAAGAGCTCATCCAACGAGCTCAAACCACAGCGAATAACCTAGGCTCATTGGTAGTAGAGGATAACAATTCCTACAGATTATGCAACTATAGGAAAGCTAGCGACATTTAACACAAAGTAGCATGCATACATAGAAGTAAAACAAAGTAGTAAGCTTTAAAGTAATGGGACATGATGGGAGATGGTCAAACTGCTTGCCTTGTTGCTGGTCACTTTGTTGCGGAGGGTCACTTTGGGATCACCACAAATGTCGAAACCTAACGGAAAAGCGATAAAGAACCGATAAGAACGACGAAAGACAACAAAGACAACACAGCAAAAGAACTCCAAATACTTTGAAATTTCTACAGAAGCAAGAGGGTGATTTTAGGAGATTTTGCAACAAGAACCAATGGATTTGGATTCTTAATGCAAAAGATATGAGCAAAACAATTCTGCTCAGCCCTAAAAATACCAAACTGCACTATTCACTAATTTAATTATGAGGCAACATTTTCTAGAACAGTGGTGAGGCTGAAATTTTTACTGCAAAACCAGCACCTCATGAGATGAATAACACAATTGAGTTCATCTCATTTGGAGCTATTATGCACTTTCTATAATTTTTCAAAAACAAGAACTTGAACAAAATTATAATGCACAAGTCCTCATTTTTCTAACAGCAACATGCTCAAAACTAATTTTCTTAGTGAGTTCATTAATAGAGGAAACCAACAAAGTTGGTCTCACTCAAAAACAACCTACAGAGCAGTAGTTATGAATTTTACAAGCTAAGCATTAATTTGAATGTATATTTAAAAGGAGTTTTAAAATCTAGTGGCTAACTGTGCTCTGGAGCTGAACTCAACTTATAATAATTTTTAGATTAAAGTCAAGTTCAAGATAGAGCTAACACAACTTGAATGACCTCATTTGGATTTAAGAAGAAAAAGATATGAAATTTTAAAGTTTATACCTTATTCATTTATTATTAAGACTTTACCGGCATTTCAACACTCACAAAGACATGGGAGGTCGTGAGCCACAGATCACAGATCTAACGGCTCGAGACCTCCCAAGAGAACAACACACACGCACATGGGAGGTCCAGAGGTCTGGACCTCCTAACCACGCACATGCGCGAGGTGAGGGGAGGTCGTGGCCGTAGATGGGAGATCCAACGGACCACAACAGGAAGGGAGGTCCTGAACGGACCAGATCTAAAGGGAGGTCCTCAACGGGAGATGACCTCGAGGAGGTCCCAGAGGAGGTCCTCAACGTCCTGCACCTCCGTGGAGGTCTCGACGGCTAAGATTGCGCCAAGGAGGTCTTGGACGCTCGGATCTCCTTGGAGGAGGTCCGATGTCCGATCCAAATGCTAGAATTAGCGCACGCCTTTGCACGCACGCTATGGACAAGAGATTAAATGCGCGGGATCACGAGGAGGTCATGCGCAGGAGGACTTAATGGCGCGCGATAAATGGTGGATTTAAGACGCTTAAGACACACTAAATGAATTCAATGATGGGAGCAATGATAATCGCATTAACTTCGGTGGATCTTTTGTCCTAAAACGACAACGACGCTTGTCGTTCGTCCGACAAAAACCCGTGTTCAAATATTTGGTTCTCGCCGGCGATGTAGACCTCGCCCAAGCGAGATCCAATGGTACCGCGGTTCGCACAACCACGCCGCACCCAACGGACCTTCTCTCAACGGCAATGACGGCACTGGAGGTCCTAAGGTGCCGGGAGGTCGTGGAGGTGGTGGCGGAGTTGGGGAAGACAGGGGCTCCACGGCCAAAGCTCCGGCTTCAAGCCCGACTTTGTCCTCCTCAAAAGCGCCCAAACAAACTAAGTTAGGGTTAACTTCCAGAGGTTTGGGGAGCACAAAATGAACGAGGGTGGAAGAGGGAGCCATCGAACCCTTGAGCTACCGAGAAGCTCCAAGGACATCAACAATGGCGACCACTAGTGAGGTGAGTGAGTGTTAGTGGAGGAGGAGCTCACCACGCACAAAGTGCAAGGCCGAGGTCAATTAGGTGCAAAGGAAGCCAAGGGAGGCTTCCAAGGGTACTTTATAACCTGATTGAAGGTGATGAGTGGGGCTAAGCTCCATGGTGAGCTTAGCCCACTGGCCGGTCCATGAGGTGGACAAGACATGGGGGCGACAAGGGGCGGCTCGCTTGACTGAGAGGCTAAAAGCCGACCAAGCATTAAATGCGGTCAACAAAGAGTGTTGAAGTGTACCCCAAGGTCGACACGCAATAAATGCACTACTCGAGCTTGCCCGCCCAGAGGAAGGAGAAGAACAGGGAGGTCTTAGTGGCGTTGGATAAGACACAGGAGAGGTCCCGCCATCGGATGAGAGTTTTGAACCGTTATGTTTTAAGTGGCTGGGAGGAGGTCCCAGCCACACGATCAAGGATGGGGAGGTCGTGGCCCTCCGATTTCATTAATCGCGAAACGCACGTGGGAAATGGGACAGGAGGTCCAAGGCGTTGATCTCCCAACGTGCGGACCTCCAGTGAGGACTTAACCGCACGCGATCGAAAAGACATGAGGGGGAGGTCCTGGCCTTTGGATTAAAATCCAAGGGCACTGACCTGATGGGGAGGTCTGATACGCACAAAGCGAAGGGAGGTCTTAGCCCTCCGATTTGGATCCAAGGGCTATGACCTCAACAAGGCGGGAGGACCTTGTTGTGATGTTTTTCAGAGGAGGTCGTGGCCTTTGGATGTAAATCCAACGGCTACGACCTCAAGTGAGTGCAAAGGAGGTCTGACAGTTAGATTGGGAGGAGGAGGTCGTGACCATGGATTTTTGATCCAATGGCTGTGACCTCACGTAGGTGGGATGTGGACTTGCTTAGTTTAACAGTGAGGGGAGGTCAGGGCACGGATCTTGAATCCAAGGGCCAAGACCTCACATAGGTGGGATGACCTCGGCTGCGATGGCTTACAAAGACGAGGAGGTCCTTTGAGGTTTAACACACGGGGAGGTCGTGGCCGTGGATCTTTGATCCAACGGCTATGACCTCGATGAGGTGGGAGGTCTCGACGCCCACGCTGACCCGAGGAGGTCCACGAGGTCAAGAGGACCTCGAATGGGAGGTCCCGGGGCCTTGGTTGAGGGGAGGTCGTGGCGGTTGGATTGGATCCAACGGCTCACGACCTCATCAAGGTGGGAAAGGAGGTCGATGGGGTTGGGCTGGACCAGTTTGAGTACTGGCTCGGCCGAGGAACAAAGGCTCTGTTTTAAATTTAATTTTCTAACAGCTAAGACTTTGCAAAATTGTTTGAGATAGCAAATGAACTCCAAAATTCATAAGATTTTAACTGGAGCTAGCTGACAACATGATTAACCTTACATAAATTTTCCAGAGGTTATTATGCAATGCATTTTTCTCAGGAATTTCATTAAGGTTGTTCAATGATTCATTTTACCTCCAAAAATTATCAAACTAGTTTTACAACTTGTGATATTTTTCAGAGGGGTCCCACCTCAGTTTTAGGACCAAGGAAGATACTTTCCAATTGTTTGGCACAAGATTTGAGAGAATTGGAAAATGAATTTGACTTTTGGTCAACAAGAGCTTTGTGTTCTTGGTTTACACAACTCTTGGACAAGAATTACATGAGATTGTAAGGGTTTTCAAGTTGTGAGAAAAAGTTTTAATTTCTACACATATAATTATACTTGAATAACCCTGATTATACATTTGGGATGTTACAAAATCTCTCCCCCTTACAGAAATCTCGTCCCGAGATTTGGCTCACTCGGTAGAGAAAGATGGATAGTCCGCACGCAGACGATCTTCTCTTTCCCAAGTAGCCTCATCCTCAGAATGGTTTGACCATTGAACTTTAAGGAACTTGATGGTCTTATTCCTTGTCCTTCGTTCAGACTCATCGAGCACGCCAACAGGGTGCTCGCGATAGGTCAAATCGGGTTGACATCGAGAGTTTCCAACGGAGCTTCCTCGGTTGGAACACGGAGGCACTTCTTAAGCCGGGACACATGAAAACATCATGTACCCCTCAAGTGCAGCTGGCAACTCCAACTTATAGGCAACAGCTCCCTTCTTCTCGATAACGCGGTAGGGACCGACATATCGAGGAGCCAACTTGCCCTTGACGCCGAAACGTTGATGGCCCTTCAAAGGAGAGACTTTGAGATAAACAAAGTCATTAGGCTCAAAACGTAACTCACGTCGACGGCGATCCGCATAGCTCTTTTGCTCGATTGAGTACATGCGGCGCAAACGCTCACGAATAAGCTGGACTTGGCGCTCGGCCTCATTGATTGAGTCCGGGCCAAAGAGAGGTCTCTCACCGGTCTCTGACCAGTTCAACGGGGTCCTACACTTTCTCCCGTATAAGGCCTCAAATGGTGCCATGCCGAGACTGGCCTGAAAGCTGTTGTTATAAGAAAACTCGGCGAATGGCAAGCATTTCTCCCAATGCTTCCCATAGGAAAGGACACAAGCACGAAGCATGTCTTCCAAAACTTGGTTGACCCTCTCGGTCTGACCATCGGTTGAGGGTGAAATGCTGTGCTAAAAGCAAGATGAGTGCCCATAGCCTCTTGCAAGCTATGCCAAAAACGAGACGTGAAAAGGGATCCACGATCCGACACAATCGTCTTCGGCACACCGTGCAAACTCACGATGCGGGCGATGTAGAGCTCCGCCAAAAGACCTACCAAGGTCGGTCTTGACGGAAGAAAATGTGCCACCTTAGTCAATCGATCGATGACGACCCAAATGGCATCATTCTTCTTCGGGGATGTGGGTAGACCGGTGATGAAATCCATTCCGATCGAATCCCACTTCCACTCAGGAATTGGCAAAGGTCAAGCGATCTGCTGACGCCGATGCTCGGCCTTGACACGACGACATACGTCGCTTCGAAGAACGAACCGCGCATTTCCCTCTTCATTCGGGTCCACCAAAATCTCGGCGGAGATCCTGATACATCTTTGTGGCCCCCGGATGAATGGATAATGGCGAATCATGGGCTTCGCGGAGGATCAAATTCCGCAACTCCATGTCCTTTGGAACCACAAGGCGTTGCCCGAACCTCACAACACCGTGCTCATCCTCAGAAAAGCACTTGGCTGTTCCGGCCTTGACATTTGCCTTGATGTGGCCCACTCCAACATCCGACTGCTGAGCGGACTTGATCCGATCCACCAAGGTTGGTTGCACAACCATGGCAGCGAGAGATCCATGCTCAACTATCTCCAAGTTGAGACGCTGGAATGCTTCGAGAAGAGAGGGCGAATGCTCCTTGAGCACTAAGGCATTACAATGCGCTTTGCGACTAAGCGCATCGGCAACGACATTCGCCTTGCCCGGATGGTAGTGAATACCCATATCATAATCCTTGATCAACTCCAACCATCTCCTTTGCCTGAGGTTCAGTCGTTTGGGTGAACAAATACTTGAGGCTCTTGTGATCCGAATACACCTCACAACGATTACCGATTAGGTAATGTCGCCAAATCTTAAGTGCATGAATCACAGAAGCCAACTCCAAATCATGAGTAGGGTAGTTGAGTTCATGAGGTCTCAATTGCCTTGATGCATAGGCCACTACCTTGCCTTCTTGCATAAGGACACAACCAAGGCCTCGACGAGAAGCATCGCAAAAGATATCGAAGCTTCGATGGATATCAGGAAGAACAAGAACGGGAGCGGTGGTCAAACGCTTTTTGAGTATTTGGAAACTTTCCTCACACTCAACGGACCACACAAACTTCTTGTCCTTCTTGAGCAACTCCGTCATCGGCCATGATCTTGGAGAAGTTCTCGATAAGCGATTTAATATCCCGCTAAACCGAGAAAACTCCGCACATCGGTGACCAAATAGGTCGACTCCATGAAAGAACATCGCTGACCTTGTTAGGATCAACGGCTCGCCTCTGCCGAAAGAATATGGCCTAAGAAAGCCACTTCCTTCAACCGAATGCACACTTGTCAACTTCGTCTGTTGGTGCTCACGTAGCTTGCCTAACACAAGCCTCGATGTTGATCATGTTCCTCATCGTTCTTGGAATAGATAAGAATATCATCGATGAAGACCACGACAAACTTATCCAAATACTCCATGAATACCGAATTCATGAGATTCATGAACAAGGCAGAGCATTGGTTAAGCAATGACATGACAAAGATACTCGCACAAGCCGTAGCGAGTAGAAAGTCGTTTTGGAATATCCTCAGGCGAATCCAACTCGATGATATCCCACTCTCGAATCAATCTTGGAGAAAACTCGAGCTCCAGTTAATTGATCAAGAGATCGTCGATGCGGGCAATGGATACTTGTTCTTTCACAGTCACTTCATTAAGTGGGCGGTAATCAACGCACATGCGTAAAGTACCGCCCTTCTTCTTTACGAAGATTCTTGGACAACCCCAAGGAGATGAGCTAGGCGAATGAAACCCTTCTCTTGCAGCTCACTTAATCGCTTCTTCAACTCCACCAACTCGCTCGGTGGCATCCGTAAGGCCTCTTTGAGATAGGGGCGTGCCGGAGCCAACTCAATGACAAACTCGAGGTCTCGAACGGGTGGCATCCTGGAAGATCAGCGGAAAGACATCAACAAAGTCACAAACTGTTGGGACCTCGCTAATATCTCGAGCGGCTTCGCTTCAAGTGCGAAGAGATGAGGGCCTAGCGAGCTTGAGAAGCAAACCCGCCACGGAAGAACTAGACAGAGAGATGAGCTTCTGGCGCAATCGATTTGTCCCATGTGCCGAGACAACCAATCCATACCAAGAATCACATCAAGACTCGCTGAATGGAGAAGGATAAGGTTTGCTAAGAACCCTCGCCGATCTCGATAGGGACATCTCTACACTCGGATTCACTCTCAACTCCGAACCAGGGAGAGCATGAGTAGCGGGACTGACAATGGAGAGAAAGGAAGCTCTCCAACAGAGGCAAAAAAGACTCAAAAACAAAGGAATGAGATGCTCCTGAATCAAACAAGACAATAGCAGGGTGAGAGTTAACAGAAAGTGTACCTAGTACGACGTCGGGTGCCTCCTGAGCCTCCTCTGCGGTGATGGCGTTGACGCGACCAAGGTCTGAAAATCAGGAAAGTCGGCAATGGATAGCTTGTCCTTCAGCTCCTCGGACAAGCCGCGCCTGAACTTGGCCTGCTTGGCCATATCAGTGGCCACATCCTCAGGAGCATAACGAGCCAGATGGTTGAACTCGTACACATACTCCATGACTGAGCTACGCCCTTGCTTGAGCGCAAGAAACTCCTGCTTCTTGATCTCCATTAAGCCGGCAGGGATGTGAGCCCGACGGAAGGCAGTACGAAACTCCTCCCAAGAGACGGTGTGGTCTACGGGCTGCATGGCGAGATAGCTCTCCCACCAGACAAAGCTGCACCCTCAAGCCGGTGCGATCACGAGCAGCGCCTTCTCGTGCTCCCATCATGCGCTATCTGGCTTACGCCCACAAGACGGCCAATCGTCCGCATCCAAAGGGTCCTCGGGCCGAGAAAGGTAGGGGCCGAGTAAGGCGAACTCAGCAAGACCCCCACGAGGTGATGGGCATTCCTCGCCCAGATCCTCAAGCTCCGGTAAGGCGGTGGTGTTGCGCGCGATGACGCCCAAGAGAACTCTCTCACATCCGCGCGGTTGCGCTCAATCAAGAAGGACCTCGGCCATGGTCGGAGGAGGAGGAAGCTCCTCGTCCGGACCACCGATCGCCTTGGCCGCTACGAAAAGGCCCGCCATCCTATTACAAGAAATTTTGGTTAGCAACTAGACCCAAAAACTAAGCCTTAAAGAAAACAAAAGCGATCGACTAGGGAATGAAGATCACCCTAAACGAAAGCCAAAACAACGAGTAATTAAACTTTAAAAGCTTCTAAAAGACTCTACAAACAGCCAAGAAACACCAAAAGCAAGGTTCAACTTCTCAACTCAACTAACCCGTATTGAATGAACGAGTAATTGATCGAAGATTACAAATCAGATTTTAAGATGAGATCTAAAACTATTAGAGAGCAAGGTTAAGGCAGCGAAATAAGTGTTAGATACTTAGCTAACTAGTATCACATCTTACCCTTTTATTCCCACAAGTTTTAGTTGATTAGCCTCTCATTTTCTACCTCATTTACTAGCTTAAGCATTGCTGCCCTAAAATGCTTGCTTGCTGTCCAGAATTTTCAGATTTGAGTTTCGCCTTCAAATACTTCTATTCTTCACCAAGAAGGTAGCCAAGACATCAATTTAGAACTCTCATATGTTACCCAAAACCCAATTAATCGATAATGACTATTTTGTAGAAGAGAAGAGAGGAAAACAACTTTCAAAACTCAAATTAGAGTGAGATGAGAAGAGAAAGCTAAGGTAGATGAGGAGTAAAATCTGAGAATTTTCTTAAGCTTTCAAATCTCGCTTATACTTTGAAAATAGGTTTTCCAAAATATCTTAAAGACCAAGCTTGTGTTACTACGGTCATAACGGCTCTGATACCAACTTTTGTGAGACCCCGATGTTTATTAGGCTCATAATACTTAGTCATCCAATTGACCCTAGTATTATCAACCAAATAAACCCGGTCTCGAGAAATGTATACTCCCTGAATGCAAGATACATACCTCACAACAAAAGAGTATATCAATTCCATACAACACATAGTACATAAGCAACAAACCGAAGTTAATATTAAAATGGAATAGCTATTACAAAAGAGAGGCCCTTAGGCCAAATAGCAACAAATAAAAAGATAACAATGAAGCAAAAGTGCCATAAAGATGGCTATAACACAAAGCCAATCGGTGTGCCTTAACCCTAGGCATCTCGACCGACCGCCAAGCTAGTCGTCAAGAAATCGCAACACGTGGCACGTAAGTAAGGCTCTTGGAGCTCACCTCCGCCCTCTGCAACAAATTTGTTAAGCAAAGCAAATGAGTACAATAACTTGTTTATTGTACTCGCAAGACCGACGTGTAAGATAACAGAACTATAATTTAGCTACATGCAAGCTTTATTTAAGTGGATGAGGCTTTGGACTCATTTTAGCACAAAGCAAGTTTCATTTGCAATAACATAATAGATTGAAGGCAATTTGATAAAGCATTTTTAATTGTTGAAATACAACGCGATAATAACATAATAACAACAACAAGAACAGACACGAAGTGACTAACCCTTAGTCACCACAACAATAGCATGAACTCCCGCTCATACCAACCCATCAAGTTTTAATTAAAAGGTTGAGACTAGTCTTGAACGACCTTACCAAGCATGTCCATAACCTAGGACGAGGCTATTCAATAGTTTTATCCTGCAGGGTGTACCAATGTACCCACACGCCAGCATCGCTTTTCCTTTAGGCACACTACCTTTGGTGTGCTTGCACGGCTAAGTCCTACGAGACATTTCCAATGGACGATGCTAATTACGAGCCGCAACCCACGGGACAAGACACATTAGACAGCCTACCCGGTCCGCCAATGCTCCCTCCCAACACCACACACACAGATTTTATTAAAACATACCCACCAACCAGCTCATAATTAACACCTCCCAAAGTACTTAGTCAAGAGAGGTCCCATATCCCCTCGTGTGGTTAGCACGCAAAAAAGCGCTTGGCTTAGTGACCCAAGTACTCGGTCCTTAGGGACCCGGCATACCACCACATTCCAAAACCGCACCATCCATCCAATATGCCCAAGTCTAAATCGACATTTTATTTTCAGTTTTTGATTTTACAATTAATCAAAGCACAAGTGCTGAACATATAGGAGGAATAATTATACTTGTGTGATCAAGACCATCGACTATGTCGATGATCGCCCATTACTACCGATAGCTAAGCATGTCTAAGCAGTTTTAAACGCAACTACTAAGTGATAAGAGCTCATCCAACGAGCTCAAACCACAGCGAATAACCTAGGCTCATTGGTAGTAGAGGATAACAATTCCTACAGATTATGCAACTATAGGAAAGCTAGCGACATTTAACACAAAGTAGCATGCATACATAGAAGTAAAACAAAGTAGTAAGCTTTAAAGTAATGGGACATGATGGGAGATGGTCAAACTGCTTGCCTTGTTGCTGGTCACTTTGTTGCGGAGGGTCACTTTGGGATCACCACAAATGTCTAAACCTAACGGAAAAGCGATAAAGAACCGATAAGAACGATTTAAAGACAACAAAGACAACACAGCAAAAGAACTCCAAATACTTTGAAATTTCTACAGCAGCAAGAGGGTGATTTTAGGAGATTTTGCAACAAGAACCAATGGATTTGGATTCTTAATGCAAAAGATATGAGCAAAACAATTCTGCTCAGCCCTAAAAATACCAAACTGCACTATTCACTAATTTAATTATGAGGCAACATTTTCTAGAACAGTGGTGAGGCTGAAATTTTTACTGCAAAACCAGCACCTCATGAGATGAATAACACAATTGAGTTCATCTCATTTGGAGCTATTATGCACTTTCTATAATTTTTCAAAAACAAGAACTTGAACAAAATTATAATGCACAAGTCCTCATTTTTCTAACAGCAACATGCTCAAAACTAATTTTCTTAGTGAGTTCATTAATAGAGGAAACCAACAAAGTTGGTCTCACTCAAAAACAACCTACAGAGCAGTAGTTATGAATTTTACAAGCTAAGCATTAATTTGAATGTATATTTAAAAGGAGTTTTAAAATCTAGTGGCTAACTGTGCTCTGGAGCTGAACTCAACTTATAATAATTTTTAGATTAAAGTCAAGTTCAAGATAGAGCTAACACAACTTGAATGACCTCATTTGGATTTAAGAAGAAAAAGATATGAAATTTTAAAGTTTATACCTTATTCATTTTATTATTAAGACTTTACCGGCATTTCAACACTCACAAAGACATGGGAGGTCGTGAGCCACAGATCACAGATCTAACGGCTCAGACCTCCCAAGAGAACAACACACACGCACATGGGAGGTCCAGAGGTCCTGGACCTCCTAACCACGCACATGCGCGAGGTGAGGGGAGGTCGTGGCCGTAGATGGGAGATCCAACGACCACAACAGGAAGGGAGGTCCGGAACGGACCAGATCTAAAGGGGAGGTCCTCAACGGGGAGATGACCTCGAGGAGGTCCCAGAGGAGGTCCTCAACGTCACAGACCTCCAGGGAGGTCTGGACGGCTAAGATTGCGCCAAGGAGGTCTTGGACGCTCCGATCTCCTTGGAGGAGGTCCGATGTCCAGATCGGCGCTAGAATTAGCGCACGACACGCACGCACGCTATGGACAAGAGATTAAATGCGCGGGGGATCACGAGGAGGTCCGCGCTGGGAGGACTTAATGGCGCGCGAAGAAATGGTGGATTTAAGACGCTTAAGACACACTAAATGAATTCAATGATGGGAGCAATGATAATCGCATTAACTCGGTGGATCTTTTGTCCTAAAATGACAACGACGCTGCTGCTCGTCCGACAAAAACCCGTGTTCAAATATTTGGTTCTCGCCATGATGTAGACCTCGCCGGCGAGATCCAATGGTACCGCGGGTTCGCAATAACCACGCGCACTCCAACGGACCTTCTCTCAACAAGCAATGACGGCTGGAGGTCCTAAGGTGCCGGGAGGTTGTGGAGGTGGTGGCCGGAGTTGGGGAAGACAGGGCTCCACGGCCAAAGCTCGACTTCAAGCCCGACTTTGTCCTCCTCTGCCCAAACAAACTAAGTTAGGGTTAACTTCCAGAGGTTTGGGGAGCACAAAATGAACGAGGGTGGAAGAGGGAGCCACTCGAACCCTTGAGCTACCGAGAAGCTCCAAGGACATCAACAATGGCGCCACTAGTGAGGTGAGTGAGTGTTAGTGGAGGAGGAGCTCACCACGCACAAAGTGCAAGGCCGAGGTCAATTAGGTGCAAAGGAAGCCAAGGAGGCTTCAAGGGTACTTTATAACCTGATTGAAGGTGATGAGTGGGGCTAAGCTCCATGGTGAGCTTAGCCCACTGGCTGGTCCATGAGGTGGACAAGACATGGGGCCGACAAGGGGCGGTGCTCTGGCTTGACTGAGAGGCTAAAAGTGACCAAGATTAAATGCGGTCAAGAAAGAGTCATGAAGTGTACCCCAAGGTCGACACGCAATAAATGCACTGCCGAGCTTGCCCGCCAGAGGAAGGAGAAGAACAGGGGAGGTCTTAGTGGCGTTGGATAAGACACGGGAGAGGTCCCGCCATCGGATGAGAGTTTTGAACCGTTATGCTTAAGTGGTGGGGTGGAGGTCCCACCACACGATCAAGGATGGGGAGGTCGTGGCCCTCCGATTTCATTAATCGCTAAACGCATGCGTGGGAAATGGGATAGGAGGTCCAAGGCGTTGATCTCCCTCCAACGGTGCGGACCTCCAAGTGAGGACTTAACTGCACGCGATCGAAAAAGACATGAGGGGAGGTCTGGCCTTTGGATTAAAATCCAAGGGCACCGACCGATGGGGAGGTCTCGACACGCACAAAGCGAGGGAGGTCTTAGCCCTCGATTTGGATCCAAGGGTTATGACCTCAACAAGGCGGGAGGACCTTGTTGTGATGTTTTTCAGAGGAGGTCGTGGCCTTTGGATGTAAATCCAACGGCCACGACCTCAAGTGAGTGCAAAGGAGGTCCGACAGCTTAGATTGGGAGGAGGAGGTCGTGACCATGGATTTTGATCCAATGGTCGTGACCTCACGAGGTGGGATGTGGACTTGCTTAGTTTAACAAAGAGGGAGGTCGGGCATGGATCTTGAATCCAAGGGCCAAGACCTCACATAGGTGGGATGACCTCGCGCGATGGCTTACAAAGACGAGGAGGTCCTTTGAGGTTTAACACACGGGAGGTCGTGGCCGTGGATCTTTGATCCAGCGGCTATGACCTCGATGAGGTGGGAGGTCGACGCCCACGCTGACCCGAGGAGGTCCACGAGGTCAAGAGGACCTCGAATGGGAGGTCCCGGGGCCTTGGTTGAGGGGAGGTCGTGGCGGTTGGATTGGATCCAACGGCTCGACCTCATCAAGGTGGGAAAGGAGGTCGATGGGGTTGAAATTTGGACCAGTTTGAGTACTGGCTCACCCAGGAACAAAGGTTCTGTTTTAAATTTAATTTTCTAACAGACTAAGACTTTGCAAAATTGTTTGAGATAGCAAATGAACTCCAAAATTCATAAGATTTTAACTGGAGCTAGCTGACAACATGATTAACCTTACATAAATTTTCCAGAGGTTATTATGCAATGCATTTTTCTCAGGAATTTCATTAAGGTTGTTCAATGATTCATTTTACCTCCAAAATTATCAAACTAGTTTTACAACTTGTGATATTTTTCAGAGGGGTCCCACCTCAGTTTTAGGACCAAGGAAGATACTTTCCAATTGTTTGGCACAAGATTTGAGAGAATTGGAAAATGAATTTGACTTTTGGTCAACAAGAGCTTTGTGTTCTTGGTTTACACAACTCTTGGACAAGAATTACATGAGATTGTAAGGGTTTTCAAGTTGTGAGAAAAAGTTTTAATTTCTACACATATAATTATACTTGAATAACCCTGATTATACATTTGGGATGTTACACAGTGGGTGAGAAGGCAGTTTTGGGCCCGAATTGGGTACAGAAGACCATTGAGCGTGTAGCCTTTGTGAGGCAGAATCTGCTAGCAGCTTAGAGCAGGCAAAAAAGCTATGCTGATGCGAGGAGATGAGAGTTGGAATTTGAAGTGGGGGATCAGGTGCTCTTGAGAGTGTCTCCCACTAAAGGTTTTGTGCGATTCGGTACCAAAGGGATGCTTAGCTCAAGGTATGTTGGGCCTTTTTCGATCTTGGCACGGATTGAAAAATTGGCATGTTGTTTTGACCTTCCAGAGTCCATGCATGGTGTGCACAATGTATTTCATGTCTCCATATTGAGGAAGTACTTGAGGGATTGGGAGCATATGATTTTGCTAGAACCTTTAACCATTGAGCAAGATCTATCTTTTGAATCCAAGCCGGTACAAATTCTGGAAAAGTCAAAACGAGTCTTAAGGAACAAAACATTGAAATATGTCAAGGTGCTATGGACGCATCAGACTGAGAGAGAGGCCACTTGGGAATTGGAGTCTCATGACTGTGAGCAATATCGAAATTATTCACAGCAGTGCGCGTGATAATGTTGGTAAATTTTAGTTGTGATTGTTCTTTGGCGTTAAGCGTGATTAGAATTGTGGTCTAATTACATTTTAAGGGGTAGAATGTAATACCCCAAATTTATTTAAGTGAGAAGAAAGAATTTAGGGAGGAGAAAAAAATTAGAAAATTGATTTAACAAAAGTTTAGAGGGGTTTTTTTGTAAAATTTAGACAACTTTGGTCAGTGGGCTTCCTACCCATAGCATTTTATTAAAAGTGGAGGGGCAACAAGACATAGGGGGCAAACCCTAGGCGCCACCTCCCCGCCGCCACCTCCCTTCTCCTCCCCTTGGCCGCCACTTCAACCCTGTCACATCCTCAAGTTAATAAAGAGAATTATTATGCATCTCATTAGCATGCATCATGACTTCTAGCATTTACATTATATATTGCACTAGGAAAATCTATGAAAAAGATTAAAACATATGTTGTAAATGGAACTCCAAAAGGAAACAAGAACAAAACCTTATGAACATCTCCTGGGAATAATTTATTCAAATACTATGGTAATTATAATAAATTAATATAATTTTTCCCAAATTTTTGGGATAGGTTTCAACACTATTAAAATTCAAAACACCATTATATGACCTAGCTTAAGTTTGAATTTGTAAAATACAAAGTATAACATGAACAGTGTGATATTATAATTTCTATGAACAATAGACTATCCCAGGAACCTCTGTGAATTATTTCACATTTTTAGGAAATTTATTTCTATTTTTAACACCTTGCTCAAAGTGGGGAAAATAATTTAAATTTCTGGTCAAACCCTAACTCAAATCCGACCGACACTGTTCAATGGGCTCGAGCCCGACGCAGCCACCCGGCTCGACCCAACTGCCTTAATGCACCTTCACATGCAACCTTTGGATCTAACTTCAACGGTCCAGATCGGCACACCGCTTCAAAGACTCAAAACCCTCATTGAATCTTTTGCCGTTAGATCCCGATCAAAGGGTGTGCGTTGAGCCACGTCGCCCTAGTTCAATCCCCCGCCTTGAGCCGCTGACAAAACGGGTCCACCTGTCGGTCCTGTCTTCTCCAACGGCAAAGGCTTTCATGTGAGCCTCCTCGCCACGCGGCCGCGAATCTCTCCTACGCGCTGAGCCCTGTCACGTCCACCGCCCAAGGGAGCCACTCCGAGTCGTTCTCCTCTCTACGCCGCGCCCGCTCCCACCTTTCTCTGAGGATAATACCCCCTTGGCTACTCTCATTTCCCCCATCTTTCCTCTCGGGTCTGAGGAAAGAGGAGCTCTCCTTCGTTCTCCTCTCCGGTAAGCCTTGACCGGGTGGTAGCCCTCGAATCCGTGCTCTTTCCCTTACCCATTTTTGCTAATCACAGTGCTTCGATTGCCTTGTAGCTTCGGGTTCATCTTCAAGCTCTCGGTGAGCTCCAGAGCGCGCACTAAGGCCGCCTTCATGCGAGCATAGTCTCTGGTGAGCTCCTCTCAATTTCTTCCGCGTCACTTTGTGCCTTAGGGCCTAACTAACATTTCCCTCAATAAATTTCTTGAATGCCTGGCAGGATGTTGGTAATTTGAAGTTTCCCTTTTTGTCGGCCGAAGAACCCTAATTCCTCTCCAACTCCAGTAGGGTAAGCTTTGGCTCGATTCCTTGCATGTGTACCTTATTTGGACCATACTTGAGCTCCTTGACCACCCATTGTTTCTCTGGTTGTCTTGGTAGCCTTCCGTCGCTTAAGCTCGTCGCCGCTATCTTCTTCTCCTGGCCGTCCTCGCTCCCGCAGCCCAACGCTTCCCGAGCACTCCTCTTCACTTAGGTAACCTCTTATTAGTCCTTAGACCTCGGCACCCGCTTGATTGCGCCATGAGCTTCATATAAGCCGTTGTCGAGTTGCCGCCTAGATCACCGCCGCTCAACGTCGGCTAGCCGCCAGACAGGCAAAGACCGCCACGTGAGTGCTCCTCCAGTCGCAACACTATTGCGCACCTGTCCGTACCATCAGACCACGCAGCCGTGGCCGGGAACACCGGCGAGGGTCCGCGGCCGCTTATGCGTTGTCGGTTTTTCCGACGAGAACTGAGATAGTCATTAGGGAGTTAATGCAAATGATTAGTCATTTAATGAAGATCTTTGTCGGGAAAACGTGCTTAAAATGTGTTAAGTGAACTGCGCAGTATGACATGCGGGCCCATAGGTGATTAGGGGTAGTGTAGTGGTGGGATACGTTTTCCTTTAAGGAAAACGTATTTCTTCTCGGCTTAATTGGAAAGTACGCTTCGAGTTTATGAAAACGTATTTGTCTGAGTGCGCTTTCTGTTATAGCACAGTTGGTCATTTTGACCGAGTCAACCATTGACCCGGGGGCCCCGCTGGTCAGTGACCGCGGCTAGCAAGCCACTCGGTAAGAAAAGTATAAATAGATTAGAAAATTCGAAATCTGTTTATTTGCACACTAATAAATATGTATAACTCTAAAAATGCATAACTAATTCATATTAGCTCCAAATTAGATGAAACCACTTCTGGTAATTTTCATTTTTAATAAAATTTATTTTAAAAATGGTTTAAAACCTGTCTCTGTAGTAGAGAGTAGTATTATGGAAAATGATCCATAAATTTATTACTTTTACAATAGAAAAATGCTGATAACTTTAGAAATTCATAACTAAATCATGGAAATCGCAAATGAAGCAAAATCAACTGATTTAGTCTTGTATTAATATTCCCTATTTATCCATATAACCCTTTGTTTCACTACTGCTCTACAAATTTTGGCCTCATAATTAAATTATTTAATGAGGACGCATTCGAAAGCTGAAATTCAAACCATCATAACTCTCACATACTAAATCCAAATGGAATAATTATTTCACCTAAATTCATCTAAAATCATGGTTTACCTACTGTAGAAAAATCATGCATTTTTAGTATTTTGAATTTTGGGTATTTCTCGATGTTTATTCTATTGTATTTATATAGATACCGAGCCTATTGATATTGACTTATACGCTACTGAGGAAGAGCAACTGAATTACCAGCAAGGCAAGCATCATTTGAACTTTCTTTTGCATCATATTTGATCCCAGTTTTATTAAGTTAGTGCAATGATAATTGCTTGCATGCTATTTTTGATAATGTCGCTATTTTTGTGATGGATAGTTAGATACATCCTATTACCTTGTCATTGTGGTTATCCATGAATTATTCCAGTACTGAAATGCTAAGATAAGATGTGTGATTTACGTGGTATGTGTTTGCTTAGCCATGCAAGTCTAGAACTAGAAGTCGATTGTCGGAATAACCCGACAATTATGGGAAACACAATCTTTATTACTTCCTGTTTATTTTAGATCTTTGTATCTGTTTTGTGAGTTAAACATTTGTCATTTTAAATGAACCTTTGGTCTGGACAAGTGATGGTTAGTGATGGTGCCTTGTGCACGAGATTGGGTATGTGGTTGGCTTGTCTGGACAATTAAGGACCGAACTTTGGGTACCTACGGTTCAAGCAAAACTCGTGCTATCACACGCGGTGTATGGGCGCCGTATGGTTAAGTAGGGGAAGCTTTTGTTGTGTTAGGTCCTCGGTTGTGGAAATTATAAAGGCATGGGACCGTGACGCCCTATGTTTTCCTTATGGGCCGATAGGGCATATAGACAATGACATCTTATGTTGCCTAGAGCCTGTGGTTTTATGGGACTTAGCCCAATAGGATCTTCTTGCTAAAATGACCATATCTTGATTTATCTACCGGCATACCATAGGAAGTATGCTATATTCGGAGGCATCTGGAGGCTTACGGGCTAATCAAGTCGTGTGGGTAAGTAGTACACCCTCGCAGGTATAAATCTATTCGAATAGCCGTGTCCGCTGTTATGGACGCACCGCTTGAGTTTGTGGCTGCTTATTGTTAGACTTGGAATTAAAATTGTGGTATAACTTGGTATTATCATGAATGGGATGTTCATGCTTGTTGTAGTATCAAAGTGGATAGCCACTTTGGTATTTGTATGATTCATTTGTTTTTCAATTGATTACTTATTCATATGCTTTACTTCTACTTCAAATCTGATTTTGAAATGGCACTTGAAAAACTAGTATGTGTAGGTGGTTACTTGTTGCGTCTCTTTTGCAAAACTAAGCCAATATGAGCCATCCTTTGGAACAACCTCTAGCATGACTAATTTTTATTTGTGTAAGACTTGCGAGTACCTTTGTACTCAACCCGGTTGCTACAATTTCAGGTGAGGAAGTGTATGAGCCTGTTGAGCTTGTTAGCGCCGATTTTGGCGACGCTAATGAGTAATGCTAGTATTTAACTCCCAGTCGGTTGCCGATGGGTTATGGGGCATACCATGCTGGACCTTTTGGTTTATTTACTTGCTTCCGCTGCTACTTAAGACTCTTATTTGAATTTGGCGATCGGCGCTTGTAATAGATGTAAACTTTAACTATTACGTTGTATGTCTTTTGAACTATCTATGTATGTTGTTGTATGGATGTGATCAACGCGTTGTATGAGAGTATGAGCATATTGGTCGCTGATCTTGGGAGCCAATATGATTGCATACTGCTGTTCGTGGCTTCCTATTTAACTCACTAAGTGTAGTGCTTGACTTGTTGGAGAACCGACAATCATGTAGTGCTTGCATGGAAGCAATAAGGCATGATCGCCGGGCTCTAGTTTATAGTTAAGCCCTTCACTAAGATCGAGTTAAGTTGGAATCCATTTACTTGAGGCTCTAGAGTTATGTCCTTAAAACCATGTTTAATTCCGGGTCTTACGGAGATAACCCGGGGGTCCTCACAGCGTTGGTATCAAAGCCATACTGACTGTAGGTTAGAGTTAGCATGGGCGTTAAGTTTAGCAAGTCTCTTGGTCAAAATATTTTTAGTTATCAAAAATTACTTTGGGAAGCTAAGTTAGGGATATCTTTTATTCCTCACCCATCTTAGAATCATTTCTTACCCTATTCTGGTTTTGTTTACAAAAACTAACTTACCTTGTCCTTCTTGTCCTTTAGATGAACCCTCAATACCTCGTTCGGGAGACACAAGCTGAGAATGTGGGAGGATACCCGGAGTTGCTTCGAGACATGATGTGGAGGGCCAACTTCACCTATCACCGACGATTCCATCTATCGCCGAGACCGAGGGCCGTGAATGGAGGAGTACCGGCCGTGGTGACATCATTGCTAGGCGTGTTCTCGGGAGCATCCCATACCGATTTCAGGCACATGGCACTTCTGAGGCCATGGCGCTTCAGGAGGTAGCTCGGGTGGCCATGACTCGCCTTCGCTATGATCTGACTGAGCTATCCCAGCCTCCCTATGACCATTTCCCTATGCAAGCACATGCTGGGGAAGTGAGCAGGTTCGCCAGGATTCAGTTCGGGGAGGATCCCCAAGTCCGACAGTTGGCGAGGCTGGTGCACGCTATGGATCTGATGCATCGTTGCACCGTGCATGAGTTATGGGAGACGCGGCGCCGTCTCATCATAGCTCAGGAGCACCTGCGACTTATGCATGACATGAGGCTTATTCATACTGATGTGCTGTATGGTGCTAATGTGATCTCCCCTACCATTCTCGCACCACCCGAGTATCGCCTTCCGTGGTCAAAGGCCATCTTAATGGCGAGGGTCGCTGCTATCTCTCTAACCTAGGGGACCCCGATGATACAGATCCTCGATGTCACCTTCTCGATGAGTTTCCGGTGAACTTCGATCGAACAATATCTAGGATGTTAGGTAGTAAGCTCGCTGTCTGTCATGTGTTCAATGATGCTAGTATCTTTAAAATTCTGTAATAGCCTAGTAATGGTTGGAACTTTTTGTGTTATTTGCAAGAACTTTTATTCTGGTCAGTTACCATTCGCCTTTGGGCTAATCAATGTAATTGTACCAGAACTCTATGTATGGTTTCTATTGGATCTTGTACCGGCCCTAGTGCCTTTGTACCCCCATTAGGCGTTATGTTCTTGTGTACTTTTGTGTATATATCATTATGCATGCTTATGTATAACTTTTTCAATCTTCCTAACCATCCGTGTCACTACAGGATGACAGGTCCCAACACCCGCTCGAGGGCGCAGCGTGATGAGGGTTCTCCACCCTTAGAACCACGTTCAACTGCTTTGGGTGAATCTTCTCACCAGCATCATCAGCGGAGCCGCACACCCGAGGAGACACTTCCACCACCTCCTACCATGGCGGAAGTGTTGGCTCAGATAGAGAGGAACCGTATGGATCAAACCAGATCCTCGAGGCTATCGCTGCAACACCTCTCCCCGCTCCCCGCAGCAGCAGGGGGAGGTGGGAATCACAGAGCTCAGGGAGGTCTCGCTGACTTTCAGCGGACTAACCCGCCCACCTTTGCGGGCACTGAAGACCCAATGGAGGCCGAGGATTGGCTGCGAGACATTGAGAAGAAGCTAGCTATTGCTCAGTGCACGGGCATTGAGAAGGTGCTCTTTGCTAGCTACCAGCTAGAGGGCGCTGCCAGTGCATGGTGGGACAATTTCTCCGCCATGCAACTCAAGGGGACGCTCTTCGTGGAACGAAGTTTCGCCTGACTTTCGTGGAGGCCCACATTCTGATGGGGTCATGTCCATCAAGCGGCAGCAGCCTTGCCTTGAAGCAAGAAAAGAAGACTGTCACCGAGTATCTTCACGAGTTCAACTCATTGGCTCGTTATGCACCTGATGATGTCTCCACCGATGCCCGTCGCCAGAGCCGTTTCATGAACGGGTTGACCGAGGAGATGTAGCTGGCTCTAGCTGTACATGACTTCCGTAGTTTCCAGCACATGGTGAACAAGGCCATAGTGGTGGAGCACAAGAGTGTGGCTGTGGAGGAGTCCAAGAAGAGGAAGAAGGTCTCGAGGACCAGCTAGCAAGCGCTTTTCCCGGCGAACAGCATCGACCACCTCAGGCACCTCGTTACCCAGCTCCAGTGCCACCGAGGGCTTCCTCGACGACTCCACGTACTTCTTCTCCAGCGGCACAGCGGTACAATGGGGGTAAGAAGCCCCAAAACAGCAGCCCCTACAGGCCCTATGTTACTTGCTTTCACTGTGGTCGCCAGGGCCACTATGCAGATAAGTGCCTCGCCAAGCAGCGAGGGATGCCTCAGACTTACAGAGCTCCTACACCTCCAGCTGCGACCAGACCTTCACCACCTCCAAGGGCAGCATCTACCCCTTCCTAGGTCCCTGCACGTGGCCGAGTCAACCACGTCACTGCCGAGGAGGCAAGCGATGCTCCGGACGTCGTTTTGGGTACACTTCTTGTTAATTCTTGTCCAGCATCAGTTTTATTTGATTCAGGAGCATCTCATTCATTCATTAAAAAGGAATATACTGCACTTAATCAATTTGAGATAGTCAAGCTTCAGCCACCATATCAAATTCAGTCACCAGGATCGGTTTTCCAAACCAATCAAGTCTGTCGAGACGTGAAGGTGGAAATTCATAAGAATGACTTCTTGGCTAATCTAATTGTGATAAATTTAGTGGGTATTGATGTGATCTTAGGGATGGATTGGCTGTCCAAAAATCAGGGAAAGATCGATTGTGCTCAACGGTCTATTTCTGTCACAAGTGATGACGGCAGTCTAGTTGTCTTTACCCCTTCAATGGGCGATTCTCATCTTTATGCCTTGGAAGCTAGTACCCCTATTGAATTGGAGAAGGTACCAGTGGTATGTGAGTACCCAGATGTTTTTCCAGAAGAACTCCCAAGCATGCCACCTGACCGTGAGGTTGAATTCGTCATTGAGCTTGTACCCGGTACCGCGCCAATTTCTAAGCGGCCGTATCGGATGCCCCCTAATGAGTTGGTGGAATTAAAAGCGCAACTCAAGGAACTTCAAGACAAGGGATTCATTAGGCCGAGCTCCTCGCCTTGGGGATGTCCAGCTCTCTTTGTCAAGAAGAAGGATAAGAGTTTACAGATGTGTGTCGACTACCGTCCGCTAAACGAGGTCACTGTCAAGAACAAATATCCTCTGCCAAGGATTGATGATTTGTTCGATCAATTGAATGGAGCACAGGTTTTCTCCAAGGTTGATTTGAGGTTGGGTTACCATCAGATCAAGGTCGAGTCAAGACATACCGAAGACAGCTTTCTCCACTCGTTACGGTCCTGCATGCGAGTACCTTTATTATGTCTTTCGGATTGACGAATGCTCCAGCTTACTTCATGAACCTCATGAATTCGGTTTTCATGGAGTACTTAGATAAGATTGTCGTTGTTTTCATCGATGATATCCTTATCTACTCGAAGACCGATGAAGAACACGAGCAAACCTACGGCTTGTGTTGGAAAAGCTTCAACATCGACTCTATGCAAAATTCAAGAAATGTGAATTCGCCGGAAGTTAGTTTCTTGGGACACATCCTATCCAAGGGTGGTGTCGCTGTTGATCCAAGCAAAGTGAAAGATGTGCTTGGTTGAAACAACCCAAGAGCGCCACCGACATTCGCAGCTTTTCTTGGACTTGCGGGTACTACCGCAGATTCATCAAGGACTTCTCCAAAATCGCAAGACCTATGACCCAATTGTTGAAGAAGGAGAAGAAGTTTGAATGGTCGGAGGAATGTGAGGAAAGTTTCCGCACCTTGAAGGATCTTCTGACCAAAGCTCCAGTGCTCATCTTACCTGATATTCATAAGGGCTTTGATATCTTTTGTGATGCATCTCGCCACGGGCTCGGTTGTGTGCTCATGCAAGAGGGCCGAGTGGTGGCATATGCGTCGAGGCAATTGAGGCCTCATGAAACTAATTATCCTACGCATGACTTGGAGCTTGCAGCTGTGGTTCATGCTTCAAGATTTGGCGGCATTACCTCATTGGTAATCGCTATGAGATCTACACCGACCACAAGAGTCTCAATATATTTTCACTCAAGCCGACCTGAATTTGAGGCAAAGAAGGTGGCTTGAGTTGATCAAGGACTATGATTTGGGACTTCACTATCACCCTGGGAAAGCTAATGTGGTGGCCGATGCATTGAGCGTAAAATCTCAATGCAACTGCTTGTCGCTGACTCCACTTTCGCGAAGCTTGTGTGCCGCAATGCAACGCTCTGATCTGGAAATAGTTGGGGAAGGTTCTCTTACTGCTCTAAGTGTGAATTGTACACTTGAGGACCAGATTAGAGAAGCCCAAAAGACTGACTTGGAAGTAGTTCAAATCCGGGAGGAAATGAAGAAAGGCAAAGCCAAATGCTTCAAAGAAGATGCACATGGTGCACTTTGTTTCGGGAACCGCTTGGTAGTACCATTTGATCGCAAATTAAGAGAGCTAATTCTCAAAGAGGCTCATGACAGCAAGTTCTCTATTCATCCAAGTAGTACCAAGATGTACCAAGATTTGAAGAAAAGGCTTTGGTGGAGCCAAATGAAGCGGCATATTGCTCAATATGTTGCCGGGTGTGATGTATGCCAAAGAGTAAAGGCTGAGCATTTGAAGCCAGCAGGTACTCTACAACCCCTGCCCATTCCCAAGTGGAAGTGGGAAGAAGTTGGCATGGATTTCATCACCGGCCTTCCTAGGACACAAGCTGGGTCCGATTCCATATGGGTGATTGTCGATCGTCTGACGAAGGTTGCTCACTTTATTCCTGTCAAGACCACCTATCGCGGAGACAAGTTGGCAGAACTTTATATTTCAAGAATTGTTTGTCTCCATGGTGTTCCGAAAGTGATTGTGTCAGATAGAGGTCCTCAATTCACATCCTATTTTTGGGGATGCCTTCATAAAGCCATGGGGACCAGTCTATCTTTCAGCTCCGCTTATCACCCGCAAACTGATGGTCAAACCGAGCGAGTGAATCAGATTTTAGAAGACCTTCTCCGATCTTGTGTGCTGTCCTATGGCAAAAATTGGGAGAAGTGCTTACCTTTTGTAGAGTTCTCCTACAACAATAACTTCCAATCAAGCATTCAAATGTCCCCCTTCGAGGCGTTAGTACGGGAGAGCTTGCAGACACCCTTGAACTGGTGCAAGTCGGGAGAGACCATTTTATGGTCCAACCTTGGTGGAGGATGCGAGGAACAAGTCCGTGTCATCCGCGAGTGACTTCGGACGGCTCAATCTCGTCGAAGTCGATGTCGACCGTCGTCGCCATGAGTTGAACTTCGAAGTGGATGATCATGTCTATCTTAAAGTCTCTCCAATGAAGGGAATGCATCGCTTTCAAGTCAAAGGCAAATTGGCACCTCGCTACGTCGGACCATTCCGTATCCTAGCGAAGGTGGGATCGGTGGCCTATCAATTGGAATTGCCACCCTCACTTTCGGATATTCACGATGTGTTCCATGTTTCACAATTGAAGAAATGTCTTCGTGTCCCAACCGAAGCGACCGAATTGGAAAGACTCGATTTGCAACCCGATCTTTCTTATCGAGAGCATCCTCTCCGCATTCTTGAAGAAACCAAACGCAAGACGAGGAATCGCAATATCAAGTTCATCAAAGTGCAATGGAGTAACCATACTGAGGATGAAGCTACGTGGGAACGGGAGGATCATTTCTGTCAAGCCTATCCAGACCTTTTCCTTGAAGTGCCTTCGTATCAAGAAAGGAAAGGTTAAGCAAAGCAACGGTAAGGAAAATGTTATAATTGTCATAACCTTGTTAGGTATCTTTGCACTATCTTTAAAGGAAATCAAGACAGCAGATGCTAAAAATTTCTTAGAACCATTCCATCCAACTTCCACCCTACCTGATCTCGGGGACGAGATCTTTTGTAAGGGGGGGAAGGTTTGTCACATCCTCAAGTTAATAAAGAGAATTATTATGCATCTCATTAGCATGCATCATGACTTCTAGCATTTACATTATATATTGCACTAGGAAAATCTGTGAAAAAGATTAAAACATATGTTGTAAATGGAACTCCAAAAAGGAAACAAGAACAAAACCTTATGAACATCTCCTCAGGAATAATTTATTCAAATACTATGGTAATTATAATAAATTAATATAATTTTTCCCAAATTTTTGGGATAGGTTTCAACCCTATTAAAATTCAAAACACCATTATATGACCTAGCTTAAGTTTGAATTTGTAAAATACAAAGTATAACATGAACAGTGTGATATTATAATTTCTATGAACACTAGACTATCCCAGGAACCTCTGTGAATTATTTCACATTTTTAGGAAATTTATTTCTATTTTTAACACCTTGGTCAAAGTGGGGAAAATAATTTAAATTTCTGGTCAAACCCTAACTCAAATCCGACCGACACTGTTCAATGGGCTCGAGCCCGACGCAGCCACCCGGCTCGACCCAACTGCCTTAATGCACCTTCACATGCAACCTTTGGATCTAACTGCAACGGTCCAGATCGGCACACCGTTTCAGCAGCTCAAAACCCCTCGCTGAATCTCTGCCGTTAGATCCCGATCAAAGGGTGTGCGTTGAGCCACGTCGCCCTAGTTCAATCCCCCGCCTTGAGCCGCTGACAAAACGGGTCCACCTGTCGGTCCTGTCTTCTCCAACGGGCAGGCGCGCTCACGCAGAGCCTCCTCGCCACGCGGCCGCGAATCTCTCCTACGCGCTAAGCCCTGTCACGTCCACCGCCCAAGGGAGCCACTCCGAATCGTTCTCCTCTCTACGCCGCGCCCGCTCCCACCTTTCTCTGAGGATAATACCCCCTTGGCTGCTCTCATTTCCCCCATCTTTCCTCTCGGGTCTGAGGAAAGAGGAGGTCTCCTTTGTTCTCCTCTCCGGTAAGCCTTGACCGGGTGGTAGCCCTCGAATCCGTGCTCTTTCCCTTACCCATTTTTGCTAATCACAGTGCTTCGATTGCCTTGTAGCTTCGGGTTCATCTTCAAGCTCTCGGTGAGCTCCAGAGCGCGCACTGAGGCCGCCTTCGTGCGAGCATAGTCTCTGGTGAGCTCCTCTCGATTTCTTCCAGCGTCACTTTGTGCCTTAGGGCCTAACTAACATTTCCTCAATAAATTTCTTGAATGCCCGGGATGTTGGTAATTTGAAGTTTCCTTTTTGTCGGCCAAGAACCCTAATTCCTCTCCAACTCCAAAGAGGGTAAGCTTTGGCTCGATTCCTTGCATGTGTACCTTATTTGGACCATACTTGAGCTCCTTGACCACCCATTGTTTCTCCGGTTGTCTTGGTAGCCTTCCGTCGCTTAAGCTCGTCGCCGCTATCTTCTTCTCCGCCGCCCCTGCCTCCGCAGCTCCAACGCTTCCCGAGCACTCCTCTTCACTTAGGTAACCTCTTATTAGTCCCTTAGACCTCGGCACCCGCTTGATTGCGCTGCGGAGCTTCATATAAGCTGTTGTCGAGTTGCCGTCTAGATCACCGCCGCCAACGCGTCGGCTAGTCACGCAGACAGGCAAAGACTGCCGTGAGTGCTCCTCCAGTCGCAACACTATTGCGCACTCGCCGCATCTCATCGCACCACGCAGCCGTGGCCTGGAACACCGGCGAGGGTCCAGCGAAGCTAGTGTGCGCGTTGTCGGTTTTCCGACAGGAACTGTAGATAGTCATTAGGGAGTTAATGCAAATGATTAGTCATTTAATGAAGATCTTTGTCGGGAAAATGTGCTTAAAATGTGTTAAGTGAACCTGCAGTGTATGACATGCGGGCCCATAGGTGATTAGGGGTAGTGTAAAGTGGTGGGATACATTTTCCTTTAAGGAAAACGTATTTCTTCTCGGCTTAATTGGAAAGTACGCTTCGAGTTTATGAAAACGTATTTGTCTCGAGTCGCGCTCATTATAGCACGGTTGGTCATTTTGACCGAGTCAACCATTGACCCGGGGGCCCCGCTGGTCAGTGACCGCGGCTAGCAAGCCACTCGGTAAGAAAAGTATAAATAGATTAGAAAATTCGAAATCTGTTTATTTGCACACTGATAAACATGTATAACTCTAAAAATGCATAACTAATTCATATTAGCTCCAAATTAGATGAAACCACTTCGTAATTTTCATTTTTAATAAACTTTATTTTAAAAATGGTTTAAAACCTGTCTCTGTAGCAGAGAGTAGTATTATGGATAATGATCCATAAATTTATTACTTTTACAATAGAAAAATGCTGATAACTTTAGAAATTCATAACTAAATCATGGAAATCGCAAATGAAGCAAACTCAACTGATTTAGTCTTGTATTAATATTCCTATTTATCCATATAACCCTTTGTTTCACTACTGCTCTACAAATTTTGGCCTCATAATTAAATTATTTAATGAGGACGCATTCGAAAGCTGAAATTCAAACCATCATAACTCTCACATACTAAATCCAAATGGAATAATTATTTCACCTAAATTCATATAAAATCATGGTTTACCTACTGTATAAAAATCATGCATTTTTGAGTATTTTGAATTTTGGGGTATTTCTCGATGTTTATTCTAAGATTGTATTTATATAGATACCGAGCCTATTGATATTGACTTATACGCTACTGAGGAAGAGCAACTGAATTACCAGCAAGGCAAGCATCATTTGAACTTTCTTTTGCATCATATTTGATCCCAGTTTTATTAAGTTAGTGCAATGATAATTGCTTGCATGCTATTTTTGATAATGTCGCTATTTTTGTGATGGATAGTTAGATACATCCTATTACCTTGTCATTGTGGTTATCCATGAATTATTCCAGTACTGAAATGCTAAGATAAGATGTGTGATTTACGTGGTATGTGTTTGCTTAGCCATGCAAGTCTAGAACGGTAGTCGATTGTCGGAATAACCCGACAATTATGGGAAACACAATCTTTAGTACTTCCTGTTTATTTCAGATCTTCGTATCGTTTTGTGAGTTAAAATTTTGTCATTTTAAATGAACCTTTGGTCTGGACAAGTGATGGTTAGTGATGGTGCCTTGTGCACGAGATTGGGTATGTGGTTGGCTTGTCTGGACAATTAAGGACCGAACTTTGGGTACCTACGGTTCAAGCAAAACTCGTGCTATCACACGCGTGTATGGGCGCCCGATGGTTAAGTAGGGGAAGCTTTTGTTGTGTTAGGTCCCTCGGTTGTGGAAATTATAAAGGCATGGGACCGTGACGCCCTATGTTTTCCTTATGGGCCGATAGGGCATATAGACAAAGGACGCCTTATGTTGCCTAGAGCCTGTGGTTTTATGACTTAGCCCAATAGGATCTTCTTGCTAAAATGACCATATCTTGATTTATCTACCGCATACCATAGGAAGTATGCTATATTCGGAGGCATCCGGAGGCTTACGGCTAATCAAGTCGTGTGGGTAAGTAGTACACCCTCGCAGGTATAAATCTATTCGAATAGCCGTGTCCGCTGTTATGGACGCACCGCTTGAGTTTGTGGTCGCTATTGTTAGACTTGGAATTAAAATTGTGGTATAACTTGGTATTATCATGAATGGGATGTTCATGCTTGTTGTAGTATCAAAGTGGATAGCCACTTTGGTATTTGTATGATTCATTTGTTATTCAATTGATTACTTATTCATATGCTTTACTTCTACTTCAAATCTGATTTTGAAATGGCACTTGAAAAACTAGTATGTGTAGGTGGTTACTTGTTGCGTCTCTTTTGCAAAACTAAGCCAATATGAGCCATCCTTTGGAACAACCTCTAGCATGACTAATTTTTATTTGTGTAAGACTTGCGAGTACCTTTGTACTCAACCCGGTTGCTACAATTTCAGGTGAGGAAGTGTATGAGCCTGTTGAGCTTGTTAGCGCCGATTTTGGCGACGCTAATGAGTAATGCTAGTATTTAACTCCCAGTCGGTTGCCGATGGGTTATGGGGCATACCATGCTGGACCTTTTGGTTTATTTACTTGCTTCCGCTGCTACTTAAGACTCTTATTTGAATTTGGCCGGTCGGCCGCTTGTAATAGATGTAAACTTTAACTATTACGTTGTATGTCTTTTGAACTATCTATGTATGTTGTTGTATGGATGTGATCAACGTTGTATGAGAGTATGAGCATATTGGTCGCTGATCTTGGGAGCCAATATGATTGCATACTCGCTGTTCGTGGCTTCCTATTTAACTCACTAAGTGTAGTGCTTGACTTGTTGGAGAACCGACAATCATGTAGTGCTTGCATGGAAGCAATAGTGCATGATCGCCGGGCTCTAGTTTGTAGTTAAGCCCTTCACTAAGATCGAGTTAAGTTGGAATCCATTTACTTGAGGCTCTAGAGTTATGTCCTTAAAACCATGTTTAATTCCGGGTCTTACGGAGATAACCCGGGGGTCCTCACAAACCCCATCCTGCGCCTCCCTCCCTCCTTGTCCAGCACCTTCCGCAGTGCCTCCTCCCCCTGGTGTAGCTCCTTGCTGCCGGCCAAGAAGACCTTCGTTGCTGCCGGCCAATTGGAGGAAGGAGGAAGGTCTTCATTGTGGTGGCCAGCCAAGAAGAAGGAAGGGGGAGAAGGGAGAGGGATCATGTGGTGGTTCTTGCATTCTTCAGCAGATTCTCCAAGGGTAAACCTCAATCCCATTTGATTAGTCGTGTAGACTCGCGATTTGGTAATGTCAGTATTAGATCGATTTCTGGCAGTCTGTAGTTGTGACGACCCACCCCGTGATGTACCGCAAGAGGTCCGGGAGGACCATTTTTTTTTTGCGCTGCGAAGTCACCACGGAAAGATGTGGTTGCACCGCATGGAGCTTTACCGAGGAGGTTCGCCAGACCTCCCAGAGGTCTTATGGACCTCCCGGAGGTCTTGGTCCGCCACCGCCTGTAGCACCTCCAGCACATCACTAAGAGAGGTCCGCAGACCTCCCAAAGCTAAGTCCCGAGGACCTCCTGGTGGTCCCGCCTCTGCATCCGAGCTAGTCCCGTGACAACAGAGCTAGCTCAAGCACAAGAACACAAGCCAATACCACAACCACGAGGTCAAACAAAGATGAAGCGCATAAATAGAACTTTATATAATAGGACCTTATGGTCAAGCTTGTTAACAAGAGGTCTCGCCATCGAGGGCTTACAAAACCAACGAGGACTTACAACCGCAACAAGGAGCTCTAGGGCTCAAACACCAAAACACGCAAAAGCCATCCAACAAGCACCACAGTCGTCGGGTGGAGGACGCCCTAGGCATCTTAGTCGTCAAGAACTCCTCCTCGAAGAGGTCCGAATCGCCTGCACTTGGTCATCTTCATAATCTGCTTTGACACAGGGCTTAAGCCATGAGTACTTGGAATGTACTCAAGAAGTTACAGGAGCAAAGATGCAATAATATTCATGCAAGGACTTACCAATGGAGAGTCAGATGGTTAGTTTGCATAAAGCCAAGTTTGACAATAATAGCAATAATAGATTGTAAGGCAAAGAAGGTAAAACCATAATACATAATACTTTTGATGTTTAAAAAGGTGGAATGAGCACCAACTCACGGCCACAACCCAAAATGGGGGAGGTCTGTCACACCAAAGGCTGTGTCCTCACCCAAAGCCCACCTGAACACCCATTCCAGAGGTCCAAACCAACCCTCGACCACTACCCGAGCCAACCTTGACCCCTCTAGAGCCGCCAAGGTCTCTTCGAGGCAAAGCCAAAGCATCTCGCGGAAGTGTCCAAGGGCACAAGCTTTTGAAACATCTACCCTTGCACCATTTCACCGAAAGCATGTCCATGACCAAGGACTTGGCTATTCGAATAGATCTTTTACTCGCAGAGGTGTACAACTTTACCCACAATCCACGATCTCTCTAGCGGATGGGTTCCGGTCACCCTTGCTCACTTCCTAAGGTGAGCAGCCTAGAGAGCGCTGCAAGGCCTTTACAAAGCTTTGAACTGACTAGGGCTGCCCGCTAAGGTTTCGCAATCCCTCCAAAGGGTCTAGAAATCCACAGGTTATGGGTGCCCTCTGCGCCAACTAATCACACGCCAACCACAACAGCCCCAAGCCATCTCATTGCTAATTATTCAGCCTGCACCATTCCCATAAAATGATCTTGTGGTTGCACTAATTGGCCCAGCCAACAGACACAAAGTGAAGTCCTTATCGTGCTAAGGCAAGACTTCCACAACCAAGTGTGCACAAGACCCACTACTCACTCCCTGCCTTCTTGCCTTAGCAAAACAATTTGTATTAGCCCATGCCGAAGACCACCCACCCTGCACACAAATTTTAACCAAGTGGTCTCACACCACAATCAACACACTTAGGCATCCCGCCATAGCCGCCAACAATGGCACCAACCACACATTTCATAACTTATTAGTCAAGATTATTAGAGATGAAGCATGATACGCTCAACCACGTTTTCTAAGCAAGGCTATATAAGACCTACGGCCCCCATGTTGGCAAATAACAAAGAACACCAACTAAATTATCCACCCTAAGGCTCACAAGGTAAACATGACAACATGATGGAGACAAGGTATAAAGGAGGCATAACAGCAAGTAGGCAAGTAACTATAGCCCAAACCATTTTCTTATAAACATAGCCATGCATGATAAAGTAAAACCGAAATACATTTGCAAAACTTGGTTCAAGATGATCAAAAGGAGGTCTGTGGGCTTGCCTTGGTCAAGCAAAGGAGAGCCTTCGCAAAGAAGAGTCGGGTCCAAGATCTCCTCGAACTCGTGATCTACACGTTACAAGAAGAGAACCAAATAAGCAAAACCACACTAAGCCGAGAACATCAAAAGAACCAAAAGGAACTCAAACCAACTCAGCCAAAAAGGAAACCAAGAGGCTTAACACGACCTCAAAGAGCTCCCGGGAAAGGTCTTGCACAAGGAAGAACTGAGCAGATGAGGCAGGAAGGAAGAAATGAGCAACAAAGTTACAAAGGTCAGCCCGCCCTGTGCTTTATATAGCCGAGTTGGTAGTGTGCACCACAAGGAAAAACTCAAGTGAGGTGTAGGCAATCGGGACAACTAGGGCAAGGCTTGCCCTAAAAGAATTGAATAAAGTACCTCGAGATATGATGCATTTAATGTGACCCGACACCTATTAAATGCGCATGAGTTCTCGAGGCAAGAGCAATAATTACAAGGTGAAGAGGGGCCGCAAGTGGGGCCACCAAAAGGGTGCACCACAAGTCAAAGAGGTGGCCCCACCGCAAGGGTCATTCCATAAAAGACCACTTTGTGAGGTCTCCGGCAAGAGGTCCAAGACACTCAGAGGGGAGGTCTCGGACAGAGGTCCAAGGACTCAAGAGGAGGTCCCGACAAGTAGATCTCCAAAGGGAGATCTAACGGTCAAGATCTCAAGGGGAGGACCTCAACGGTCCAGATCAATCAAGCAGGAGGTCCCGACCAATGTAAAAATTCAAGGTTAGGAGGGTGGTCCTTACAAAAGACCAGCAAGTACCGAGGAGGTGGTCTTTGCAAAACAACCAAGAGGAGGTCCTGGAAACAAGGAAAACGCGCAGCCAAGCAGAGCCGTTCGATTAAAATCCATGCCCAAAAAGGATAGGAACGTTTCGACCAAACTAACGTGCCCTTAGGATCGGGCCATCCAAACCACATCGGATGGTTCTAAGGTTAAGAAGGCAAGGCCTCAAGCGATCTGACCACGAGAGTCAAAGATGGGTCCAAGCGCTAAGGAGGTCTTGGACCTAAGGAGGTCGGAACCTTTGGATCCAACTAAGGAGGACCTCGACGGCTAAGATCTCCCGAGAGGAGGTCCTAATGGCCGGATCCTAACAAGGGAGGTCCGAGCGGCTAGATCTCAACAAGGGAGGTCTCGAGCGGCTAGATCTCAACAAGGGAGGTCTGAGCGGCTAGATCTCAACAAGGGAGGTCTGAGCGGCTAGATCTCAACAAGGGAGGTCTGAGCGGCTAGATCTCAACAAGGGGAGGTCTGAGCGGCTAGATCTCACAAGGGGAGGTCTGAGCGGCTAGATCTCAACAAGGGGAGGTCTGAGCAGCTAGATCTCAACAAGGGGAGGTCTGAGCAGCTAGATCTCAACAAGGAGAGGTCCGTGGGGACGCCGAGGAGGTCCGAAGGACACGAAAAGTCCGCAGGACAGAGGGAGGTCTATTTGAACACCGTGAGAGGTCCAAATAGCCACGAGGTGGTCTAGGAAGGTCCCGAAGAGCACTGGAGGTCCAGAGAAACTCTAGAGCGCCCAGAGAACTCAAGGGTTCCCAGAGAGCGTGGAGAGGTCCACCGAGGTCCAAAGAATCAAAGCCAAGCGTGGCTTGGGGGAAACCAAGAGGTTTCAAACGCAAAAACCGAGCCGGGTCCTTGACAGAAAACCCCAAGCAAGGGAGAGGTTCAACAGAGGGGAGATGTGAGAGAGGTCTGATCTCAAAGAGATTCAAACCAACAAAGGAAGTTAAGAGAGAGAGAAGAGGCGAACCAGGCACACAGAGAGTCTTCAGAGAACCACAACCCGAGGGCAAAGAAAGACACCACAGAGGGCCACAACCAAGGAAGGAACATCAACAACGACTTAGTTAAGGTTTGATTAATTCCAATTGAACTCTCCAGATTTCAAAATCTCAGGTTAAGCTTTGGATTCTCAATAAAGCCAAATGGTTACTTTTATTTTGAAAACTTGGCAAGGGCTTAAAAGAAAACAGGATGTTACAAACCTTCACCCCTTAAGGGAATCTCGACCCCGAGATTCAGGCTGAGCTAGGGAATAGGTGGGGGAACTCCTTCCTGAGGTCCTCTTCTCATTCCCATGTTGCCTCGGCTTCGGAGTGGTTGCTCCATTGCACCTTGCACAACTTGGTGGTCTTGCTCCTGGTAACTCTCTCGAACACGTCCAAAATCTTGATGGGGTGCTCTCTGTAAGTGAGGTCTTCTTGGAGGTCCACAGCTTCTAAAGGCATTTGGTCCTCTGGCACTCGCAAGCATTTCTTCAACTGTGACACATGGAATACATTGTGGACTCCAGCAAGCTGAGGAGGGAGGTCCAACTTGTAGGCTACTTCACCCCTACGGGCAAGAATTGGAAAAGGCCCAATGAACCTTGGAGCAAGCTTTCCACTAACTCGAACCACGATACTCTTGAGAGGTGATACTTTGAGGTAGACCTGGTCTCCGGGACAAAAGCTAGGTCTCGACGCCTAACATCTCGCGTAGCTCTTTTGCCGAGTTTGAGCAGCCCTTAGCTTCTCCCTTATTGACCTTACGATCTTCGACTTCTCTCAAGAGTCCTGCCAAGAACTTGGCCTTCACCCGATTCTGCCCAAGACAAGGAGTCCTACACTTTCTCCCATAAATAGCTTCAAAAGGGACATTTGGAGACTCGCTGGTAGTCAAGTATTGTAGGAAAATTCTGATATGGTAACATCTTGTCCCAACTAGATTGTCTTTCTAGAGCGCAAGCTCTCAAAGATGTCCTCAAGGACTTGGTTAACTCTCTCGGCTTGGCCATCTGCTTGAGGGTGGTATGCAGTACTAAAGTTGAGGCTCTGCCCAAGGCATCATGTAGCTTTTGCCAAAACTTGGAGGTGAATTGAGATCCTCTGTGCGAGACTTTCTTCTTTGGAACACCATGAAGGCACACCACTTTTGCCATGTAGATTTCGCTAGCTTGTCTCCGAATAAGTAGTCTTCACAGAATAAAGTGAGCCATTTTTGTTAATCTATCCACTATGACCCAAATAGAATCAAAACCAGCTTGGGTACGAGGTAAACCAGTAATAAAATCCATGCCGACCTCTTCCCACTTCCACTCGGGTATGGGTAAGGGCACTAAAAGTCCTCCAGGTCTTTGGTGCACTGCTTTAACCTTTTGGCAAGTGTCACATTTGGCCACAAAATCTGCAATTTCCTTCTTCATTTTCGGCCACCAGTACAATTCCTTGACATCTTGGTACATTTTGTTAGCTCCTGGGTGTATAGAATACAATGTCTCATGTGCTTCTTTAAGTATTACTCCCTTGAGCTCTGTGTTATTGGGCACACAGAGCCTCTTATCAAACCGCATCGCACCTAGGTCATCTATAGAAAACCTTGCGACCTTCCCTTCTCTTATGTTGGTCTTGATTTCTTGGATGCCAAGATCTCCATCTTGGGCTGCCTTGATCTGTTTTTGCAAGGTAGGTTGCACTTCAAGAGTTGCCAAAAACCCTTCTTCCACTAACTCAAGTCTAAGCTTCAAGAATTCTTCATACAAAGTAGGCTGGCTCTCCTTGATCATCAAAGTATTGGCATAAATTTTCCTGCTCAAGGCATCTGCCACCACGTTAGCCTTGCCTGGGTGGTAATGAATTCCCACATTGTAGTCCTTAATAAGCTCTAGCCACCTTCTCTGCCTCAAATTCAAATCTGCTTGTGTAAAGATGTACTTTAGGCTTTTGTGGTCAGTGTAAATTTCACACCTATTACCAATGAGGTAATGGCGCCAAATTTTTAAGGCATGAACCACAGTAGCCAACTCTAGGTCATGAGTGGGGTAATTTACTTCATGGGGCTTCAATTGTCTTGAGGCATAAGCCACTACTCTTCTATCTTGCATTAGAACACAGCCAAGTCCTTGTTTTGATGCATCACAAAAGACTTCAAAATCCTTTCTAACGTCTGGGAGAACCAAAACTGGGGCAGAGGTTAACTTTTCCTTCAGCTCTTGGAAGCTCTGTTCACAATCTGAGGTCCAAAGAAACTTCTTTTCTTTCTTTAACAGCTGAGTGAGAGGTCTTGCAATCCGGGAGAAACCTTCAATAAACCTTCTGTAGTAGCCAGCCATGCCAAGAAAACTTCGAACCTGAGCCACAGATCTAGGAGGTTCCCAATTGAGCACATCTTGAACCTTACTAGGGTTGACAGACACTCCTTCTTTTGACAAAATATGCCCTAAAAAGACCACTTCCTTTAGCCAAAATTCACACTTACTAAACTTGGCAAAGAGCTGATGAGCTCTCAGCTTCCCCAAAACCGAAAAGAGATGGCTTGCATGCTCCTCTTCACTCTTGGAATATACAAGAATGTCATCAATGAAGACAATGACAAACTTGTCTAGGTACTCCATGAACACTCGGTTCATCAAATTCATGAAATAGGCAGGGCATTGGTCAGCCCAAAAGACATGACAAAGAATTCAAATAACCCATACCTAGTTGAAAAAGCTGTCTTAGGATGTCTTCCTTGCGAATCTTGAGTTGGTGATATCCTCGTTCTCAAGTCTATCTTTGAAAACACAAAGCAGCTCCTTTCAATTGATCAAACAAATCATCGATTCTTGGCAAAGGATACTTGTTCTTAATGGTGACATCATTGAGAGCTCTATAGTCCACACACATCCTTTGAGTACCATCCTTTTAGGCACAAAATCACTGGGCTCCCCAAGGTGAGGAGCTAGGTCTAATAAAACCCTTGCTCGCAAGTCTTCCAACCGCTTCTTCAACTCCACCGATCATCAACATGCAATCTGAGGGCCTTTTGGAGATGGGGAGGTCCCCGACAAGGTTAATGACAAACTCAAGGTCTCTGTCTAGGGGCATTCCTGGGAGCTCATTAGGGAACACATCCACAAATTCTTTAACAACAGGGACATCCTTCAAAACTTGAACTTGAGCGCTGCAAGATAGGGCTCCTTGGAGCTTCTCGAGGTGGCCAAAACTTCACAAAGGGCACCACTAGGGCTGGTCAAAGAGATACTTTTGCCACTACAATCCAACATGGCATGGTGGTTAGCTAGCCAGTCCATGCCCAAGATCACATCTAGGGACCTGGTGTCCAAAAGGATGAGGTTGGCTAGAAATTCTACTTCTTCTATGACCATTTTCACTTGTGGACAACCCTGGTTCGTACTTAGTTCTGAGCCGGGGGATTGAACCAACAAGGTAGTCTTAAGAGCAACAACTCGAAACTGGTGCTTTGCAGCAAAACTCCGAGAAATAAACGAATGGGAAGCTCCAGAGTCAAACAAAACTGCAGCCGGCACTGAATTTACTAGGAACATACCTAGTACCACATCTGAGGAGGTCTGAGCTTCTTCCACTGCCACATGGTTCACACGGCCCCTTCCAAAAGTCTGGGAGGTCCTGGCTTGAGGAGGTCCTACGGCCTGAGAGGTCTTGGCCGAGGGAGGTCCTGAAGTAGAGGTCTTTGCGGCTGGCTCAGTCTTCAGTGGGCATTGATTGGCAAAATGCCCCACTTGATGACACTTGAAACAGGTGATCCCCGCTGCTGTGGGGGTCGCGGGGGTTGACTTGGTGCTGCCAAAGGAGGCGGCGCTGGGTCAAGCGGTAAGGAGGTCTTGACAGAGGTCCTGGGAGGTCCAGGAGGTCCTTGGCGCTTGGGTTGGTACTGTACAAACGTCTTGACACGCTGGGGAGGTCTTTGCTGAGCACTGGAGGGTGGCACCTTTCTCTTGTAGGACTCAGAGAGTTCTCTTCGGGATTCCTCAATGAGCATTGCCTTGTTCACCATATGCTAGAAATCAGGATAATCGTTGCCCACAACTTGAACTTTTAAACTGGGATGGAGGCCTCGCTTAAAGCGCTTCTGCCACGCATCATCCGTAGCCACATCTTCACGAGCATAACGCGACAATTGAGTGAACTTAGTGAGATACTCACTTCTTGACATGCCGCCTCGCTTGAGCTCTCTAAACTCTTCCTTTTTCATCTCTACCTTCCCATCGTGACATGGGAGTGGCGAAAAGTCGCAGAGAACTCGCCCAAGTGATCCTCCTGGGGTCAAGATGTGAGGCACAAATGTGTCCCACCACTCACCGCAGTCCTTCCAGTTGATGTGAGGCAACAAAACCTTCTCCCTGTCTTCACAATGAGCAATATCCAACTTCTTCTCTCGTTGATCTCACCAATCATCTCAGATCTAAGGGCTCTGGAGAGCTCGAAAATGTAGTAGGGCGTGTCTTCATGAACTCGACACTTTGATTGATGGTGAGTCGGGGTGGAGGTGGTGAGCTAACTTTGACTGACTATTCTCGACTCATCATGGCAAGTAAAGCATTGGTAGTCCGGCTTTGTTGAGCCATAATCTGTTCATATTCTCGCATCATGGAGCTCATCATTTGGGCTTGTGCCGCCATAAACCGCCTAAAACCCGGGTCTTCTGTCGCCATTTGGAGGAGGTGGAGGTGGAGGCAATCGTGCGGGGCTCACCCGACTTGTGGATCGCCGAGTTCTGCACTATCTCGACAAAACTCTAAAGGCTTAATAGGTAAGACAGAAAGCATAGAGGATAAGAGGGATCAGAGAGAAAGATAGAGCATCAAAAAGGGCTAACTTGGTTAACCCAAGAGAGAACCAAAAAGGCCAGGAGGCCAAAAGAGGCAACAAAAGCTTCAAAACAGAGGTCTTCGGACCCAAGCCGAAGCGAGACTCGTAATAGGACCACTAATCCTAACCTTTCTACATCGGCCCTATTGAAGTTATAAAGGCGAGGAGGTCAAATTAGGTTCAAAATCAAGGTTCCAAAGAGAGATAAGATAATGGAACTAAGGAGGAGTTAAGATGAGAGTAGAACAGACGAGAAAAGATTTTAAGCAAGATAAGGGCAAGATAGAACCAAAGACAAGGAAAGATCTACCAAACAAATTTTAAGTTGACTTGCTTTAGAAAATAACTTTTGAATAAAAACTAAATCGACCTTTCTACCTCAAACCACGCCCCACAAACCGACCTAGGCTCGATACTAACCGTGACGACCCACCCGTGATGTACCGCAAGAGGTCCGGAGGACCATTTTTTTTGCGCCAAGTCACCACGGAAAGATGTGGTTGCACCGCATGGAGCTTTACCGAGGAGGTGCGCCAGACCTCCCAGAGGTCTTATGGACCTCCCGGAGGTCTTGGTCCGCCACCGCCGGTAGCACCTCCAGCACATCACTAAGAGAGGTCCCAGCAGACCTCCCAAAGAAAGTCCGTGGGACCTCCTGGTGGTCCCGCCTGCATCTGAGCTAGTCCCAGACAACAGAGCTAGCTCGCACAAGAACACAAGCCAATACCACAACCACGAGGTCAAACAAAGATGAAGCGCATAAATAGAACTTTATATAATAGGACCTTATGGTCAAGCTTGTTAACAAGAGGTCTCGCCATCGAGGGCTTACAAAACCAACGAGGACTTACAACTGCAACAAGGAGCTCTAGGGCTCAAACACCAAAACACGCAAAAGCCATCCAACAAGCACCACAGTCGTCGGGTGGAGGACGCCCTAGGCATCTTAGTCGTCAAGAACTCCTCCTCGAAGAGGTCTGACCGCCTCGCACTTGGTCATCTTCATAATCTGCTTTGACACAGGGGCTTAAGCCATGAGTACTTGGAATGTACTCGGCAAAGTTACAGGAGCAAAGATGCAATAATATTCATGCAAGGACTTACCAATGGAGAGTCAGATGGTTAGTTTGCGCAAAGCCAAGTTTGACAATAATAGCAATAATAGATTGTAAGGCAGCAAGGTAAAACCATAATACATAATACTTTTGATGTTTAAAAAGGTGGAGTGAGCACCAACTCACGGCCACAACCCAAAAATGGGGGAGGTCTGGTCACACCAGTGGCCAGGTCCTCACCCAAAGCCCACTCCAGAACACCCATTCCAGAGGTCCAAACCAACCCCTGGACCACTACCCGAGCCAACCTTGACCCCTCTGGAGCCGGCCAAGGTCTCTTCGAGGCAAAGCCAAAGCATCTCGCGGAAGTGTCCAGTGGCACAAGCTTTTGAAACATCTACCCCTTGCACCATTTCACTGAGCATGTCCATGACCAAGGACTTGGCTATTCGAATAGATCTTTTACTCTGCAGAGGTGTACAACTTTACCCACAATCCACGATCTCTCTAGCGGGATGGGTTCCGGTCACCCTTGCTCACTTCCTAAGGTGAGCAGTCTAGAGAGCGCGGCAAGGCCTTTACAAAGCTTTGAACTGACTAGGGCTGCCCGCTAAGGTTTCATAATCCCTCCAAAGGGTATAGAAATCCACGGGGTTATGGGGTGCCCCTCTTGCGCCAATGAATCACACGCCAACCACAATAGCCCCAAGCCATCTCATTGCTAATTATTCAGCCTGCACCATTCCCATAAAATGATCTTGTGGTTGCACTAATTGGCCCAGCCAACAGACACAAAGTGAAGTCCTTATTTGTGCTAAGGCAAGACTTCCACAACCAAGTGTGCACAAAGACCACTACTCACTCCCTGCCTTCTTGCCTTAGCAAAACAATTTGTATTAGCCCATGCCGAAAGACCACCCACCTGGCACACAAATTTTAACCAAGTGGTCTCACACCACACCAACACAACTTAGGCATCCCGCCATAGTCAGCTCAACAATGGCACCAACCACACATTTCATAACTTATTAGTCAAGATTATTAGAGATGAAGCATGATACATTCAACCACATTTTCTAAGCAAGGCTATATAAGACCCACGGCCCCCATGTTGGCAAATAACAAAGAACACCAACTAAATTATCCACCCTAAGGCTCACAAGGTAAACATGACAACATGATGGAGACAAGGTATAAAGGAGGCATAACAGCAAGTAGGCAAGTAACTATAGCCCAAACCATTTTCTTATAAACATAGCCATGCATGATAAAGTAAAACCGAAATACATTTGCAAAACTTGGTTCAAGATGATCAAAAGGAGGTCTGTGGCTTGCCTTGGTCAAGCAAAGGAGAGCCTTCTGCAAAGAAGAGTCGGGTCCAAGATCTCCTCGAACTCGTGATCTACACGTTCGCAAGAGAACCAAATAAGCAAAACCACACTAAGCCAGAGAACATCAAAAGAACCAAAAAGGAACTCAAACCAACTCAGCCAAAAAGAAAACCAAGAGGCTTAACACAGCCTCAAAGAGCTCCTGGGAAAGGTCTTGCACAAGGAAGAACTGAGCAGATGAGGCAGGGAAGGAAGAAATGAGCAACAGGTTACAAAGGCTGGCCCGCCCAGGCTTTATATAGCCGGAGTTGGTAGTGTGCACCACAAGGAAAAACTCAGTGAGGTGTAGGCACGGGACAACTAGGGCAAGGCTTGCCCTAAAAGAATTGAAATAAAGTACTCGGATATGACCGCATTTAATGTGACCCGACACCTATTAAATGCGCATGCAGTTCTGAGGCAAGAGCAATAATTACAAGGTGAAGAGGGGCTGGCAAGTGGGGCTAGTCAAAGGGTGCACCACAAGTCAAAGAGGTGGCCCCACCGCAAGGGTCATTCCCGCCAAAGACCACTTTGTGAGGTCTGGGCAAGAGGTCCAAGACACTCAGAGGGGAGGTCTGGGACAGAGGTCCAAGGACTCAAGAGGAGGTCCTAACAAGTAGATCTCCAAAAGGAGATCTAACGGTCAAGATCTCAAGGGAGGACCTCAACGGTCCAGATCAATCAGCGCAGGAGGTCCCGACCAATGAAAAATTCAAGGTTAGGAGGGTGGTCCTTACAAAAGACCAAAGAAGTACCGAGGAGGTGGTCTTTGCAAAACAACCAGAGGAGGTCCTGAAACAAGGAAAACGCTAGAAGCTAAGCAGAGCTGCTCGATTAAAATCCAAGCGCCCAAAAAGGATAGGAACGTTCGCATCAAACTAACGCATTTCTTAGGATCGGGCCATCCAAACCACATCGGATGGTCCTAAGGTTAAGAAGGCAAGGCCTCAAGCGATACAGCCACGAGAGTCAAAGATGGGTCCAAGCGCTAAGGAGGTCTTGGACCTAAGGAGGTCGGAACCTTTGGATCCAACTAAGGGAGGACCTGGACGGCTAAGATCTCCCGAGAGGAGGTCCTAATGGCCAGATCCTAACAAGGGGAGGTCCGAGCGGCTAGATCTCAACAAGGAGAGGTCTGAGCGGCTAGGTCTCAACAAGGGGAGGTCTGAGCAGCTAGATCTCAACAAGGGGAGGTCTGAGCGGCTAGATCTCAACAAGGGGAGGTCTGAGCAGCTAGATCTCAACAAGGGGAGGTCTGAGCGGCTAGATCTCAACAAGGGGAGGTCTGAGCGGCTAGATCTCAACAAGGGGAGGTCTGAGGGCTAGATCTCAACAAGGGAGGTCTGAGCGGCTAGATTCAACAAGGGGAGATCTGAGCGGCTAGATCTCACAAGGGGAGGTCTGAGCGGCTAGATCTCAACAAGGGGAGGTCTGAGCAGCTAGATCTCAACAAGGGGAGGTCTGAGCAGCTAGATCTCAACAAGGAGAGGTCCGTAAGGACGCTGAGGAGGTCCGAAGGACATAGAAAAGTCCGCAGGGACAGAGGGAGGTCTATTTGAACACCAGAGAGGTCCAAATAGCCACGAGGTGGTCTAGGAAGGTCCCGAAAGAGCACTGGGAGGTCCAGAGAAACTCTAGAGCGCCCAGGAGAACTCAGGGGTTCCCAGAGAGCGTGGAGAGGTCCACTGGAGGTCCAAAAGAAGCAAAGCCAAGCGTGGCTTGGGGGAAACCGAAGAGGTTTCTGAAACGCAAACCCGAGCTGGGTCCTTGACAGGAAAACCCCAAGCAAGGGAGAGGTTCGAACAGAGGGGAGATGTGAGAGAGGTCTGGATCTCAAAGAGATTCAAACCAACAAAGGAAGTTAAGAGAGAGAGAAGAGGCGAACCAGGGGCACACAGAGAGGCTTCGGAGAACCACAACCCGAGGGCAGCAAAGACACCACAGAGAGCCACAACCAGCAAGGAACATCAACAACGACTTAGTTAAGGTTTGATTAATTCCAATTGAACTCTCCAGATTTCAAAATCTCAGGTTAAGCTTTGGATTCTCAATAAAGCCAAATGGTTACTTTTATTTTGAAAACTTGGCAAGGGCTTAAAAGAAAACGGGATGTTACAGTAGTGCTCGACTATTTTAGGGTTGTTAACTACGAATTCCGGTCTGGCCATCTCCTAGAGAATTGTGGTTAGGTCATTAGATTTCTGTAGGATCTTGGATCAGGTCATTTGGATGAACGGATCATAAGTTATGATTTTTGCAACGTCGTTGTTCAGAGGCTTTGTCAGAATTCTGGCAGCTAGTATTAACTGATTATTAGAAATTAGCTAACGAATTATTTAGAGGATCTCACCAACATGAAAGTTGTAGGTTATTTAATAAGGTTTTCATAAAGCTAGAGAACGCAATTTTTAGATGTTTGTACTGATAGTTACGTAAGTTTTAGTCTCGCTATCCAGAACCTCTGACGGGATTTAGAAGTTTTAGTAATCTGTTTGGTAGGGATAGAGAATTGCATAATCTGGGAATCGCACCAACTAGTTTCATGTGGTAATTTAATAAGCTTTCTATAGAATCAAAGAACACCATTTTTGGGTAAATAGATGAAAATTTATAAATTTTAGAAGATGACTATTCTATTTTGGGACAGATCGATGTTCATGGGAGTTGCTGTTTTGGGTTGCGCTAGGGAGCGTAGTTAGTCGTATATTTGTTTCTAACAATGTCTTATCTAGAAATGTTCTTTTAGTGTGGTTGTTAAAAATATTCAGGTGGTGGTTTGATTCCGAGGGCAGCGCCCTCTTTGCGTCATCAAGCTTCACACGGTTGAGGCAAGTACAATTAGTGGTAGAACAATTAAAGTGATTGTTCATGAATGCTTGTTTAATGATTATGTTCTTTACTCATGAATGTCGCTGTTGGTCGTTACATCACTACAAGAAATTTGCTGAACTATGATAAAATTTCTATGACAACTAGGTAAATCATCATTATCTGCCCATATTCTATGACGTTTTTCGATAGCAGCGTCATAAAGAGCATCCCGGGGCTGGGAGCCTACTTGTAGTGATGAAAAATATCAAAATCGTCACTAACTCCCAAGCCTCAAATTGTCATAAGCAGGACGTTTGGCATTGTGACGCCATTGCTTTGTCATAGTTACACAGGTGACAATCTCATATCGTCATAATCGAGTAGGCCGTCAAAAAATCGACGGCTCGGCCCAAAACGATGCAGCCCTTGGATCGCGTCGCACCCTCAGCGCCACCACTCACTATAAGTAGCACCCCAAAACCCTAACCCGCACCCCTCTATCCTATCGCCGCTCGCTCCTCCTCACCTTTTGAGCACCACGTCACTCATCAGCAGCTACTGTATAGTAAGCTCCGTCCCTTGTTGTCGCCGAGCCAAACACCTCGCCGCCGCCATGGGGCGCGTGCACAGCGGCGGGTAACCCCTCTCGCCACCTCTCGCTCCCGAGTTCTTCCTCTTCCCTCCTCATCGGCGCAGCACGTGCCTCCTCCCCCTCGGATCGGCGCCGCCTCCGCCTCCTCAGATCGGCGCCGCCACGGGCCTCGCTCCCTCCGCATCAGCGCCTCCCTCCCTCCGTATCGGCACCTCCCTCCCTCCGCATCGGCGCCGCCACGGGCCTCGCTCCCTCCGCATTGGCGCCTCCCTCCCTCCGCATCCGAGGTGAGAAACCCTATCCCTCTTCCATCCATGGATTTCCGTGGTGCATCTGGATGGGTTGTGGTTTTGGGTCAGATTAGAGATCTTGGTTGTGCCAATTCATACTTCTTAGCTTCATTCTTTTGGGTACTATATTACTAGAACAGAAACCAGATCACCCTGGAACTTGACTTGGGAGGGTTGGCATCTAGCTGTAACACCCCAGCCAAACAAAGGCCTGGAATGCTACTAAAATAAATATATTAAACAAAATTAAACTAAAACACCTTACAAAATTTTCAACAGAACCTCCTTCGTATAGTTACCTATACCGGAGGTTCCAACAAACAGTTATAATATATAAAGATTATCCAATTTGCAATATGATCAAGACATAATCAAACTGGCTATTCGTTACTATGGCATCCATAGCAACTAAACATCTAAGATATAGATCATGAGCATCCAAACTTCTATTCATTTATTACAGTTTACTCCAAGCAAACAATAATCATTAAGAGTACTTTAAACAGTTCATTCATCTCCTAATTAATTTTCCTTTCATTCATGGTGGGTAGTTCATGCAAAAGTGCAACAAGACTAATCCTTCCTTTCCCCATGCATGCCGATCTCGTAAAGGTACCTAAAACACGACAAACAACAAGAGGTGAGTCCAAAGACTCAAAGAAATATAATAAATGGCATCAACAAAGATTCAAGCATGTAACTCATCAACTATACTTCACAAAACCACATATCAGTTACTTTACACACACATGCTATGCAATATGCTCAATATGATCTTTATCCTTCTCTTTCCCTTTTGTATTTTACCGGTAATGCAAAGTGCGCATCCGTCGATGCACACCCATGCCTATGCCATCTGGCACAGGGACCATTGCCCATACTCCGTAAGTATGGGGACCAAAGCCCATGCTTTACAAGCATGGGGACTAGGGATGGCAATCGGGTGCGACGGGTACGGGTAATGCTCGCCCATACCCATGCCCGCGACCCTAATTTTCCCCCACGGGCATGCCTACGAAGGACGACGGGCGAAAAACCTCGCCCATACCCATCGCCCGCGGGTACCCGTCGCCCGTGGGCATGCCCGTTTACCCGCGAACAGTGCACTACCGCCCGTGGGTACCCATCGCCCATGGGCATACTCATCACACATAAACAATGCACACATCAAGTTCATCTCAATTCACATCAATAGTACACTAAAGATGAAGAATTAAGTAAAGATAGTAATTGATAGCTATGGTGTCACCGAACCAATATAGTTGCTAACAGATACACCAGTTCCACGGCTTTGTTTCAATAGTGAAAGCCAAAAGAATAATGTACTCCTCAGCCTTCTACCATTATACTATATCCTGAAGATTTTAACAATCGAATCTATGCCTCTATGCACGTAAATAGAATCGAGCAAATCAACTCGAACAAAGAACATAGCAATGTTTGTGAAACATGCCTCCTTGGGGAACAAATCAATGCTTAGAAAATATTCGGTCTTGAAGGTCATTGTATCTCGCCAAAACCAACAAAGAAAAATACCAATGAGGGCACCAACAAGGAGAGAACTTAAATTACTAAATGAATAGTAGAAGTATAGATAGAAAATCTTACGCCCAACCACATCCGTGATCCTCTCAATTGCCTATTCCCGATCGGTGAAGCCACCAAGTATGCATCTAGCTCCGCACGAGTCCCGCAACAACACACTAAGACTGCATAAGATTGAGAATGCTATATCAAAACCTCTCACTTTCTAACTTCAGCAACATTGCCAACAACAATCTTTGGGCTATACCAAGACAAAAGCAAGTAAGGTCGCCTTGGCAACGCCGCTATATAGTCGCTCCACCTCGACGAACCCTCTAAGCTGGCTTCACTTATAAGGTAGGTGGCAATAAGCGCCAACTCGCACGGAGTTCCTCTTCATCACATCACCCACCTCAGGCGGCTCCATTCCTATAGACGAGCACAAGAAACCACTAATTGTCGAGCATCAGATTACATAGCACACATCGCACACCAATTCCATTACGGGAGTGGTGTGTGAGTGATAGAGGCTAGGTTCTTTTTCTTACCGAAGTCGGCGGATATGACGAGGGAGGAGGCACAAAGAGGAGCTTCTTGCGGATGTTCTTGAGGGCAACGAGGCGCGCCGCGACGCCCACCCGCTGGATTGCCGACCGCTCGCTCGGGAGGCCCGAGGCGGTGAGCCACCGCTCCAGCGACGCCAAGGCCTCGAGGGACTCGATCTCGCAGCCCCACGGACACCCACCGCGACCTCGTGGTGCGCCGGAGCGGGCGCCAAAGCCGACGCCGCCGAGACGCGGATGAGGGCACCTGAGGCGTCGCGGGAGGACGGAGACGGGTGGAGCCGGCGGTGCGTCTTGGGGCCGGGAGGAGGACGCGGTGGAGGCCGGGAGGAGGTGCGGTGGTGACCGGGAGGAGGGCACGGTGGCGACGGGAGGGAGCGATGGCGGCACGGGAGGGGCGGTGGACCAGGAGGAGGGCGACGGCTGGGAGGAGGCGGTGGAGGCCGGGAGGAGGACGCGGTGGCGGCCAGGAGGAGGGCGGCGACCGGGAGGCACGGGATTTGGGAGCTAGGAGGAGGGGCAAGGGCTTGTGGCGGCTGGATTGAAACAGCGGGTGCGGGTGCGGGAGGGGAGAGGGCGACTGCGGGACAGCAGGAGGGTGGCGGCTGGTGATGGCCGAATGGGTATAAGGCACTGTGACTTGTGAGCTAGGGTTTCTTTGGACCCACCTGTCAGTGTGGGTTGACGGGTAAACGGGCGTGGCGGGTACGGGTGGAGCTTACCCATGCCCGCGCCTGTTTACCCGATGGGCAGAGAATTGCCCCCATTTCCATACCCATGGGCAAAGAAAGGCCCCCATACCCGGCTCCATTAGGGTATTTACCCGTGGGCACGCGGGTAATCGGGCACAATTGCCATCCCTAATGGGGACCTTTAGCTCGTCATTAACATGACGGGGACCTCAAGAGCTGCTTGGTCATCACATGACCAAGACTTAAGTAAACCAACATAATGCATATGTATGAATTCTCAAATTAATACAAACATGCATCCATAACAACATTGCATATGAATATCCTATTCATACTACAAAAGCTCATAATCATATACTTCACAACTTTCAAACATCCATGATTAACACATAACTCATAGCACTAGAAACCATGATCATTACCATTCATATCACCATATCAATCATGAACAACACAAATAATCATAGAAATTATGAATCAATGCCATTCAATAATATCTATTATATCCATAATTATACTTGCCTTAACCGCGAGAGAACGAGGGATGTGCAGAAGGTGCTGCCTTTAGGACCAGTCCACCACCTGAATAATAATTATAACGCACGCTAAGACAACCATACTGGACCAAAGACATATTTAATAGCATACACGAACTCACTAAACTATCAAGCGCCTTCCAAACTTCCAACTTCTAACAACCGATCTGTCCCCTCTGTGGACAGCCAACTTCTAAAATCCATAACTTTCACTAAACGGGTCCAAATAAGGTGTTCTTAGACTTTACAGAAAGGTAATAAAATTCTCCAACTAAGTCTAGTTGGTGAGCCTCTCTCAATTGGCCCAATAATACCCCTACCAAGCCAGTTAATAAAACATCGATTTCACGTCGGGTTCTCTGGACAGAACACTAAAAATACCATAACTTTCAGTACGAGTGTCCAAATCACAAGTTCTTGAGCTTTATGAAAATATGAGACAATAATCTACGACTTTCAGTATACTGAGCTTCTCTAATTTCCCCTTTAACTAATCCTTTAACCCAGATTACTAAAACCTGTCAGAAAACCGATAATTCTGCAGAAAAGTCCCACTAATAAAATCATAACTTCTGCTACAGAGATCCAAATAATGTTTTCTAGCACTTCACGGAAACATGGTGACGTCCTCTACATTACTCTAGGAGATGTCTAGAACTGAATCCGCACTTAAGTATATCAAAATGACTGTCTAACAGAATCTGTCCTGAGCAGACCATAATACCGACATTGCCTAATTATCTAATTACGAAACTAATCAAATGGGGATCGAGATTACCCTTGATGAACCCGCTGTAGAATGCGATGATCACCTCGCGAATCCTCTTCCCCTACCTTTCTCCCTTCTTCCCCTTCCTCTTCTTCTTCTTCTTGGCCAAACTACCTCCCGGCGATCGATCTCCTTCCTCCACTTGGCCAGCAGCTACAGGGACCCTCTTCGCCGGCAGCAGGGGGCTTCAACAAAGGATGAGGCACTGCTGGACATGGTGGAGGCGCTGCTAGGAGGAGGCACAAGGGGGCCGGCCAAAGGAGGAGAGGGGTGGCGACCACAAAGGGAAAAGGGGGAGGAAAAGTGGGGGAGGCAGCTAGGGTTTGGGGGAGGGCTGCGCCTCCCCCCTATGGCCGGCCAACAACTTGGGCCAAGGCCCAAGCCCAGGTTGCTGGGATTTTGCAGAAATCTCCCCTCTAATTTCCCTGTTAAACTATTTTCTATATGGTCCTTCTCCCCAATTAATCTATTAGAAAACATAAGATGAGACCACACTTGAGGGCATAGGCCTCACAAGAAGAGAATATCAAACCTTAATAGATAAGAACAAATGAGCATTCAAGATCAAATCACTTGAATTATTTAAGAACCAATAGAACTTTGCAACATGTCGCTTTAATCGACAACTTCTAATTACCACATAAATCTTAAACCCCAAAAGATCATGAACGCAAAACTTGAAATATGTTCATTTAAGGGATATCACGAAAGGCGATCAAATTTCTTTCTCTGTAAAAGAATCAACATCACCCTCACATTACTGACCATTTTATTAACATCAATAAAATGCTTTCTTGGTAAAATTCATTATACCTTACTATCACATCAATAAATCTTCCAAAAGAAATACAACAAATCATGTTATAAAATTTCCATCATCATATAAGATTGTAATAACATCTTATTCTAGAAAGGAAACCTAGTGCACAAGCCACAAAGCTAAAATAAATCTCTTTTTAACAAACTCACACTAGTACAAGACAATCTCATACAACACACTAGTTTAAATCACTTATTCGATTCTGCTCATTTAACCCTTACTAACGCTCAACACCAATAAAGCACACACTAATAGCACTCTAGCCATTACTACTAACAATTGATGATTATCTAATCATGAAAGCATTCATGGTCCTACCTCTGTTTGCAAACACAAAACAGACATGAGTAGATTCAACGGTCTACCTTTTGTTCAGAAATTAGAACGAAATATCTTTAAACTTCAACAATAGAATATTTATAAGACAAGGTTTCGTAAGTTAATACAACAACCTTCATCTATTTCTTCATACATATATCAACAATTTAGCACGGCAAAAATCAGGTGAATCTAGCATTTGTACAAATTCATCAAATATCCAAATAGAAAACAGAGTCAAGATTAATATTTACCAAGGCAATAGCCCAACGCATCCGTAATTAACCATCTCGAACGGTTAGATTAAATACATAAGACCAAATAATCTAATTTATTCAACAAGTTTAGAAATTTAACTAATTGAAATGATCAAACAAGTTCGTTATCGTTTCTCTCTTCCTAATAACTCCATGAGTTCCAAACATGTATTGACAAATTCTTATTCAACATTTTTCAAGAAACTACTACAGGACAATTTGAAATTACTCAACTTCACTTCAAAGATATTAGCTAAGGAACCAAGATATTAGCTAAGAATCATTGGTTTGCACCATGCTAATACCCAACCTGTTAACTCATACCATACCAATAACTTTATTTAATTAAAACCTCTTTGTTCAGAATGACCATACATTACTAAAGGGTTTTAACATACTCTTTCATAAAAGAGAGGCATTAAACTTCAACCCCCAAATTAATGCAAAAGAAATACGCAAGGTCAAAGCTTCCACATAATAAATAACTTGCAAAAGAAACCTTCCTTTGCCCAAATACCAAGCGAGCAAATGGGTTACATTTTCCAACAGAGCGTAAAAACAGAACTTACGTGAAAAGACCAATCTTGCAAATTAACAACGTTCACAAGTAGCAGAAATATCACACTAGTCGGAAGAACAATATTTGTTTCAAAGAACAAATAGAGACCAATTGAAACTTGCCCACTTCATTATAACCACCATTCAAAGGAAATTCATCAACTGCAAGAAACTACAACCAGAAGACCAAATACGAGCTCAAGGAAGACAACAACTTCATCAAAGGACTCATGCTCAACACATAACTATGGAACAGGGGTAAGTACTTCTCTATTCTCATACCACGAACGGTGGTGCAGCCTGGCAAAACCCAGGGCAACAACCACGACCTCAAATTCTCAACACCCGTTACCATCACGCATAACCAATATAATCAATTATAAACATAAGATCATCTCATATCAATCATAGAATAAATTCATAGATATAGAAGATCATAACATCTCATAGATTAACAATAGAACAGAATCAATTCAAGAACAGTTCAACATGATGAAACATACCACTAGAAATGCGGATGCAATGGATTACCCAAACCCACCTACTGTGCACAGTGTGTCAATTTATTATTTTAATTACAACGGACCTAAAGCCCGCTCTGATACCAACTGTAACACCCTGGCTATGCAGAAGCCAAGATGCTACCTAAAAGACTAACATACAATAACAATTTGGAATAATTTCAACAACCTTTCAACTGATGACATAAAAAGATCAACATCTAATAGAATGAATATAAGAATTGAACCAGAATTCAGCAATATATCAAACTCTGTCATCCAATCTTATTAAATCAATTATGATAAAACTATCAAAAGTCTATACGAAGATCATTAAGCCATTACCAATTCAACCATATCATAAGGAATGATAATATCAACCATCAACCTCTATTTATTACAATCCAATATTCAACGAATGAAATGGTAAGGACAAGTTCATATAATTAAAATGTGAATAATGTGAAGTGAATGCAGTATCCGTGACTATTCCCTCCCACGAATGTCGTCATCAGTGTTCACCTAAAATAAATAAACACAGGTAAGAATGAGTCCACGACTCAGCAAGTACAACGAATAATATGAACAACAATGAATAAGAACAAGACAATCCCATTATAGAATATGAACATAGAATTGTAGAAACATATGAATGTATGAAATGCATGAACTCCACTTCTGCTTATACCAGTATAGCCAGTGAACACCCATCGGTATTCACTCAGGCCTGCATTACACAAAATACGGGGATCCGAGGCCCGTATGAAGAATATTTCATAACGGGGATCCAAACTGCCCACATTAGAATGGTGGGTCTTACGTGCCCATATTGGAATGATGGGTCTTTCTCCCCACTCCCGTGGGTGAATCATGAACATATGATTGAATGGAATGAATATGAATATAAGAGACATCATCTCATTAAACATAGATTAACAAACGTGGAAAGAATAGGAATCATTTGAAATCTACTCATAGACAATATAATGTAGTCATAGCATGAATAACAAGCACATCGAACATTCAACGAACAATAAATTCCACAAGATACTTCATAACTTTTAATCTGAAAATTGAAAAGGAGTGATCTCAGATCCTCTGAAAAGGTGACGAAAACCTCCACATTAAACTAGTTGGCTGAATCCTCTAATTCAACCAACAACTTAGACTAACATTCAGATGAAAGTCTAATCTATAATCTGTCTAGCAGAATTAAACAACAGTAGTATAAAATTCATAACTTTTGATTAGATTAACCAAAATCCAAGATTTTTGTCATTATGGAAAGCTAAGAATATAGCCTTCAAAATTCTAGTTGGCATGAAACTCAGATTTTTCCTTTAACAAAATGTAGCGCACAGATCAAATCTACTGTCAGAACCCAACATACAATCTGGACAGTAAAATTGAAACGTATATAACTTTTGATTGGCTTAATCCAATTTCAATATTTTTAAAAATCTGGAAAGCTTATCAAAATTTCTACAACAATCTAGTTGGGTGGAAACCCTGAATCAGCCCTTAGCATGAACTTAAATACTGAACAAGACGACCGCTCAAGATCGTCAGACTTTTTTTGACAGTATCAAAGAAATCGATGTAACTTTTAAACCATAACTCGGAATTGTGTTATCTTTGAACCTATGGAAAGATGAAGACATGCCCTACAACTCTCTAGGAGCCTAAATCCTCTAATTCAGAATATATCTACATCAAAACTGGTGCACAATAATGAACAGAATTCTGATTCTACACAGTAGGCTGTCGATCCCTAATCATGGCAAAACTGTGCATCTAATACCATCCATCCAGTGGGGAAAACCAGTCGTTACCCTTGAAGATCCACAAGAACTTGCTGATTTGCCCCGCGAAGACAATCTCTTCTCTTCTCCTCCTTTCCCCTCTTCTTTCTCCTCGCAGCCGGCCAAAAGCAGGGAAACCTTCGGGAGATGGCAGCAATGGAGGGATCGTCTTGAGAGGTGGAGGTGGAGGCGCCAAGGGAGGGAGAGGGCAGGAGGTGGCGGCTGCCAAGGTGAAGGGGTGGGAGAAATTCGGCCAGGGGGGGTTGCTAGGGTTGAGGGGGTGGCGCCCCCCTTTTTATTCACTAAGGCCGGCCCATTAGTGGGCTTTTGCACAATGGGCCGAGAGCCCAAGGTTCAAATGCTCTAAGAACATCTGAATTTTGATCTTAAATCCATCTCTAAACTTTGTTGCATTCGAATTTGAATAAATTTTCGTCTCTCGAATGTTCTTCTCTCTAATTGAAATTCGAGGTATTACATTATGCACTAGAAATTTTTTTTTCCACTAGGGTAGCCTACCCGTATCCCAATAGATGTATAGTGGAAGTGCTACCAATGCAACACATTATATGTTTCTGCACATTCTTCACCTTGATGTTCAACATAAACTCCATGTAAGTTGTTATGGCCTTTTAAGATTACAATTTGCTATTGTTTTATGTATACAACTTATACTCTGTTACAGGAATTCAAGTTTATTTGTTGTATCATGTACTTGCGATTGATTTAGTCACTCTACTAGCGTGTGTTTTTACGGGAGCTCTATTGCCTTCTTTTTTTCAGTCTTGCTATTTTTAAGTCGTCTGAAATTTTCTTAAGTTTAAGTCAATTATTGTGACCATTGGATTTGTGTAGAGATTGATGTGTCATATGATTGTATGTTGATCCAATGGATAAAAAACGTGACTTATGCTTAAAAAAAATTTAGTCACCTTGTGAATAGACAGTCCCCTTTTTTTAAGAATGAGTAGGAGCTCTACCATTCAATAAAAGAGAACAAAGAAACGAAATCATAAGCATACAAAGCTCATGCTAGTTTTCGAGAAAACAACATACTCCCGTGGTCATATGACTGTAGTTTTTCTATCGGAAATAATTTCAAGCATCAAGCGAATCAAACTTCTGATCCTTTTTTCATTCTTATATAGTATTGGAGAATTTAGAAAGAGTAAGTAACAAAAATCTCATTGTTTATATGAAATAAAAATTAATACTAATAATTAACATGATCAACCAAAGCTAAAATTGGTAGCATGTGCAATACATGGGTTGCCGATTACTTATAGAAATTAAGTGAGGAGGGGTCGGAAGATATGTACCAGAGTTTATTGAATTGGAAAGAAATAATTATGGTACATATAAGCATAGCTGGAAAAATAAAAATCCAAATAAAGCCGCATGTTACTAATTATTCTCTTCTTGTGAACCTATCACCCTAAATTGATGGGCTCCCCGTGCTTTATATATTGCAGTCCCATGATCATCCGTGTAATCGTGGCAAAATCATTGGTAGCTAGTAATGGACTCTGTCCAACCAGTGGAATCAGGATCATCTCAAGTGAGCATCCATGGACATGCACCAACTGAAGGAGGACCTGCACTAGACAGTGGATTTCTTCATGGCCACCAACAGCAAGCTATAAGTATGCCTGCAGCTCAGGTATTTATACCTATATTTGATTAAGTTGTGCAATGCATAGTATACATGTAAATATATGTTGTATAACTTTTTGATGGTTTGTAACAGCATGAGCAAATCACAAATATTGGAATGATTGAAATATCTCGTTGTCTTCATCTACCAATAGTTGAGGCAGCAAGGAAACTAAACATATGTCACAAAGCACTGAGGCGTGTTTGCCGTAGACATGGCATTGAACGTTGGCCCAGCAGACAGGTAGTTAATCCTTGTCCCTCTCTAGGCAAATGTATGTAGATCGGTATATGTGCATCATCACATACTTCAACATATATATGTTTCAGAAAAAACTGAGTTTGAGGTGTCTATGCTTGCATTTTTATCAGATCAATGCTAAAAACAACAAGATATTAAAATTATTGGATGCCGGCGTACTCTCTGGAAATACTTCAACACAGGCTTCAGTCACACTCAAAATCATGGATCTGCAGAAGGAGAAGATGGAGATATATCAAAAGGTCCTCAAGGGGTGTGATGGCAATTGAATCTATTGTCCTACATGATTCAAATGGAGTTACTAGATGAAATCTATGAACTATATTTTTGAGCTTTTTTATTATCACTTTCATCTCAAATAATTTGGCAGAGCATGTTGCCAAACTGATTAGTATCCCTAGGACTTGTGACAAAATTTTGTGTTTCTGAACTATGCCTATGATTAAGTGTTTAATTCTTTTGTTACTGTTATGACTTTGCATTGTCTAATTTCTTGTTATGGAGATAATGTGAATGAAGGTCAAAATAAGCATGTGGCATTGAAAATGATGGACATTTCACAATATAGTATTTGGTGTCAAATATTGTTGTTTAAATTAGAAAATGAGCAATCTAAAAAACTGTTACTCTTGCTCATATGATGTTGTTGTATTATTGATGCATATGTGTGATGTTCTTGCTTATACTTTACTTTGATGATTTGAGTTGGCCAAGAATTAGTCTAATACATGACAAAGAAAATCAAGCATTCAAGAACAGAGCATCAATTTCCAAATGATGCAATTATCCTCAAAAGAAATTGCTAGCATTGGCATATCTTTAGAAGTTGATAGTGAAGAGATTGGTAGTTCAATTAACAATCTTAAGACTCTTGAATCCAGAAGGTTAAAAAATAAAGGAATTGTAGATGTAGAGGAGATGGAGGATGAGAATCTAGATTGCAGTGATCTCTCAGCCCTTAATCGTTTTTGTAGTGATTTAGATGGTGATTTGGAGGACGACCACTCTAATTTTACATTGGTGACAAATAAAAAGAGGTTGAAAAAGAAAAAAAAATTCTTAATAGGATAATTAAATTAAAGTTAAAATGAAAGGTCTTTTTTGAAATAACAGAGGTCTAGGAGACTTGACTAAACATCGTTATCTTTGTGAAGTGGTTAAGGAACAACTTTTAGATTTTGTGGCCATTCTGGGAACTAGTAAAAAAGACTTTGCAGTGGCTAGTCTTAACCATCTTTGTGGTGGGCGGGATTTTATGTGGCATTTTTCTCCACCACAAGGCCAGTCGGGGGGTATCCTTTTAGGGGTGGATTCTCAGGTTTACGATATTGGTTCTATTGATGTGTAACACCCCAGCCCAACTAGAGCCTGGAATGCTACTAACTAAATATAATAACAATTTAAACACAGGGCATAGTTCTAAATTTCGACAGAACCTCCTTTGTATAACTAAGTATACCGGAGGTTCCAACATTTGCATATATCCTAATCAATATCTCAACATTCAAAATTCATTCAAGCATCCAAGATAATCTATTCAGCTAAAGCATTATCAAGCATAATCAAAATTTACTACTCACATTATTACAAATAATCCAAAACATTCATCCATAGCCATGAATTAATCCTCAACAGTTTGCTATTATTAGAGTGTGATCTAAATGATATTCAGCATTTTAAGTGTGTGGTAGTAAGTGCATCCAAGCAACCCTACTCCCTTCCATGCATGTCGTTCTTGCAAGTGGTACCTAAAAACACAGCAAAGCAAGTGTGAGCCCAAAGACTCAGCAAGTATCAATAAAGAAACAATAACTCACAGTTATAACATCATCATACCATAAGAAACATTACACTAAGACAACTCCCATGCTTATGTAATGCGAACATGCAATGCATCATTTTATCTTTATCTCTTTTCGCATTTTCCTAGTAATGCAGGGTATACAACCGTCGATGTATACCCTTGCCTGTGCCCTCTGGCACAGGGACTAAGAGCCTATACTCCATGAGTATAGGGACCATTGCCTGTGCCCTCTGGCACAGGGACTAAGAGCCTATACTCCATGAGTATAGGGACCATTGCCCATCATCTTCATGATGGAGACCGCTATTCAATGCCCACATTCCACGAATGTGGGGACCATATGCCCGTCATTTACATGACGGGACCTCAATCAGATATACTTGGTCACCACGTGACCAAGTCTCAGGTATGCTTCCAATATGCGTATGTACTATGACTCTATCTTTCATACATATGAATCAACAAGTACATACCAAAATTTCAGATCTCATATAGCATGTAAGGCATTAACAACATACATAGGTAATCTTTAGCCATAAACATGCATTCACCAAGTTTCATTGATATTCATCACACTATCATCCATGTATGGCTAATATGAGTAAAACACAAGCAATCACATCAAACAATCGTAATTATACCACAATCAGGATACTTGCCTCAACCGTGCAGAAACGGTAGACGTGAAGAGGGCGCTGCCCCTGGGACCAAACTCCCACCTGAATATAATTATGAACCAAGCTAAGACAATCATACTGGACCCAAGGCATAATTAATAGCTCAAACAAAAATGCCAAACTCTCAAGCGCCTTCCAACTTCCCACTACTAACGATCGATCTGTCCCCTCTGTGGACAGTCAATTTCTAAAATTCATAAATTTCACTAAATGGGTCCAAATAAGGTGTTCTAGGACTTTATGAAAAGGTAATTAAACTCCCCAACTAAACCTAGTTGAGGGGCCCTTCTGAATTGGCCATCTAATACCCCTACCAAGCCAATTTAAAAGACATCAATTTCACATCGGGTTCTCTGGACAGTACGCTAAAACCACCATAACGTTTGCTATGTGTGTCCAAATCTTGCGTTCTTTAGCTTTCTGGAAAGGTATGGAAATTACCTACATTTTTCATTAGATCAAGATCCTCTAATTTCATCTTTAACTAAAGGCTTAATCCAGATTTCCACAAACTGTCAGAATGCTGACAGATTAGCAGGATAGCGACACTGAAAAAAAATCATAACTCGCAGACCGTAATTCGGATTTGGGTGTTCTTGGCGGCTACGGAAAGCTAAGAACATTTTCCAACTATCTCTAAGAGATGGAATCCACAGATTCTGCCTCTAAGGACATGAAAACTGCCGTTCCATCTTCTGGACAGAACGCAATCTAACAGCGATTGACAATCGATCTACTAAACGAATTCATAAACGCGTCTAATACAAAACATACAGCGGGGGGGGGGGGGATCTTCGTTACCCTTGAAGTACGCAGGAAGACGATGAACTACACCTAAGAGAAGATCATCTCCCTCTTCTCTTTCACCCTTCTTCCCCTTCCTCTTCTTCTTCTTCTTGGCCAGGCAATCACCCGGGTCCTCCACTTGGCCGGTAGCAACAAGGATCTTCTTCACTGGTAGCGGGGGAGGAGATGCACTGTAGCAATACACTGCAGCAGCGGCGGTACTGTAGCTACAGTACGGACTAGGGTTTTCCCCTCCTTTTATTGGTGGCCAGCCCCTCATGGGCCTCCTGGGCCAAGGCCTGAGGCCCAAGTTGCCGAAGAACTGTAGAAACCCCCTTTTTCTTATGTCTAATTTCTCTTTTGAATGCTTTCTTTCTAAGAATAAATCGTAGTATTACATGATGCTGGTGATTTTTATGTAAAATTTTATTTAAAAAACAGAGAGGACGATTTCCAATGGGTTCTTGTGGCTGTTTATGGTGCAGTTCAAACTCAATTTAAGGAGAAGTTCCTTAATGAACTTATTCATGCCTGTAGGAAAGAATCACTTCCTATTTTAATTAGAGGGGATTTTAATATCATTAGGCATTCGGGTGAAAAAAATAATGATAACTTTGAGCATCGTTGGCCTTTCTTGTTTAATGTTGTGATTAATAGGCTGGATTTACGAGAAATAGTTTTATCTAGTAGACAATATACTTGGGCCAATTCGTTAGATAATCCAACATCTGAAAAGTTGGATAGAGTCTTAATGAATACATAATGGAAACATAAATTTCCTTTGGTCACGGTTAATGCTCTTGAAAGATCTTTGTCTGATCACACGCCGTTGCTTTTAAATACAAGAGCAGCTCCTTGTAGAGGAAGTCAGTCCTTATTTAAATTTGAATTAGGATGGTTGTGTAGAGAGGGTTTTAGGGAGATGGTAGCTGGTATGTGGAAAAAGGAAAATAGAGGTCATTCTGCCTTACAGATTTGGCAAGGTAAGGTTAGATTTCTTCGACATTATCTTCGTGGTTGGGCTAAAAGTACTAGTGGAACATATAAAAAGGAAAAGATAGAACTTAACTTGATAATTGATGAGTTAGATAAAAAAGCTGAATTGGCAAGGTTGTCTGATCTAGATCTTAATCTTAAAAAAGTTGCTAATGAGAGGCTGGCACATCTTTTGAGAGAAGAAGAAATTAAGTGCGAATGGGAAGTATAGAAGACAAAGAATTTTTTAGCTCGAACAAGAGGAAGGGATAATTCAGGGTGATGTACAACTAAAAAAGTATATCGCCAATTATTATAAAGGTTTGTTTGGACCACCTGAAGTTAATCATGTATCTATGATTGATGCTTTTAAGAATGATATATCTCAAGTTTTGGATGAAGAAAATAATTTCCTTACAGAACCTTTCACTGAAAAGGAGGTGAAAGAAGCCGTATTTCAAATAAAACATAACAAAGCACCTGGGCTAGATGGCTTCCTAGTTGAGTTCTATCAAGTGTTTTGGGAAGTCATTAAAAATGATTTGATGGCCATGTTTCATGCTTTTCCTAATTGCGAATTGCCTCTTTTTAGCTTGAATTTTGGGATTGTTACTTTGCTCCCCAAAAAAGCGTATGCTAAGCAAATATAGCAGTATAGACCTATTTGTCTTCTAAACGTTAGTTTAAAATTTTCACTAAAGTGGTTACTAATAGACTTATGGGTGTAGCTCAAAAGATTGTTAGACCATCCCAGTCGGCGTTCATGTAGGGGAGATTTATTCTTGACGGAGTTGTGATCCTTCATGAACTGTTTATGAGTTGCATAAACAGAATTTGGATGGAATAGCTTTCAAGGTTGATTTTGAGAAAGCTTATGACAAAGTAAAATGGCCGTTTTTACTCTAAACTTTGAAGATAAAAGGCTTTTCATCTAAGTGGTGTTTGTGTGTGGAAAGTTTAGTTAAGGGCGGGAGTGTGAGAATAAAAGTCAATGATGATATTGGATCTTTTTTCCAAACTCAGAAGGGTCTTAGGCAAGAGGATCCTATGTCCCCTATTCTTTTTAACCTTGTTGTGGATATGCTTGCCATTTTTATTTCAAGAGCTAAAGCGGTAGGCCTTTTATCAGGTGTAGTCCCTTATTTGATTGATGATGGATTGTCAATTTTACAGTATGCTGATGACACGATCCTATTCTTGAATAATGATTTAGAACAAGCAAAAAATCTTAAACTAATTCTATGTGTCTTTGAACAATTATCAGGTTTAAAGATTAATTTTCATAAGAGTGAGATTTTTTGTTTGGGTGCTGCCAAAGAGGTAGTATCTCAATATACGCAGTTATTTGGTTGTGAAGTGGGTGCTTTTCCTTTCAGGTACTTAGGCATTCCCATTCATTTTAGAAAATTACGGAATCGTGATTGGAAAGGGTTTGAGGATAGAGTTGAGAAAAAACTTAACAGTTGAAAAGGTAAAAATATGTCTGTTGGTAGACGATTAGTATTTATTAACTTAGTGCTAAGCAGTCTAACAATGTTTGTGTTTTCTTTTTTTGAGGTTTCTTTAGAGGTTCTCAAAAGACTAGACTTTTATCGATCTAGATTTTACTAGCAGAGTGACAGTCATAAACGGAAATATAGGCTGACCAATTGGGGTTTAGTGTGTTCACCCAAAGAGTATGGAGGTCTAGGCGTTCAGAACTTAGACAAAAAAATAAAAGTTTACTAGCGAAATGGTTATTCAAGTTGCTTAATGAAGAAGGAGCTTGGCAATCTTTGCTAACAAGGAAATATTTGGGTGAGAAGAGTCTTTCATAGGCGGTTAATAAACCTAGTACTTTCCATTTTTGGTCAGGTCTTATGAAAATTAAATATCTTTTTTTCTGATATGGTTCATTCCAGGTTAAAAAAGGATTGCAAAGTAGGTTTTGGGAAGATATTTGGTTAGGTGATTCTTCACTGAAAGGTCAATATCCACTCCTTTATAATGTGGTGAGAAGAAAGAGTGATACAATGGCAAATATTCTGGGATCGACTCATTTAAATATTTCTTTTCGAAGACCAATTCTTGGGTCTAAGTTACATGCTTGGAATACGTTAATTTTGAGAATTTCTAAATTACAATTAAGCTCTCAAAAGGATGTTTTCAGGTGGAATTTGACTAAGTTTGGAATTTTTTTCGATTCATTCTTTATGTGCAGCAATAATGGGCAATTATCAAGCCCCTATTAGGTATTTTTTCTGGCAAATTAAAATTCCATTAAAAGTGAAAATATTCATATGGTATCTCAAAAGAAGGGTAGTATTAACTAAAGATAACTTGATTAAAAGGAATTGAAGGGGAAGTAAAAAATTTTGTTTCTGTATTAAAGAGGCAACAATTCAACACCTTTTTATTGATTGCCCCTTTGCGCATCTTGCATGGTGGGTTGTTCAATGTACGTTTAATTTATTTCCTCCTACTAACATAGCAAACATGTTTGAGAATTGATTAGCCAGCATTCCCAAAAAGTTAAAGTCACAACTCCTAGTGGCAGCTAATGCCTTATGTTGGTCTATTTGGTTATGTTGGAATGATGTTGTGTTCGACAAAAATATTGTCACTAACCCATTGCATGTTATCTTTTTCAATGGGTACTGGCTGAGTGCATGGGCAAATTTGCAGAAATCAGACCAGAAGGAGTTCATGTTGGCCAGAAACCAAATGTTGGAGTTTGTGGCGAAGCAAATTTTCAATCTTCATGGGTGGCAGTTTAGTCATAGGATTTGCAATATTTGAGACTGTTTTTCAATCGTCTTTTGGTTGTAAGGCTTTAAACCATTTTTAACAGCTATGGCTCTTTTGTTACTTTAAACTCTTTAATAAATTGGGCTGTGTGCATCATCGATGCAGAGACCGAGGAAGATGTTTTATCTCTTCTATTATCTAAAAAATCCTCAAAAGAAATTATTTTCTCTGACAAAGACAACTCCGTTGATTGGAAAAGGGCTTCTCCAACCCAATGTTTCTACCTCTTTACTTTGGTATGGAATGGTAGCTAATTTTATCTATTGATTTTGTTTTCTAGTTAGATGCCTCTGCCATTATACACATTGAAAAGGTGGGCAAAAGGCAAGGATGTGATGAAGCTGAAGCAACTACAAGAAGAGCAATGTTGTAGTTTATTTTTTGTGAGAACGTCTGGTAAATATCAATGAATCCTGCTAAAGAAAAAGTTTTAGCATTATATGCTATAATGTACCTACAACTATATGGATGCCTTCCTAAGAAGCTTTCAATAGGGAAAGCATGCCAGCTAGGCTGCTACCATGTGCCCTACTGTATGGATGCGTTCATAAGATGTCTTCAATATAAGCCTCCGTTACTCTTGTGAACCTTACTATTACTCATAGTATTATTGTTTTGCTTTGTTGTAACTAGTTTCCTACTCCAAGATTTTAGTTTTGAAAAAATGACTACAGTGAAAGTAAGGCACCACTACTTCCATCTAGCTGACTAGATCTTGGGAGCATAATCCAATTCCTTTTCTCCTTATCTGACACTCGGTATCTTTCAAGGAGTTAAGTAGCACTACTATAAAGTTAGAGCAATTGAGTTGTTTTTGTTAAGAGTTCTCTTATGCAAAATGGCTCAAGATTCATTTCAAATGTTAGGGATTAATATTATGGTTGGCTCTTATCCGCATGTTGTGGACATGATGTTATGCATAACAAACAAGTTAAAAAATTGAAAGTATCACATAAAAATTATAATATATATTCGAAACATCCTTTTCAAACTATGAAAGATTGTGAGCTGATCTAATAGAAGACACAACACACATACACACGGCCGAAGGGATAGTCATTAGCTTTAAGCTAAAAGACAAAAGCACATGACCAAGGTCCAGGATCAGGATCCTAGGTACGATCGTCTTCATGTTAATCTCTACGGCCTAAATACTTAAAGACAGGAGTTTTTTTTATTTCCTATAATTTAAGATAGAAATTAATAAATAATAAAACAGAATATGAAATACAATAATAATAGGACTATGCTAGACTATACTAGACAATGGTTGCCCGCAATTAAGAGGAAAAGGACTTCGGATTACTTCCCTCAGTAGATTAGTATGGGATATAAAAGATATGATCTGATTATTCGAGCTACTCGTGATAAAATTTAAGATATGATCTGATTATTCAAGCTACTCGTGATAGAATTTCCGTGTTCATGTAGGCGACACACCCGTATGATTCATCTCCCTTTGTATCACACATATATAGGAGAATCTATTGTTAGTCACGCTCCCACTACAGCAGTACACGTACATAGGATTTAAGGTATTATACCATACCAACACCATAGGCTTTGTGGTTGTGCCGTGGCTCCTCATATGGATCGCTAGCTTCCCAAGTGGAGAATCGTGCCATGTCACACAAATAGTCCGTCATCTTCCGCTCACCATCTATATCATCCTACATAGCGCATGTTCAACCTATGATACCATGCGGCCCTTCGAGGTCCTAGTATTGAACCATTAGATTGGAGAACACTAGTTACGATGTTTTGGCATGTTAGCATACAAGAAAGCATAAATCACGTACATCTCTACCTCTACAAGATCACCTACAATCCCCAGACCTTGGGGGGAATTACTCACACATCATCCAAGTGATCAAAATAGAGAAATAAATGAGAGAAAACATGGTAGCAACGATATGAATACTAAGAAGAAGATGTCTTACAATATTGGGATGAACAGATCACTCAATTATGATAATGAAGATGTCTTACAATATTGGGATGAACAGATCACTCAATTATGATAATTACAAGGTGGTGTGGGGACCCGGATTTGCATCCAGACACTATGTATTCCGAGCTAGTCCCATGACCAGTAGCTAGCTTACACAACGAATATCATACACATACAAGTGTATAAATGAAAGACGACTTGAGTATTACAGAAACATTGTAAATAGAATTTAGCCCTTAGGGCCAAGTGTTTACAGAACAGGCCGATGGGCCTACAAGTTCAGAGAGTAAATAGCAGAAGCAAAAAGTAAGTAAACCAAAGATACGGGGCCTCCATCCATTTGCCACATGCAATCGACTGAGGTAGGACCTAGTTATCTCCATCTTCGTCATTCCCATAGCCGGATGCATAGAAGTATCAATATATCGGGTCTTCTGATTTTTAGTCTGAATCCACATATTTGAGCAACCATGAGCATGAAGGTACTCAACAAGCCCTCACAACAAATGCATGTATATAGATGCAAGGATTATGAAAGGAGGGGTTTTATGTTTATTTTAGCACAAGCTAGTTTGCTCAAATACTATAATTATTTTCCAAACCTATGACTTAGCCCTTTTAACTTCAAAACAAAATTTTCATTTGTGTAAGCAATTATTATCTCCATAAGGTTCCATCCACCTGCAATTACTCACAAGGTTACATCTACCTGTAGTTACACACAAGGTTACATCCACCTCTATCGTCACCACAACCATGTTTACGCCAACATGTCTCCGTTCACATTTTATTAAAACTAACCAAGTGTGGCTTTCTGCACAATGCCCATAATCGGGGGCACAGCTATTCGAATAGATTATACACTTTGCAGAGGTTGTACAACTTTACGTACAAGATATGATCAACTTATAATATCTGCCATGACATGCTTTCTCGGGCGTGCGACGGAGACAATCATAACAAGGCTTTTACAATTCCCAGTCCTAACACTAGACCTGCTTCAGCGGAGAACCACTCAACACTAGGGCAGTTACCATTATGAGGCACCCCCCAGAATGCCCTTAACAAGGAAAATTTCAATGTGGGTCCCTCCGTTTTTAGGGTGTCATGACCCTTCTCGATATATATAAAAGTTATTCGGGGCGCGGGGTTTATGCCAGAAACTGAGTAAAGTAGTTGGCCAGGTCTACCCCATATTAGACTTGTAGTTGCACGGCTTAGTAATTTAAAAATACTCTGGCAAGATAATCCACAAACCCAACTCGCGTGCACACCGCACCAATCTCATACCAATCACTCGCCCAAGTCTCCACCATAATAAATAACATTTTCCTGTTTCTAGTGGTAACCCACATTACCACACTACTATTCACAGCATATCCCAAGTACTTGTTATGCAATGTTTGTGTCTTATTCAATTTCAACCACTAATTAGTGTCTAAGCACACCCAATAGTCATCATTAATTATTTGAGGGAAGTTTTACTCATGTAATATTTAACCTTGGGTGACAAGGTATAAGTGTTATCAACAATCAAGAAGGGGAATAGTAATAATCAATCTTTGGCATAGCTAGGTATCTACCTTTAACATAGCATTTCATAAATAATAATAAGCATGCAAGTAATACTTTGAAATGAAATACTTTGCATTTAAAAGGTAGGCTCAACATGATCAATTGTAAGGACTTGCCTTGCTCAAATGTGGATATTCCTTGGTCTTGGTATTGGCCTGAAGTAACGGCGAAGTCTTCGGCGACGTTGGAATATATTTAACCGCAAAACGATAACTTCGAATAAATGCTCATAACTCAAATAAAATTCAAATGAACTCCACAAATTATGATTTTGGTACTGGTAGAAATATCTTTAATTTAGAGAAATTTCAAAACAAAAATCAAATTACTCTGATTTGAAACAAGGGAGAATGAGCTATCCAAAGTTTGACCCAAGAGAAATTCCAGAAAATCTAAAATTTCTGACAGGTGGGTCTAGTTGGATTTTCTTTTCCTTTTTCTTTTATTTTTATTTAGGAAATCCTCCGTGACTGATAGGTGGGTCCACTGGGGTTTTTAATTTTTTTTTTGAATTATTTTCCTAAAGGAAAAAGCTCGGTGGCTGATAGGTAGGGTCAACTGGGGTTTAAATTTCTTTTCTATTAATTTTTATTCGAGAAAACCCGAGAGACTGACAGGTGGGACCACAGTCCACATGGACTAGGTCCACCTAGCTACTCATGTGGCAGGGGGCCCACATGTCGATGGCTAGCGTCTACGGACTAGGTTTAAATGTGTTTTTAAATGGTAGGGCCCACATGTCATAGACACCAATGTTAATCTACGTCTTAATTATATTTCATGATTGCTTCAGGCCCACTTGTCATACTAACATCAACTACTAATTAACCATTCAATAATTACCAGATTAACTTAATCTAATCCGAGTGGGGTCCACATGTCAACACTACAATCTCCTACTTCAGAATAAAGAAGCAGGGAGGGACCCATGGCCGAGCGGCTAGGCGGGCTCACCGGCGGTGATAGGCTACTAGTGGGGCTCAGGCAACCAACAAAATGGAATGAGGAGAGGATGGCGAAGCTGTGGGTGGTGGTGTCGGCAAGAATAGTGCAATATCCTATTTTGTGAATGAGTAATTAATGAATAATAAGAATTATTAGAATCCAATGGGGAAATGGGGAATAGTGGTGGGCCTTTTGGCCCATGGCCCAAGAGGGCATCGGCCTCACACCCATTTAAGGGAGAGAGAGGCTAACCAAAACCCTAGTCTAATTCTCCCAGCCGCCGCCGGCACTTGGGCAATTTTTCCTCCTGTTTTTGGCCGCCGCCTTTCCAACGTGCCACAGTCCACGTGTGCCCTACTTCGCCGTGCGCCGTCGGCCCGCTCGGGCTTGGCCTGGCCAAATGGCGCCGCTTCTCCTCTGGGCTCCTATGCCGCGCCAGCCGCCGGCTCTCTTCTCCGGTCGCCGCTTCTAGCTCCATCGCCAACCCCTCCGGCTCCTTCGGCACCTCAACGTGCTCCTCCGACGGAACTGTTTCCTCCTCCAACCCCCTCAGCTGCTTCTCCGTGGAGCCCACCGCGCGCCATCACCAGGCGGCCCTCCACTTCATCGGCGGCAAGGTGCCCCTGGGGCTTAAGCGAAAGGGGGCTCCGCGTGCTGGTCACCGGCGGCGCCGGGTTCATGGGGAGCCCATCCTCCTCGAGGTCGACCAGATCTACCACCTCCTCCAGCCTGCCCTCAGCCCGGCCACGCCTGGCCCTGCGCCTGTTGCCGCCACTACCCCATGCGCCGGCGTGCCCGTTCACGTGTGCTACCGCTGTCGGCGCCTCTGGCTCCTCCTCCCTGGTTGTGCGCCTCCCGCTCCCTGGGCTCGATTAGGCCCCTAGTCCACAGCTCCTCCCACCCAGCTCGGCCTGGTCCGGCGGCTTGGCCTCCGGCCGCCGCCGTGCTCCTCCGGGGCTCCTAGCACCGCCTTCGCCTCTGACCTCCCCAGCGCAGCCTAGTTCACCCATGCACCCGGCTTGGTTTGGCTACGACTGCGACCACTTCTGAATGGGTTTCCTAGTGCCCCTCTTCTTCCTTTGGTTAGCTTATTTTTCAAGATTTGATTTATACAGGTTTTGATGTTTGCATGGTTGATGCCTGAACTTGGTGAAGTGGATGAGGTGGGCTGCCGGGATCATGGTGCCGCTGTCACTTGAGGCGGTGGTGAACCCCAGTGCTAGGGCGTTCCGCCTTTTGTCTTCTGTCTCACGGTTGAGGCAAGTTCAAGTAGTATTAATGAGTTGTTATATTTCATACTTAATGAATGCCATAGTTTAATGATGAGGCTTACTACTTAGTAATGTTGATGAGCATGAATGCCATAGTTTAATGATGAGGTTTGCTGCTTGGTAATGTTGCTGAGCATGAATGCCATAGTTTAATGATGATGCTTACTGCTTGGTAATGTTGATGAGCATGAATGCCATAGTTTAATGATGAAGCTTTAAGTTTAATAATGTTGATGAGCATTACTTTTCATGATGAGTTGATATCGTGATTTTAATTTTTGCATCATGACATACATCTCTGTATCTTGGTCTACATGGTAGCCAAGGGTTGTTCCTTCAGATCCCCATCATGTAATGGGCGGGCATAGATCCCCGTCATGCATTGGACGGACCTGGTCCGCACACTCGTGGAGTGTGGGCTTTGGATCCCTGTGCCTAGAGGGCACAGGCCTTGAGTATGTATCAACGGATACACTACTCGACATTACCTGTAATTGCAAAGAAGTTGAAGAAAGTGCATTCATGACATGTTCATTGCATTTCTGCATAAGAGATGGATTTGTGGTATATAATGTTGTTGTTCATGATGGAATTGTTTATTCCCTTTGACTACTTATGATGCTATCATAAGAGATGGACTTGTTGTATATAATGTTGTTGTTCATGATGGGGTTGTTTATTCCATTTGGCTGATTATGATGCTATGTTATTTATTGCTATTGCACTTTGCTGAGTCATGGACTCACACTTGCTGTGTTGTACTTTCTAGGTACCTCTCGAGGCAATGACATGCATGGGAAGGGGTAGACTTGGTGCACGTCACATAAACACAAACTACAATGAATAAACTAGTCCAATTATCCATAATTCATATTCTTGATAATTACTTTAGATTCAGTTTTGTGACCATCCTTCGTGGTGGACATTTTGACTGTGATCATGGATGATCCATTTATGTTCTTATTCATTCGTTGGTCGAGTTCATTTAATTCTAGTTGATGGATTAGAATGGTTGTTTGGATTATTCTATCATCCTCGTAGATATGTTGATCATTGATGCTTTAGATGAATCTATTTGTTTATTGACTGCCTTAGGGTAGCAATATGGGTTTGTCTTAGATCAGTAATTGAAACAGAAGGCAACATGTTTGATTTATATTCAATTGAGAGAGGATGTTCCTATAATTGAATATTTGTAGATTGTGCTAGTTCTTTAATATTAGCATTGTGTCATTCATTCATGAATGTTTGGTTGATGGTTTATTAAAATGTTGAAATTAATTGGTTCGGTAGAGTAGTTGGTAGCATCCTGGGCTCTATGTTGGGCTGGGGTGTTACCCATGGATCACTCTTTCACTTCACATTCCTTACTTTCAAATTTGAAGAACTTGTCATTACCTTCCATTTGATAATTATTGGATTGTATTAAATAGATATTGAGGGTTGATATTATCATTCTTCATGATATGGTTAAATTAGTATGGCTTAATGATCTTCGTATAGACTCTTGATAGTGTTATCATAATTGATTCAATATGATTGGATGGTTGAGATTGATTTGTTGACGAATTCTGATTCAATTCTTATATTCATTCTACTAGATATTGATCTTTTTATGTTATTACTTGAAAGATAGTTGAAATTATTCCGTATTGTTGTTGTATGTTAGTCTTTTAGGTAAAATCTTGGCTTCCGCATAGCTAGGGTGTTACAAATAGAGGACAGAGATTGTGGCGTGGCGGCGTTGAGCGGCATAACAGTTTCAGCCAAGTGAGGGACTCGGCGCAAGAGGGAAAGGGGATGGATTTTGGATGCCACACGAGCTAGAGGGAGTAGGTCCAACGCTACAGGGATAGGCACGGGTTCCTAGGGCCACTAGAGTCATGTCCATGGTAAAGAAAAGTGACAACGCTAGCACTGGTACAACGGCGAGGGCACGAACCAAGGTGGGGTGTAGCATTAAATGGCGCAAAGGGATCCTAGGGCTTCGGGGAACTCATCGGTGTGGATAATAGTAGTGGAGAGGCATGGTGTTGGCCAGATGATCGATGAGCGGCAGCGGGCGACGACGACAAGGCTCACAGCGGCAGCACTCCTCTATGACGGGTGACTGAAATGAAGCTGTGCATCAGGGCAGGGGGGTCACAGAGATGGCAAAAACATAGTCAAAGAAGACCGAGACTTAGCGGAGAGGTGGCAACATCGAGGACGGTGGTGGAAGTCGGAGATGAGGAAGAAGGTGTTGTTTGTGCATTCCTGTGAAGGAGATCCAAAGGTGAGTGAGGGGAAACGATGCGGGGGATGTGGAACACCTCATGACGTTAACGGTTTGGGCAAAAGCACACCGAGCTGGCCGGAATGTGAGGTGGATGTGGCAGCCTGTGAGCACCCGGATTTATTAGGCTCATAATACTTAGTCATCCAATTGACCCTAGTATTATCAACCAAATAAACCCGGTCTCGAGAGATGTATACTTCCCAGAATGCAGTATACATACCTCACAACAAAAGAATGTATCAATTCCATACAACACATAGTACATAAGCAACAAACCGAAGTTAATATTAAAAGGATAGGTTATTACAAAGAGAGGCCTTGGTGCCAAATAACAACAAGTACAACGAAGATAACAATGAAGCAAAAGTGCCATAAAGATGGCTATAACACAAAGCCAATCGGTGTGCCTTAACCCCTAGGCATCGACCGGACCGCCAAGCTAGTCGTCAAGAAGCTGCAACACATAGCACAAAAGTGAGGCTCTTGGAACTCACCCCTTCCTCTGCAACAATAGCCACAAAATGCCACAACCACGGGCGATGAGTACATAAAGTACTCCGCAAGACTTACGTGTAAGATAACAGCCTATAACATATGCTACATGCAAGCTTTATGTAAGTGGAGGTTGTATGTCTCATTTAGCATAAAGCAACATTTATTTGCAATAATGTAATAGATTGAAAGCAATTTGACAAAGCATTTGTAATTGTTGAAATAACAACGATACAATAATAATAACAACAAGAATAACAACTCGGAAGTGGCTAACCCAATAGCCACCACAACAATAGCATGAACTCCCGCTCATGCCAACCATGTCAAGTTTTAATTAAAGGTTGTAGTCTAATTCTTACGGAAATAACCAAGCGTGTCCATAACCTAGGGCGAGGCTATACGAATAGTTTTATCCTGCAGGTGTACCACTGCACCCACACGCCTGCACCGCCTTTCCTTTACGCACACTTCCGAAGGTGTCTTGCACGCTAAGTCCTACGAGACATTTCCAAAGGATAATGCTAATTACGAGCCGCACAACCCACGGGAGAAAGAGACATTAGACGACCTACCCGAAGCTAATGTTCCCTCCCACACTATACATATACGTTTTCTTTTAAAACACACCAACCGAAAGCAGCTCATAATTAACACCTCCTAGAGTACTTAGTCAAGAGGGTTCCATATGCCCGTCGCGTGGTTGGTACGCATAATTGCTTGGATCAATGGCGCAAGAATTCGGTCCTTGTTGACTCGGGCATACCACCACATCCAAAACCACACCATCCATCCAATATGCCCAAGTCTAAATCAATCTTTTATTTTCAGTTTTTGATTTTACAATTAATCAAAGCACAAGTGCTGGACATATAGGAGTATTAATCATTTTTGAGTGATCAAGACCATCGACTAAGTCGATGATCGCCCATTACTACCGTTACTAAGCATGTCTAAGCAGTAGAAACGCAACTACTAAGTGATAAGAGCTCATCCAACGAGCTCAAACCACAGCAAATAACCTAGGCTTAAGGTAGTAAAGACATGGCATTCCTACAGATTGTGCAACTATAGGATTCACTAACCATAATTAAAACAAAGTAGCAATGCATACATAGAGTTTAAACAATATAATAGACTTGCAAATATAGGATGAATCATGGTCAAACTGCTTGCCTTGTTGCTGTTGCTCAAGTTGTGGCTGAGGGTCACTCTCGGGATTACCACAAATGTCGAAACCTAACGAAAGAGCGAAACCAAATCGATAAGGGCAACTAATACGAAAAAGATTCAACAACCAACTTGCTCCGAAGGATCTGAAATTTTTATGGGAGCAAGAGGGCGATTAATAAGGAATTTAGCAACAAGAACCAACTGATTTGGACTCTTAAAGCAAAAGATATGATCGAAACATTTCTGCTCAGCCTATTTAATTAGAAATTTGTTACTATTCATCGCAAAAATTTCTAGAGTAGCAGTGAAGCTGGAAATTTTAAGGTAGCATAAGCACCTCATAAGATGAACAACCAAATCGGATTCATCTCAATTGGAGCTATAATGCACCCTCTATTAATTTTTGAAACAAGAACTTGAACAAAATTATAATGCATGATTATTCTTTCTGAAAACAGTAACATGCTCAAAACTATTTTTCTTAGTAAGTTCATTATTAGAGGAATCCAACAAACTTGGATTCACTCCAAAAGAGTTTGCAGGTAATTAGTTATGCATTTAACAAGTTAAAGGATTTCTAGTGAAACAATTAATGCTTATACAAAGTTAAAGTTAATTCTGGACATTCTTGTAACTATAACACGATTGAAACTATTTTTAGATTAAAGTATAGCTACTAACATAATTAATAAAACTGATTTCATCTCAAAAGGAGTCATAATGAATTTGTTAGGCATTTTACCATTTAACATGAATTTTATTGTATATAATAAAGCTGAGAAGGATTAAAATATAATTTCATGTTTTTCTGGAGTCATATTGTGCTCAACACTAATTTTACCAGCTAGCACACTAGTAGAGGAAGCTAATGCAATTGGATTCACTAAAAATGGATTTACAGGGAATTACTTATGCAATTTTTACCTTAAATACACTTTTAAAGCAACAATTAAAACCTACCCAAGTTCAAAGTCATTTCTAGAATTCTCTGTAGCTAATTCATGAGTAAAACCATTTTTGTATTAAAGTTGAGTTAATAACAAAATTAATACAATTGGAATCAATCAAAAAGGAATTAAAATGAAATAGATATGAATTTCCAAAGTTTAATACCTTCTTCAGTTTGTAAATAAAGCTTTCGGGAATTTCTAATAACCAATAAAGACGTGGCTGATTGTGAACCGTAGATCTTGGATCGTGCGGCCCACGATCAGGTCAACAGCAGCTACAGCTTGCATGAAGCTAGCAACGTGGACCGTTGATGGAGAATCAACGGCGGCGTTGAATCGAGTCGGCGGATTGGGCTCACGCACACGAAAATGGAGCGGGATTGTGGGCCGTTGATCAAGATCGGGCGGCTCACGGTGAAACGGCACAGTGCACACGCCAAGCTACGATCGATCTCCGCCACAGATCTAGCAAATGGGCGGCTCACACTCATCGACCAAAAACGAAAACGGCGACAATGATTACCACGCGATCGACGGCTTTACCGCAAACGCCGGCGACCTCGCACGACGGCGGCCGAACTGCGCACACCTACGGTGCACAATAGCATCTTGGTCACGCCAAAGACCACTCACACCTCCGGTGAGGGTCCACAGCGGCGCGACGGCGAGGGCGGCGGCCTTCTGGAAACGACAACAGCGAGGAGGAGCTCCGCAGCGGTCATACAAGCGGGTGCCTGGGTAACTACATGCTACCAGTGACTCACCCGAGTGACGCGGAGAGGCTGGGTGGCCGGAGCAGTGCCGCAGTGCTGTCGACGAAGAACCGCGGCGGCGCTACTGGCGACAACGAGGAGAAGCCAACCTGAGAGAAGACAACGCGACCGGGTCATCAAATCGGGTCCTACTCACCCCACGGATCTTTGCCAGAGAGGAATCGAGAGGAGGTGGACTCACCGGCCGGAGACGGCGGCGGCGCTTTCGGCCGAAAGAGGGGATCCCAAATTAGACGAGCCACGGGAAGTCAAGCCAAAATAGCTGCGGGTTAGTGACCAGGGAAGTGGGAGGGAGCTGCTGAAGCGAGAAAAAGAGAGAGGGAGACCCTGGTTACCGCCTTCACCGAAGCTCAGAGATGCGGCAATGGCGGCGATGGCGATTGAGGCGAGGGGAGCTCGAGCAAGAACTGAGAGTGCTAGCTCGAGTTGCGGAAAGCGTAAAGGAAGCCCAGGGAGCAAGCCAATGAGCTTAAGTAGCTAAGGAGGAAAGGAGCAACGGCTCGGGAGGTCCTAGGATGCTCACGGGTCAAGGGAAGCTCCGAGGCGACGGGGGCAGGTGAGCTCGACGACCCTGGGGGCGGTGCACTGGCGTGCATTTAATGCGAAGTCCCGTTGGCCAGAACGAAGACGCGACAGGACGCTGCGCCCCCACGACTTGCTCTGCCCATGGCGCTGACGCGGGCTCGGCGTCACGCGAGCTGGAGGAGGACGACGAAGCGGCAGCCCTCCGATTTTGATCGAGTGGCTGAGATTCAATCAGCTCCGCGAAGGGGTAAGAAGCGGTGGGCCGTCGGATGTAAATCTAACGGCCCAAGAGTAAGCACCCGCGCCCGAGTCTGGCTGGTGCAATTAGTGGACTCGACCGAGTCACATGGCTCGAGTCAGGCTCGAGTCTGAGCCGGTGGAACAGTACTAACCCAATTGAGTTTGAATTAGGACAGCAGACTTTGAAGATTTATTTGAGGCATCAACCCAACTCTAAAAATTATGAAATTTTTACAGTGGCTTGAAGGCTTATATATTGACCTCCCATGAAATTTCCAGAGACTTTTGTGGATTGTATTTTCCTCAATAAATTCCAGAATGATTTAAACTAGGGTTTGACCAGACCTGGGACTGGTTTGACTTGCCTTCAAAAATATTCAAACAATTTCTATAAATTGTGAGAAATTCAGAGGGGTTGGAAAGTCCTCCCAGGAACCTGGGAAAATATTTTACAAGAAGATGGCACAAGATTTTACCAAGGAGGTTTTTTGATTGGAGTTTAAAATGGAGATTTGATTTTTATTTCCATAATTCTTTTGCAAGAATTACAGAAAAGGTTCAAGGACCTCAAGATGAAATGAAAGTTTTAATTTCCCCTCATTTTCAGAATTGGGATGTTACAAAACCTCCCCTCCTTACAGAAATCTCGTCCCGAGATTTGGCTCACTCGGGGAAGAAAGAGGGATAGTCCGCACGCAGACGATCTTCCCTTTCCCAAGTAGCTTCATCCTCAGAATGGTTCGACCACTGAACTTTAAGGAACTTGATGGTCTTATTCCTTGTTCTTCGTTCAGACTCATCGAGTACGCGAACAGGGTGCTCGCGATAGGTCAAATCTTCCTGAACATCGAGAGTTTCCAACAGAGCTTCCTCAGTTGGAACTCGGAGGCACTTCTTTAGCTGGGATACATGGAAGACATCATGTACCCCCTCAAGTGCAGATGGCAATTCCAACTTATAGGCAACAGCTCCCTTCTTCTCGATAACGCGGTAGGGACCGACATATCGAGGAGCTAACTTGCCTTTGACGCCGAAACGTTGATGCCCCTTTAGAGGTGAGACTTTGAGATAAACAAAGTCATTGGGCTCAAAACTCAACTCACGACGACGGCGGTCCGCATAGCTCTTTTGCCGGGATTGAGCTGTGCGCAAATGCTCACGAATAAGCTGGACTTGGCTCTCGGCCTCATTGATCGAGTCCGGGCCAAAGAGAGGTCTTTCACCGGTCTCTGACCAGTTCAACGGGGTTCTACACTTTCTCCCATATAAGGCCTCGAAAGGTGCCATGCCGAGACTGGCCTGAAAGCTGTTGTTGTAAGAAAACTCGGCGAAAGGCAAGCATTTCTCCCAATGCTTCCCATAGGAAAGAACACAGGCACGAAGCATATCTTCCAAAACCTGGTTGACCCTCTCGGTCGACCATCGCTTTGAGGTGAAATGCCGTGCTAAAAGGTAAACGGGTTCCCATAGCCTTTTGCGAGCTATGCGAAATGGGAAGTGAAGATGGAGCCACGATCAGAAACGATCGTCTTCGGTACGCCATGTAAGCTCACAATCCTAGAGACATAGAGCTCAGCTAGGCGATCGGTACGAATCTTGGTCTTGACTAGAAGAAAATGAGCCACTTTAGTCAACCGATCAATGACAACCCAAATGGCATCATTTCCCTTCGGCGACCTGGGTAGACCGGTGATAAAATTCATCCCGATTGAATCCCACTTCCACTCCGGAATAGGCAAAGGCTGAAGCAATCCTGCTGGACGCTGATGCTCGGCCTTGACACGACGACATACGTCGCACTCGGCAACGAACTTCGCGATCTCCCTCTTCATTCGGGTCCACCAAAATCTCTGGCGGAGATCTTGATACATCTTTGTGGCCCCGGGATGAATAGACAAAGGCGAATCATGGGCTTCGCGGAGGATTAAATTCCGCAATTCCATGTCCTTTGGAACCACAAGGCGTTGTCCGAACCTCACAACACCATGCTCATCCTCAGAGAAGCACTTGGCTGTCCCGTTCTTGACATTTTCCTTAATGTGGCTCACTCCATCATCCGACTGCTGAGCGGACTTGATCCGATCCACCAAGGTTGGTTGCACAACCAAGGCAGCGAGGGAACCATGCTCAACTAAACCGAGGTTGAGACGCTGGAATTCCTCCTGAAGACTGGGCTGACGCCCCTTGAGCAGCAAGGCACTACAATGCGCTCTGCGACTAAGCGCATCGGCAACGACATTAGCCTTGCCCGGATGGTAGTGAATACCCATATCATAATCCTTGATCAACTCCAACCATCTCCTTTGCCTGAGGTTCAGGTCAGGTTAGGTGAACAAATACTTTAGGCTTTTGTGATCCGAATACACCTCACAACGATTACCGATTAGGTAATGTCGCCAAATCTTAAGTGCATGAATCACAGCAGCCAACTCCAAATCATGGGTAGGGTAGTTGAGCTCATGAGGTCTCAATTGCCTTGATGCATAGGCCACTACCTTGCCTTCTTGCATAAGGACACAACCGAGGCCTCGACGAGAAGCATCGTAATAAATATCGAAGCTTCGATGGATATCGGGAAGAACGAGGACGGGAGCGGTGGTCAAACGCTTCTTGAGAATTTGGAAGCTCTGCATGCAAGCCTCAGACCACAAGAACTTCGTGTCCTTCTTGAGCAACTCCGTCATCGGCTTCGCGATCTTAGAGAAGTTCTCGATAAAGCGGCGATAGTATCCCGCTAAACCAAGAAAACTCCGCACTTCGGTAACCGAAGTGGGCGGACTCCAGGAAAGAACATCGTCAACCTTGCTAGGGTCAACGGCTACGCCTCCAGCTGAAAGAACATAGCCTAAGAAGGCTACTTCCTTCAACCAGAACGCACACTTGCTGAACTTCGCGTACAGCTGGTGCTCACGTAGCTTGCCTAGCACAAGCTTCAGATGCTCGGCATGTTCCTCATCGTTCTTGGAGTAGATAAGAATATCATCGATGAAGACCACGATAAACTTATCCAAATACTCCATGAATACCGAATTCATGAGGTTCATGAACAAGGCAGGAGCATTGGTTAAGCCAAATGACATGACAGTGTACTCATATAAGCCGTAGCGAGTAGAGAACGCTGTCTTTGGAATATCCTCAGGTCGAATCCGAACCTGATGATATCCCACTCTCAAATCAATCTTGGAGAAAACCCGAGCTCCAGTTAATTGATCCAAGAGATCGTCGATGCGGGGCAATGGATACTTGTTCTTTACCGTCACTTCATTAAGCGGGCGGTAATCAACGCACATCGTAAAGTACCGCCTTCTTCTTTTTACGAAGATTGCTGGACAACCCCAAGGAGATGAGCTAGGGCGGATGAAACCCTTTTCTTGCAGCTCACTTAACTGCTTCTTCAACTCCACCAACTCGTTCGGTGGCATCCGATAAGGCCTCTTTGAGATAGGGGCGGTACCGGGAGCCAACTCAATGACAAACTCTAGGTCTCGAACGGGTGGCATCCCTGGAAGATCTGCGGGAAAGACATCAACGAAGTCACAAACTGTTGGGACTTCGCTAATATCCCGAGCGGGGTTCGCTTCAAGCGCGAAGAGATGAGGGCCTAGCAGCTTCGGCGAACCTGCTTTCATGGGAGGGCTAGACAGAGATGAGCTTCTGGCCTTGTCGATTTGCCCCATGTCTTTGGGACAACCAATCCATGCCAAGAATCACATCAAGACTCGCTGAATGGAGAAGGATAAGGTTAAGCTAAGAACCCTACCCCTTCGATCTCGATAGGAACATCCCTACACTCAGATTCACTCTCAACTCCGAACCAGAGAGCGAATGAGTAAGCGGGACCGACAATGGAGAGAAAAGAAGCTCACCAACAGCAACAAAAGACTCGAAACAAAGGAATGAGATGCTCTGAATCAAACAAGACAAATAGCAGGTGAGAGTTAACGAAAGTGTACCTAGAACAACGTCGGGTGCCTCCTGAGCCTCCTCGGTGGTGACGGCGTTGACGCGACCACTACCCACTCCTGGTAGCGGGGCGATCTTGGTCTGCGAAGATCCACCTCCTTGCCGCGTCCTCCATTAGGGCGAGGGCTGCCCGTCTTCTTAGGGCAATTATTTGCATAATGGCCCTTCCGCTCTGAAGAAACAAGTGACATTGGCCGCCGGATTGCGGGGGCCACTCTGCGGCAAAGACGCGTGGCTCGGGCACGGCTGCGAAGGACGAGGAACAGGCGGTGACCTCGGGGTCTTGAGGATCGAGATCGAACCCAAGACCGCCGGCGAGGCGGAAGAACTGGCTGAAGTCTTGTAGGTCTCCCACTTGCGCTTACGGGAATCCATAAGCTCTCGAGCCGCATGCTCAGCGACGATGGCCTTGTCGACCAAGGTCTGGAAATCGGAAAGTCGACAATGGATAGCTTGTCCTTGACTCCTCGGACAAGCCACGCTGAACTTGGCACCTTAGCCATATCGGTGGCCATATCCTCGGGAGCATAACGAGCTAGATGGTTGAACTTCGTATACATACTCCATGGTGAGCTCGCCCTTGCTTGAGCGCAAGAAACTCCCCTTCTTGATCTCCATCAAGCCGGCAGAATGTGAGCCCGACGGAAGGCGGTCAAAACTCCTCCCAAGAAACGGTGTGGTCTATGGGCTGCATGGCGAAAAGCTCTCCCACCATGACAAAGCTGCACCCTCAAGCTGGTGCGATGCAAGCAGCGCCTTCTCGTGCTCTGCACTGCGCTATCTGGCTTCCGCTCCACAAGACGGCCAATCGTCCGCATCCAAAGGGTCCTCAGACCGAGAAAAGGTAGGGGGCTGAGTACGAAGGAACTCAGTGAGGCCCCCACGAGACTGATGGGCATTCCCTTGCCCAGATCCTCGAAGCTCCGGAAAGTGCGGTGGTGTTGCGCGATGGCGTCGATAGAACTCTCTCACATCCGCGCCATTGCGCTCGATCTAAAGAAGAACCTCGGCCATGGTCGGAGGAGGAGGAAGCTCCTCGTCCGGACCACCGATCGCCTTGGCCACTACGAGTCGTCCCGCCATCTGTTACAAGAAATTTTGGTTAGCATCTAGACCAAAACAAAGCCTTAAAGAAAGCAAAAGCGATCGACTAGGGAATGGAATATCACCCTAAGCGAAAGCCAAAACAGCGAGTAAATCAACTTTAGAAGCTTCTAAAAGACTCTAAAAACAGCCAAGAAACACCACAGGCAAAGCTCAACTTCTCAACTCAACTAACCCGTATTGAATGAACGAGTAATTGATCGAGAAGATTAATAATCAGATGGTAAGATGAGATCTAAACTATTAGAGAGCAAGGTTAATGCAGCGAAATAAGTGTTAGATACTTGGCTAACTAGTATCACATCTTACCCTTTTATTCCCACAAATTTTAGTTGATTTAACCTCTCATTTTCTACCTTAATTCCCAGTTTCGAGTTGTTGCTCTTAAGTCTACCTTGTTGGTTCAATCCCCCGGCTCAGAACTAAGCACGAACCAGGGTTGTCCACAAGTGAAAATGGTCATAGAAGGAGTAGAATTTCTAGCCAACCTTATCCTTTTGGACACGAGGTCCCTAGATGTGATCTTGGGCATGGGTGGCTAGCTAACCACCATGCCATGTTGGATTGTAGTGGCAAAAGTATCTCTTTGACCAGCCCTAGTGGTGCCCTTTGTGAAGTTTTCGCCACCTCGGAGAAACTCCAAGGAGCCCTATCTTGTAGTGCTCAAGTTCAAGTTTTGGAGGATGTCCTGTTGTTAAAGAATTTGTGGATGTGTTCCTGATGAGCTCCCGGGAATGCCCCCAGACAGAGACCTTGAGTTTGTCATAAACCTTGTCCTGTGGACCTCCGCCATCTCCAAAAGGCCCTCAGATTGCATGTTGATGATCATGTGGAGTTGAAGAAGAAGTTGGAAGACTTGCGAGCAAGGGTTTTATTAGACCTAGCTCCTCACCTTGGGGAGCCCAGTGATTTTGTGCCTAAAAAGGATGGCACTCAAAGGATGTGTGTGGACTCTGAGCTCTCAATGATGTCACCATCAAGAACAAGTATCCTTTGCCAAGAATTGATGATTTATTTGATCAATTGAAGGGGCTCTTTGTGTTTTCCAAGATAGATTTGAGAACAGATATCACCAACTTAAGATTCGCAAGGAAGACATCCTAAGACAGCTTTTTTCAACTAGGTATGGGTTATTTGAATTCATTGTCATGTCTTTTGGGCTGACCAATGCCCTGCCTATTTCATGAATTTGATGAACCGAGTGTTCATGGAGTACCTAGACAAGTTTGTCATTGTCTTTATTGATGACATTCTAGTGTATTCCAAGAGTGAAGAGGAGCATACAAGCCATCTCTTTTCGGTTTTGGAAAAGCTAAGAGCTCATCAGCTCTTTGCCAAATTTAGTAAGTGTGAGTTTTGGCTAAAAGAAGTGGTCTTTTTGGGGCATGTTTTGTCGAAAGAATGAGTGTCTGTCAACCCTAGTAAGGTTCAAGATGTGCTCAATTGGGAACCCCCTAGGACCGTGCCTCAAGTTCGAAGTTTTCTTGGCATGGCCGGTTATTACAGAAGGTTTATTGAAGGCTTCTCCCGGATTGCAAAACCTCTCACTCAAATTGTTAAAGAAAGAAAAGAAGTTCCTTTGGATCTCAGTTGTGAACAGAGCTTCCAAGAGCTCAAGAGAAAGTTGACCTCTGCCCCAGTTTTGGTTCTTCCAGATGTCAGGAAAGATTTCGAAGTTTATTGTGATGCATCAAAGCAAGGACTTGGCTGTGTTCTAATGCAGACGTAAAGGTGGTAGCTTACGCTTCAAGGCAGCTTGAAGCCTCATGAAGCAAACTACCCTACTCATGACCTAGAGTTGGTCATTGTGGTTCATGCCTTAAAAATTTGGCGCCATTACCTCATTGGTAATGTGTGAAATTTACATGACCACAAAAGCCTAAAGTACATCTTTACACAAGCAGATTTGAATTTGAGGCAGAGAAGGTGGCTTGAGCTTATTAAGGACTACAATGTGGGAATTCACTACCACCCAGGCAAGGCCAATGTGGTGGCAGATGCTTTGAGTAGAAAAGTTTATGTCAATACTTTGATGGTTAAGGAGAGCCAACCTGCCTTGTATGAAGAATTCTTGAAGCTTAGACTTGAGTTAGTGGAAGAAGGGTTTTTGGCAGCTCTAGAAGTGCAACCTACCTTGCAAAAACAGATCAAGGCAGCCCAAGATGGAGATGCTAGCATCCAAGGGATCAAGACCAACATAAGAGAAGGGAAGGCTGCAAGGTTTTCTATAGATGACCTAGGTGCGGTCTGGTTTGATAAGAGGCTCTGTGTGCCCAATAACACGGAGCTCAAGGGTATGATACTTAAAGAAGCACATGAGGCATTGTATTCCATACACCCAGGAGCTTCGAAAATGTACCAAGATGTCAAGGAATTGTACTGGTGGCCGAAAATGAAGAAGGAAATAGCAGATTTTGTGGCCAAATGTGACACTTGCCAAAGGTTAAGCGATTGCACCAAAGACACGGAGGACTCTTAGTGCCCTTACCCATACCCGAGTGGAAGTGGGAAGAGATCGGCATGGATTTTATTACTGGTTTACCTCGTACCCAAGCTGGTTTTGATTCTATTTGGGTCATAGTGGATAGATTAACAAAAATGGCTCACTTTATTCTGTGAAGACTACTTATTCGGAGACAAGCTAGCGAAATCTACATGGCAAAAGTGGTGTGCCTTCATGGTGTTCCAAAGAAGATAGTCTCGGATAGAGGATCTCAATTCACCTCCAAGTTTTGGCAAAAGCTACATGATGCCTTGGGCACCGACCTCAACTTTAGTCTGACATACCATCCTCAAGCAGATGGCCAAGCGAGAGAGTTAACCAAGTCCTTGAGGACATCTTTGAGAGCTTGCGCTCTAGAAAGACAATCTAGTTGGGACAAGATGTTACTATATGAATTTTCCTATAATAACAGACTACCAAGCGAGTCTCCAAATGTCCCTTTGAAGCTATTTATGGGAGAAAGTGTAGGACTCCTTGTCTTGATGCAGAATCGGGTGAAGGCCAAGTTCTTGGCCTGGACTTCTTTGAAAGAAGCCGAGGATCAAGTGAGATCAATTAGGGAGAAGTTAAAGGCTGCTCAAGCTAGGCAAAAGAGTTCTGCAGATGTTAGGCGTCGAGACCTAACTTTTGTCCCGGAGACGGTGTCTACCTCAAGGTTTCACCTCTCAAAGGTATGCAATGTTCGAGTTAGTGGGAAGCTTGCTCCAAGATTTATCGGACCCTTTCGATCCTTGCAGAAGGGGTGAAGTAGCCTACCGCTTGGACCTCCCTCCTCGACTTCTTTGGAGTTCACAATGTGTTCCATGTGTCACAGCTTGAAGAAATGCTTGCGAATGCCAGAGGACCAAATGCCTTTAGAAGTGGACCTCCAAGAAGACCTCACTTACAGAGAGCACCCCATCAAGATTACGGCGTGTGCGAGAGAGTTACCGAGCAAGACCATCAAGTTGTGCAAGGTGCAATGGAACAACCACTCCGGCCGAGGCGACATGGGAGCGAAGAGGACCTCGGGAAGGAGTTCCCCACCTATTCCTAGCTCGGCTGAATCTCGGGTCGAGATTCCCTTAAAGGTGAAGGTTTGTAACGTCCGTTTTCTTTTAAGTCCTTGCCAAGTTTTCAAAATAAAAGTAACCATTTGGCTTTATTGAGAATCCAAAGCTTAACCCGAGATTTTTGAATCTGGAGAGTTCAATTGGAAATAATCAAACCTTAACTAAGTCGTTGTTGGTGTTCCTTCTTTGGTTGTGGCTCTCTGTGGTGTCTTTGCCGCCCTCGGGTTGTGGTTCTCCTGCTTTTACGTGTGCCCCGGTTCGCCTCTTCTCTCTCTCTCTCTCTCTCTTAACTTCCTTTGTTGGTTCAATCTCTTTGAGATCCGCCTCTCTCACATCTCCCCTCTGTTGAAACCTCTCCCTTGCTTGGGGTTTTCTGTCAAGGACCCACTCGGTTTGTGTTTCAAAACATCTTTGGCCCCCCCCCAAGCCACGCTTGGTTTTGCTTCTTTAGACCTCCCCTTGTTGAGATCTAGCCGCTCAGACCTCCCCTTGTTGAGATCTAGCCGCTCAGACCTCCTCTTGTTAGGATCTGGCCTTTAGGACCTCCTCTCTGGAGATCTTAGCCGTCCAGGTTCTCCTTTAGTGGGATCCAAAGGTTTCGACCTCCTTAGGTCCAAGACCTCCTCCTTGATCCTTGCTGGTCTTTTGTAAAGACCACCCTCCTAACCTTGAATATTCTGTTAAGTCGGGACCTCCACCGCACCCTTTGATCTGGACCGTTGAGGTCCTCCCTTTGAGATCTTCACCGTTAGATCTCCCTTTTGGAGATCTACTCGTCAGGACCTCCCTGCACCCTTTGATCTGGACCGTTGAGGTCCTCCTCTTTGAGATCTTGACCGTTAGATCTCCCTTTTGGAGATCTACTCGTCAGGACCTCCCTGCACCCTTTGATCTGGACCGTTGAGGTCCTCCTCTTTGAGATCTTGACCGTTAGATCTCCCTTTTGGAGATCTACCCGTCAGACCTCCTGCACCCTTTGATCTGGACCGTTGAGGTCCTCCCTTGAGATCTTGACCGTTAGATCTCCCTTTTGGAGATCTACTCGTCAGATCTCCTCCGCTCTTTGATCTGGACCGTTGAGGTCCTCCCCTTGAAATCTTGACCCTTAGACCTCCCTTGTGCAGGTCCGAGTGTCAGGGCCTCCTCGTTGTGAGCTTTGAGGACTTCTTGTCCAGGACCTCTTCTTGAGTCCTTGGACCTCCTGTCCAGGACCACCCCCTTTGAGTGTCTTGGACCTCTTGCCTAGGACCTCGCAGTGGTCTTTGGCGGGAATGACCCTTTTTCGGTGGGGCCACCTCTTTGACCAGTGGTGCACCCCTTTTTGACTGGCCCCACTTGCCAGCCCCTCTTCACCTTGTAATTATTACTCTTGCCTCAGAACTCTGTGCGCATTTAATAGGTGTCGGGTCACATTAAATGCAAATCACATCCGAGGTACTTTATTCAATTCTTTTGGGCAAGCCTTGCCCTAGTTGTCCCGATTGCCTACACGTCATTGAACCTTTTTCTTGGTGCACTCCACCAACTCCGCTATATATAGCCCGGGAGGCGAGCCTTTGTAATCTTTGCTCATTTCTTCCTTCCCTGCCTCCTCTGCTCGGTTCTTCCTTGCGCAAGACCCTCCCCAGGAGCTCTTTGAGGCGGTGTTAAGCCTCTTGGTTTCCTTTTGGCTGAGTTGGTTTGAGTTCCTTTTTGGTTCTTTTGTTGTTCTCTGGCTTAGTGTGGTTTTGCTTATTTGGTTCTCTTGCGAACGTGTAGATCACGAGTTCGAGGAAATCTTGGACCCAGCTCTTGCTGCAGAAGGCTCTCCACTACTTGACCAAGGCAAGCCACAGACCTCCTTTTGATCATCTTGAACCAAGTTTTGCAAATGTATTTCGGTTTTACTTTATGATGCATGGCTATGTTTATAAGAAAATGGTTTGGGCTGTAGTTTCTTGCCTACTTGCTGTTATGCCTCCTTTGTACCTTGTCTCCATCATGTTGTCATGTTCACCTTGTGAGCCTTAGGGTGGATAATTTAGTTGGTGTTCTCTGTTATTTGCCAACATGGGTGCCGTAGGTCTATATAGCCTCGCTTAGAAAACGTGGTTTGAGCGTATCATGCTTCATCTCTAATAATCTTGACTAATAAGTTATGAAATGTGTGGTTGGTGCCATTGTTGAGCAGCTATGGCGGGATGCCTAAGTCAGGTCGATCGTGGTGTGAGACCACTTGGTTAAAATTTGTGTGCCAAGACTGGGTGGTCTTTTGGCATGGGCTAATACAACTTGTTTTGCTAAGACAAGAAGGCAGGGAGTGAGTAGTGGGTGCTGTGCACACTGGATTGTGGAAGTCTTGCCTTAGCACAATTAAGAACTTCACTTTGTGTCTGTTGAACTGGGCCAATTAGTGCAACCACAAGATCATTTTATGGGAATGGTCTGGGCTGAATAATTAGCAATGAGATGGATTGGGGCTGTTTTGGTTGAGCGTGTGATTCAGTTGGCGCAAGAGGGGCACCCCATAACCCCGTGGTTTCTAGACCCTTTGGAGGGATTGTGAGACCTTAGCGGGCAGCCCTAGTCGGTTCAAAGCTTTGTAAAGGCCTTGCCGCGCTCTCTAGACTACTCACCTTAGGAAGTGAGCAAGGGTTACCAGAACCCATCCGCTAGAGATCGTGGATTGTGGGTAAAGTTGTACACCTCTGTAGTGTAAAAGATCTATTCAATAGCCACGTCCTTGGTCATGGACATGCTCGATTGAAATGGTACAAGGGGTAGGTGTTTCAAAAGCTTGTGCCATCGGACACTTCCATGAGATGCTTTGGCTTTGCCTCGAAGAGACCTTGGCCGGCTCGGAGGGGTCAAGGTTGGCTCGGAGTAGTGGTCGAGGTTGGTTCGGACCTCTGGAATGGGTGTTCGAGGTGGGTTTTGGGTGAGGACACAGCCATTTGGTGTGATCTGACCTCCCCAATTTTTGGTTGTGGCCGTGAGTTCGTGTTCACTCCACCTTTTATTAAAACATCAAAAGTATTATGTATTATGGTTTTACCTTCTTGCCTTTCAATCTATTATTGCTATTATTGTCAAACTTCGGCTGCTTATAAACTAACCATACAGACTCTCCATTGGTAAGTCCTTGCATGAATATTATTGCATCTTTGCTCCTGTGACTTCTTGAGTACATTCTAAGTACTCATGGCTTAAGCCCGTGTCAAAGCAGATTTTGAGGATGACCAAGTGCGAGGCGGTCTGCACCTCTTCGAGGAGGAGTTCTTGACGACTAAGATGCCTAGGGCGTCCTCCACCCGACGACTGTGGTGCTTGTTGGATGGCTTCTGCGTGTTTTGGTGTTTGAGCCCTAGAGCTCCTTGTCGCCAGATTGTAAGTCTTCGTTGGTTTTGTAAGCCCTCGATGGCGCACCTCTTGTTAACAAGCTTGACCATAAGGTCCTATTATATAAGTTCTATTTGTCTGTTTCTTCTTTGTTTGACCTCGTGGTTGTGGTATTGGCTTGTGTTCTTGTGCGAGCTAGATTTGCTTGTCCTGGGACTAGCTCAGATGCACAGGGGCAGGACCACCAGGAGGTCCTACGGGACTTAGCCTGGGAGGTCCTGCCGGACCTCTCTTGGTGATGTGCTGGAGGTGCTACTGCGGCGGTGGCGGCCACGACCTCCAGAGGTCCTCAAGACCTCTGGGAGGTCGATGGCGAGACCAAGACCTCCAGGAGGTCCGCAAGACCTCTGGGAGGTCTGGCGCACCTCCTCGGTGAAGCTCCATGCGGTGCTACCACATCCTTCCGTGGTGACTTGCAGCGCAAAAAAAATGGTCCTCCGGACCTCTTGCGGTACATCACGGGTGGAGTCGTCACATAAGGATCTGCTCAAACTTCGGCAAAAGAGGCACGCAGATGTTAGGCAGCGAGACCTCGCTTTTGTTCGAGAGACCAAGTCTACCTCAAAGTGTCACCTCTCAAGGGTATGCAATGTTCAGAGTTAGTGGGAAACTTGCTCCAAGATTTATTGGACCCTTTCCAGATCCTTGCAGAAGGGTGAAGTAGCCTACAAGTTGGACCTCCCTCCTCATTTCATTGGAGTCCACAATGTGTTCCGTGTCTCATAGTTGAAGAAATGCTTGCGAGTGCGGAGAGGACGAGATGCCTTTAGAAGTGTGGACCTCCAAGAAGACCTCACTTACAGAGAGCACCCCATCAAGATTTTGGACATGTCGAGAGAGTTACAAGGAACAAGACCACCAAGGCGTGCAAGGTGCAATGGAGTAACCACTCTGGCCGAGGCAACTTGGGAGCGTGAAGAGGACCTCAAGAAGGAGTTCCCCACTTGTTCCCTAGCTCGGCTTGAATCTCGGGTCGAGATTCCCTTAAGGGGTGAAGGTTTGTAACGTCCGTTTTCTTTAAAAAGTTTCTTGCCTGGTTTTCAAAATAAAAGTAACCATTTGGCTTTATTGAGAATCCAAAGCTTAACCTGACGTTTTGAAATCTGGAGAGTTCAATTGGAATTAATTAAACCTTAACTAAGTTCTTTGTTGGTGCTCCTTGCTGTTGAGGCTCTCTGTGGTGTCTTTGCTGCCCTCGGGCCGTTGGTTCTCCTGAGCCTCTCTGTGTGTCCACAGGGTTTGTCTCTTCTCTCTTAACTTCCTTTGTTGGGTTGAATCTCTTTGAGATCCGACCTCTCTCTTATCTCCCCTCTGTTGAACCTCTCCCTTGCTTGGGGTTTTCTGTCAAGGACCCGGCTCGGGTTTGTGTTTCAAAACCTCTTTGGTCCCCCAAGCCACGCTTGGTTTTGCTTCTTTTGGACCTCCCTGTGGACCTCTCCACGCTCTCTTGGAACCCCTGAGTTCTCTTGGGCGCTCCAGAGTCTCTCTGGACCTCCCAACGCCCCTTTTGGGACCCTCCTAGACCTCCTCGTGGCTATTTGGACCTCCTTTGTGTCCAAATAGACCTCCTCTATCCTCAAGGACTTTTTACGTGTCCTTGGACCTCCTCCGCGTCCTTTAAGACCTCCCTTGTTGAGATCTAGCTGCTCAGACCTCCCTTGTTGAGATCTAGCCGCTCAGACCTCCCCTTGTTGAGATCTAGCCTCGCACCTCCCTTGTTGAGATCTAGCCGCTCGAGACCTCCCCTTGTTGAGATCTAGCCGCCTGACCTCCCTTGTTGAGATCTTAGCTGTCCAGGTCCTCCCTTAGTTGGATCCAAAGGTTCCGACCTCCTTAGGTCCAAGACCTCCTTAGCGCTTAGACCCATCTTTGACTCTCGTGGTCAGATCGCTTGAGGCCTTGCCTTCTTAACCTTAGGACCATCCGATGTGGTTTGGATGGCCTGATCCTAAGAACACGTTAGTTTGGTCCAAACGTTCCTATCCTTTTGGGCCGCCTGATTTCAATCGAGCAGCTCTGCTTTGTTCTTGCGTTTTCCTTGTTTCGGGACCTCCTCCTGGTTGTTGTGCAAAGACCACCTCCTCGGTCCTTGCTGGTCTTTTGTAAGGACCACCCTCATAAATCAGGATATTCCTGTTGGTCAGGACCTCCCCTGCACCCTTTAATCTGGACCGTTGAGGTCCTCCCCTTTGAGATCTTGATCGTAGATCTCCCGTTTTTTGAGATCTACTCGTCAGGACCTCCCCTGCACCCTTTAATCTGGACCGTTGAGGTCCTCCCCTTTGAGATCTTGACCGTAGATCTCCCCTTTTTGGAGATCTACTCGTTAGGACCTCCCACCGTAGATCTCCCCTTTTTGTAGATCTACTCGTCAGGACCTCCCTGCACCCTTTGATCTGGACCGTTGAGGTCCTCCTCTTGAAATCTCTACCCTTAGACCTCCCTTGTGCAGGTCTCAGCGTCAGGACCTCCTCGTTGTGAGCTTTGAGGACCTCTTGTCCAGAACCTCCTCTTGAGTCCTTGGACCTCCTGTCCAGGACCTCCCCCTCTAAGTGTCTTGGACCTCTTGCCCAGGACCTCACAGTGGTCTTTGGCAGGGATGACCCTTGCGGTGGGGCCACCTCTTTGACTGGTGGTGCACCCTTTTGACTGGCCCCACTTGCCAGCCCCTCTTCACCTTGTAATTATTGCTCTTGCCTCAGAACTCTGTACGCATTTAATAGGTGTCGGGTCACATTAAATGCAGTCACATCTGAGGTACTTTATTTCAATTCTTTTAGGGCAAGCCTTGCCCTAGTTGTCCCGATTGCCTACACGTCACTGAGTTTTCCTTGTGGTGCACTAATGAGGACATCGACCCTAAGGATACAACCACGACTTTGAGAAGACCTACGACCGGTTCTGTAGGGTCTATGACCAGCTCTGTAGGGACTACGACCAGCTCTGCAGGGTCTACGACCACTTCCAGAAGACCTACGACCAGCTTTGCAGGGTTTACGACCACTTCCAGAAGACCTACGACCAGCTCTGCAGGGTCTACGACCACTTCTAGAAGACCTACGACCAGCTCTGCAGGGTCTACGACCACTTCAAGAAGACCTACAACTACTACTTCAACTCAATCTTCCACAGTTGGACTTGCGGTCTCCACTTCAACTCAATCTTCCACAGTTGGACTTGCGGCCACAGCAATACCATTTTATCCAATTGGACCACGCTACTTCTACTCCTACAAGCCGAGCTATGTCTACATGCCTGGCGCCAGATTTACATACCATGGTCTCACGTCACCAATTATTAGCCCACTAGCTATGTAATATATGGGTGACTTGGCCCTAAGGCCCATGTGATGGCCGACCACCCTGAGGCTGCCTTTGCTCACGTGAACGATGCAGTGAAACGATTCGCCGCCCTAGGGTTCCCACCTCCTCACGTTCCCCTATATATGTGCGGCGCCGCCATAGTTTAGGGTTGGGTTTTTCTTAGATTATACGCCACTTGCGGTTTAGCGCTTGTTGGTTTGAGAACCCCACTTGTGAACTTCATCTATATTCGCAATATAATTCAGATTGCATCTACCTTGTTCTTGTGAGTTGCTTCGATTGCTTGCAGGAATCATAACCCTCGTGGTAAGGTTGATCACGTGCAAGCGTGGTTGATAACGACAGTCGTGCGGGTGTAGCGAATTGCGAGGTGACGATCTGCTGGTCGGAAGCCTCAAAGCGTCAACGTCCTCACGACGAACTCAATCGAACCTATCGGAAGATCGGGCCACCGTGATTCATCATGCACACTACCAACTTCGGCTATATAAAGCCTGGGCGGGCAAGCCTTTGTAACCTGTTGCTCATTTCTTCCTTCCCTGCCTCATCTGCTCAGTTCTTCCTTGTGCAAGACCTTTCCCAGGAGCTCTTTGAGGCTGTGTTAAGCCTCTTGGTTTCCTTTTTGGCTGAGTTGGTTTGAGTTCCTTTTGGTTCTTTTCAAGTTCTCACGGCTTAGTGTGGTTTTGCTTATTTGGTTTTCTTGCGAACGTGTAGATCACGAGTTTGAGGAGATCTTGGACCCGGCTCTTCTTTGCGAAGGCTCTCCTTTGCTTGACCAAGGCAAGCCACAGATCCCCTTTGATCATCTTGAACCAAGTTTAAGTAAATGTATTTCGGTTTTACTTTATCATGCATAGCTACGTTTATATGAAAATGGTTTGGGCTGTAGTTACTTGCCTACTTGTTGTTATGCCTCCTTTATACCTTGTCTCCATCATGTTGTCATGTTCACCTTGTGAGCCTTAGGGTGGATAATTTAGTTGGTGTTCTTTGTTATTTGCCAACATGGGGGCCGAGGGTCTTATCTGACCTTGCTTAGAAAGCGTGGTTCGAGCGTATCATGCTTCATCTCTAATAATCTTGAATAATAAATTATGAATTGTGTGGTGGTGCCATTGTTGGCAGACTATGGCGGGATGCCTAAGTCAGTGTTGACCATGGTGTGAGACCACTTGGTTAAAATTTGTGTGCCGGTGGGTGGTCTTTTGGCATGGGCTTATACAAATTGTTTCTTTGAGGCAAGAAGGCGGGGAGTGAGTAGTGGGTGCTTTGCACACTTGGTTGTGGAAGTCTTGCCTTAGCACAACTAAGGACTTCACTTTGTGTCTTGAACTGGGCCAAGCAAAGGCAACCACAAGATCATTTTGTGGGAATGGTGCAGGCTGAATAATTAGCAATGAGATGGCTTGGGGCTGTTGTGGTTGAGCGTGTGATTAGTTGGCGCAAGAGGGGCACCCGTAACCACGTGGTTTCTAGACCCTTTGGAGGGATTGCGAAACCTTAGCGGGCAGCCCTAGTCGGTTCAAAGCTTTGTAAAGGCCTTGCTGTGCTCTCTAGATTGCTCACCTTAGGAAGTGAGCAAGGGTGGCCGGAACCCGTCTCGCTAGAGGCCGTGGATTGTGGGTAAAGTTGTACACCTCTGCAGAGTGAAAGATCTATTGAAATAGCCAAGTCCTTGGTCATGGACATGCTTTCGATGAAAATGGTGCAAGGGGTAGTTGTTTGAAAATTTGGTGTCATTTGGGCACTCTGTTGAGATGCCTTAACTTTGCCTCGAAGAGACCTGGCCGGCTCTAGAGGGTCGGGGTTGGCTCGGGTAGTGGTCGAGGGACCTGCTTGGACCTCTTGAGTGGGTGCTCTTGAGTGGTTGTTGGGTGAGGACACAGCCCTTGGTGTGACCAGACCTCCCCATGTGTGGTTGTGGGCGTGGTGGTGCTCCTCCACTTTTCAACTTTAATCTATTATGTATTATGGTTTTACCTTCTTTGCTTTTCAATCTATTACTATTTTTATTGTTCAAATCGGCTTTGCAAAACTAACCATACAGCTCTCCATTGGTAAGTCCTTGCATGAATATTATTGCATCTTTGCTCTCTGTGACTTGCTGAGTACATTCCAAGTACTCATGGCTTAAGCCCTGTGTCAAAGCAGATTATGAGGATGATCAAGTGCAGGGCAGTGCAGACCTCTTCGAGGAGGAGTTCTTCGACGACTAAGCTGCCTAGGACGTCCTCCACCCGACAGCCTGTGGTGCTTGTTGGATGGCTTTTGCGTGTTCCTGGTGTTTGAGCCTAAAGCTCCTTGTTGCAGTTGCAAGTCCTTGTTGGTATTGTAAGCCCTCGATGGCGAGACCTCTTGTTAACAAGCTTGGCCATAAGGTCCTATTATATAAAGTTTAATTTATGCCTTCATCTTTGTTTGACCTCGTGGTTGTGGTATTGGCTTGTGTTCTTGTGCGGGCTAGCTCTGTTGTCACAGGACTAGCTCGAGATGCAGGCGGGACCACCAGGAGGTCCTTCTAGACTTAGCTTTGGGAGGTCTGCGGACCTCTCTTAGTGATGTGCTGGAGGTGCTACCGGCGGGTGGCGGCCACGACCTCCGGGAGGTCCTCAAGACCTCTGGGAGGTCGATGGCGGACCAAGACCTCCAGAGGTCCATAAGACCTCTGGGAGGTCTGGCGAACCTCCTCGATAAAGCTCCATGCGGTGCTACCACATCTTTCCGTGGTGACTTCGCAGCGCAAAAAAAAAATGGTCCTCCCGGACCTCTTGCGATACATCACAGGGTGGGTCGTAACACAGCTCGCCACCAAAAGTGTTAAATCCAAAATCGAAGATTCATCATGAAAACCTTTTCTACTTTCCAAGTAGGCAGTTTACAAATAAACACCATGTAAGCCAAAGGATAAATCACTCGAATGCCCAAATCAATCATTTCCTTTGTTTTTCTGAACCGGAAAGAGCCACAAATGTCAACATAACGCCAACTCAAATTGCAAATGACCTCTGTCATAAATACACAGCTCAGACAAGAATCGAGAAATAATTTCACTACCCGAGAAATCATTCTTTTCAAATTTCTTTTAGGAATAAACTTTCTCTCAAATCATGGGATTCCAAACCATCGCATAACACACTCACTCATTTCTCTTAAATTGGCAACTTCAACGCTATGCTCAAACCGAATACATCATCCACACCTTTGTAGAGAAACTCTCCTAACCCCGCAAGAACATACTCTAGCCAACTTCTCTACCGACAGAATTACTTTGATAAATAATTTCCAATGCACCTCATCGTGGATTTCATCCACAATCACATCACACCAAATCTGTTAAGAATAATCAACATGAAATTCACGTCACACAATATTCGGAATCTATTTTTGTTCTACTACTTCTACACATAGTCATTGGGCAAACAAGGCTCTAGCATAAAAATGCAAAGCCCAAATTCAACCTCCAAGACTCCTACAATGAACTCCTCATATAAAAGATAGGGAAGTCCTCATATTCAATCACTAAAATTCCCACAATCCAAACATACTCAATCATTAACATCAACGTATAAACATATTCTCGACCAAATTATCTTTAGAAGGATTCTGACTTCCAAACGTTTACTCACTACAGCCAAGTCATACCTAACCATAACTCAACGCTCCCTGCTATCCCATTAATTGCCATAGCGATTAGATTACTTCGCTAATCCTACTTTCATTAAACTACACCATCATACTTTACCTGCACACAACCTTGCAAATTACCCAATCGCGATACTCGAATAAATTGATCAAAATTCCCATACTTTCGATAATTCTAATATTCCACCAAAATGAACAAAAAATCTTGAACCACAAATCACTATAAGTTCTACTAGTTGCAACAACGTAATCAGTTAGCTCCAAAGGCAAACATTCTATTTAAATCAAATCCGAAACGAGGATTATTCTAAGAAATCAATTTATCACTCAATGCATCTCAAACAACTTGACACCTAAAGTCTTACCAAAATCAACTACTTGACCACCACTATCTAGTTGCCATTATACATCTTAAAAGACTTTACAACACAAATCGGTTAATTCTTTCTCAGAAGAAAATATAGTTGGAAACAATTTTCAACACATAGAAAAATATTTACCGCTCGCAGTAGACACAAGACCAAAGAAAATAGTCAAATAACTAAGATCTCGAAATACAAAAGACGAGACCACAATTGCGTGCACAAGTCCCATAAGAAGAGAATTTCAACCCTCAATGAATAAGAATTAAACATTGCTATTGAAACTCAAGAAACTCTTAAGCGACAATGACAGAAAAGTTATGCACACTTCAATAAGTTGCAAATTACAAAGCCTAACTCCAACCTCAAATACTTCTACTAGACTCTTTCCTTGACCAAATAAAACTTTTTTTCTTTGATTACAATACCATTCTGCCAACTTAGACAAAAAGAGCTTTTAAGTCCAAATCATTTGAATCACTTAAGAACCAGTAGAACTTTCCAACACATCACTATGCTCGAACCAATTTCAGCTGCCACATAAATCCTGAACTCCAAAAGATCACGAGTTCAAAACTCAAAACATTTCATTTAAATGATATCACGGAAGACGATAAATTCCTTTACTTGTAAAAGAATCAACACTACCCTCACCATCTCATACTCATAGTCTTACTAACCTCATCATTATATACTCTTAGCATGAATCATCATAGCCTACTATCCCATCATAAACCTTTCCAAAAGAACACAATAACTTATTTCATAATGTTTTTTTATCTCAATAAGATTGCAACAATCAACTTGTTCAAGAGAATATCTAATACACAAACCACCTGTGACAGCCCAAAAATACATAAAGGCAAAAATGAGGGATTTTTAAAAACTTTTTGTCTAATGCCTGTTGTCGTTCCATTTGTTTGCATATTTGAGAGTTATTGGTGTACATTTTTTATCTTTTCTGCTCTCGTGATTTGATCTACCATTGTGATAGGATCTCACCAAGTGAATACCAGGATTTTAGCTAATCTAAAGTCATGTTATTCTACCTCTTTCCAAGTTCTTCTAGTTTCATCCTTTCTTTATATCTCTCCTTGGGCTAAAGGCTGATCGGTCAAGCACTGGTCCGACACGCCCGCTCCCGTGCATTCCTCTCCTGTTCCTCCGACCAGCAGTGGTCAAGCCGGGGCAGCCATGCCTCTCACTCGTGCGCTGCGTGCGCCAGGTTAAAGCCACAGCATGGTGCTATCCATCGGCCATTAATAGCCATCACCTAGGAGGTCACTCAGCTACCCATACCGTCCACAGCCTCACCCACTCTTCCTCGTCGAATGTGCCAAGGTGCATGCACATATTTTGCTCCAAGCCCCATAGTGCTTTCCTTTGCCATTCAAGTGTTAGTCTCACTTCCTTCCTCTTCCAAGAGAGCTTGAGCACCAGCCCGGCTCCAGCGCTCGCCTCTGTCAAGTGCCACCACATCGCCGCCTTCTCCATTGACAACCATCGGTAAGATCACTCCCACATAGTGTGCATACACCCACACCCAAGCCCCAAAGTGGCATTTTCTCCTCAATTAACTCTTCTCCTTAATCCACAGGAATAGCCTTGGATAATGTTTCTCTTCCCCTTCGACCAGGACACTCTAAGACCTCCCAGAAGGACCACCTACTTGCTTTCACAGAGTGCCTTGAAGAGTAAGGACCACTCTCCTTCCTCAAGCCACTATTTCAGCACGGAGACCTCTCGCTGACGCTGTCCACCGTCGAAGGCTCAACTCCAGCTAGCCCGTCCTCTAGTCCTGTGCTGGTAAGTTCGTAGTGGCCAGATATTCTTCCTAGTTCGAGCCGCCTTGTTCTTTCTTGGATGTTTCTCTGGTTCTTCCTTTTGCTGTTCCAATAGTTCAATCAATTGCGATAATGCAGTCGAATCTTTGTATCTTTTGGCCACCCTTGTGTAATCGATCACTTCTCTTGATCGACTACGCATGGTTAACACTCCCACGACCTCCCTCCTTGCACAGACCTCCCATTTTACAAAGACCACCTTCGTGGCCGCGATCTCCCCTCTTACAAAGACCACCTCCGTGGTCGCAACCTTCCATTTTACAAAGACCACCCTCTTGGTCTTTTGCAAAGACCACCCTCTTGGTCACGACTATTGGAATTAATCCTTCATGTATTAGATGTATTCAATCCTAGTTTGAGTCGAAATCAGTTAGTAGATGAGTCCGAGTCGTACTCGTAGAAAATGTGTCCGAGTGTGGTTTTGAGTCCTTGTACTCAAGCCTATAAAAGAGTCTTGTATCGATGTAAGAAGTCGAGAGTTGAGAAAAGCAGTAAAACCAAAAAAGTGCAGCAATTGCTCCCGAAACCAATCGCGTATTTTTCCGCCTCGAGCACTATTCATTACGACCACTGTTCATCCAAGCATTGTTCATAATAGTATTGTTCACCCGAACACTATTCATCCAAGTACTGTTCATCCCGAATGCTGGTTGAAAGGTTACGAGCTGCTCGTGGTCATAGGGAGAGGAGGATTGACTACATCTTGGTCGTAAGAGTTTGGACTAGTCGCGGAGAGTTCCGACCACCTGGTCGTAGGTGGTACGACCACAACGACCTCCCCTAGTCGTAACGCTCTCACGACCTCCCCAAATTGTAATGCTCCCATGACCTCTCCAGGTCGTAACACTCGCACGACCTCCTCAAGTTGTAGCGCTCTCACGACCTCCCTTGGTCCTAGTATCTCTCGGACCTCCCCAAGTCCAAGCGCTTCCAAGACCTCCCTAGTTCTGATGCTTCCAAGACCTGCCTACAGTTACAATGATTCCAGACCACCCAGTCTCGGCCTTCCAAGACCTCCCCTAGTTACGGTACTTCCAAGACCTCCCTTGGTTACAGTGATTCTAGGACTTCCCCTGGATACAGTGATTCCAGGACCTCCCCTGGCTACGGTGATTCTAGGACCCCCCTGGTCACAGTACCTCTAGGACCACCCCAAGTCATAGTACTTCCACGACCTCCCTATCGTATCCTTTTAGAAACACAGTAGCTTCTACGACCACCACAGATCCGACGACCACTAAGTTTACCACCATAGATCCGATGACCACTAAGTTTTCAACTATGCTGGTCTAATATTCCAATGTATGATTTTGCATTATTTGGAGTTCTTTGCATATTGGAAAACGATTTAAGTTTGAATATGTGCTCATTTGCCTTTCCGGTTGTTTTGCGATTATAGAAGCTGAGGCGATTGAAGAACCATTCGTTGATCAGTATCACGACCAGCAGCACTCTGAACAAGGTGAGTCAACACTTTGATCATAATGCACCTACCTTTTGCAAATTATGTTGCTTTAAATTAAGAAATTGCATTGCTATGTTTTATCAAACTAAATTGGTCTAGCTCATAGTTAATGCCTTAACAGTAATTGTGTATAAACTTCCAACCCTTAAACTTGGACACTATCCTTTGTCACCCTAGACTTAATGGATTACATACTAGTTAATAAGTTTGTATCTAAGTGTCATGCTTAGCCTTGCTTAGATACAATGTCATGCAGGCATTAAATCGCCCGACCACTATCCTTAAAAACTTTGGAAAATGATTTGGGCAGTAAGGCTGGGAGCCTGGCTGGTATGTTGAAGTAAATAGTTATTTTCCAAAACAAATAAAACCTGAAAACTATTTTTGACTTGGGCGGCTGGTAAGAGTGCTGGTGCTGGGGGCACGAGAGATGGTTGGCATGTGGATGTATCGCCCAAGTCAGTAAAGGACCGAATCTGGTGATGACCTCTCATGTAAAAACAGTGCAACCACAAGTCTATAATGGGTACGACCTGGCCAACTAATTTGCTCGCCTCAACGTGGCTCTGCCGTTGGGTGGAATGCGGGTGCATAGTCGGGGGAGAACGAAGCCACAGGAACTGCAATGGCACAAGAGGGGGCCTCCTGAGAGTCAACGGGAGCGACTCCAGGCCATGGAAACCTTAGTGTAGTGGATGGAGTGCGTCGAGGTTGAGCATTGTAAGGCCTTGTGGTAATCTCTCCTTAATTCACATGTCTAAGGAAACGTGTGTATATATCAAGATGATTACCTCTTGTGGGTAAAGTGTGCGAACTCTGCAGAGTAAGAAAACTATCTAGATAGCCGTGCTCACGGTCAAGAGCGGTACTAAAAACTTGCTGGATATAGTTTTCATTTTCATAAAACCATTTGTGAAGGAAAGGAAGGATGGGGTGGGACCCCAGGGTTTTGAGAAAAGCCTAGTCGGGGACCAGTGGTAATTGAAAATCCTGGTCAGGGACCAGTGGTAATTATGGGATAACCCGAGCATTGAGTGGATGGAGCCACTCAATGGTATAGGAGGTAGGACCTCCACTAGTACTCTACAAATGAAAACACGTTTCTGAAAGCAGATTGTAACAAAATGCTAGGTCACAGGATTTCCTATTAAGTCTATTTCAAACTTGGCTTTATGCAAATAAAAGAACCCCAAGCTTCCCTTGATCAACCGTGCATCTATACAACTGCATTGTGTGTTGGCTCGCGAGTACGGTTGTGTACTCAGGCTCTGCCAATATAATCTTTTCAGACCCAAATGATCAAGACCCCTACCAGTACTTCATGGAGGCTGAACTAGATGATGGTGGAGATAATGAAGCTTAGGCCGGGACCCCCAGTCGCTTGCCTGTGGGCAGAGCGAATGGATCCACCACGATCTATTTTATTTTCGCACTTGTCTTCTATTCCGTACTCTTGACTTTTGTAAAACTCTTGCCTATGTGGCGCTTTTGTAAACAGTTGGCTGCCCGGCCTGATATTTATGTAATATATTATGGGCTTGCACTGTTCATATCAAGTACTAAACATAATGAGCAAGATTCGCGATCAGTTTGTGCTTAACCGCCAAATAGATGTCTTACAACCACCCCTGGATGTTCTATAACCACTACTAGGTGACTTAGGACAACGCTTAGCTGGCTGAGGACCTCTACCAAATGACCTACGACCACCCTTAGCCAACCTAGGACCGCTATTAGATGTCTCACGACCACCCTCGTAGAGCTTATAACTAGCTCTAGTGGGCCTAGGACCTCCTTAGGATCTCCTATGACCACTAGGACCTCCCTTGATCTTCCCCGGATCTCCTCAGGACCTCCCTTGACTCACAGGACCTCCCCATGACCTCCCCTCAGGACCACCCTTAACTCCTCAAGACCTCTCCTCAGGACCTCCTCAGGATCACTCAGGACCTCCTCGAGATCACTCTAGACCTTTCCCAGGACACCTTCAAGACCTCCCTAAATTACCTTTTTGCCCAAGCATGGTCGTATATGTGAACCTAATCGTGTGTCTGCTATGAGTTCCCAAAGATAGGTGGATGAACCAACGATGTTACTGTGTGTGTCAGCTACTGATCCAGGGAATGACACTGTCATACACAGTGGATCCCAAGTTCCAAATTTGGGGTCCGACACCACCCTATCGAAGTAAACCTTTTTTAACAAGGGCATGCTGCCCCAAGTCATCCTCGCAAAAAACACATACATAGATTACTTTTAAATTTCAACCATTCACCTATTAGCAATGCTCAACACCAATTTAGTACACACTAATTCCAATCCAGAGGTTATCATAAACAATTGACGATTATTCAATCATGGAAGAATTTATGTTCTTTTCTCTATTTGCATTCCCACTAGCATACATAAGACCATCAAGTAGCCAATTAAAGAAAATTTCCAAATTATTGTCGGACCCGGGAGTAACACCCCCAAATCCTTTGTGTATTTCTGAACTAGTCCCATGATCAGTAGCTAGTTCACATAGTAAACAAATATGGTAACATCCATAAATCGCACAACTTTATTAATAATCAACAGAGTTTATTACAAAAGAGGCTTACAAGCCAACAATAAAGAACACAGCGGAAGATGAAGAAGTAGTGAAGTCTAGCTGATCTGCCACATGCAATCGACTGGGGTAGCGGCCTAGTCGTCGCAATCCACACCGAAAGCAAAGTTCTTCTCCTCTGAAATTTATTTGCATTAAGCAAGGGTGAGCACAACTTCCGTGCTCGGAAGTTACACCCAAATAATAGATTATAATGCATGTAAGGATGTATCAAAGGAATGCTTATTGGTTGAATTTGCATAAAGCAATGTTTTCTTTAAATACTTGCACTAAGTTCCAAAGCAGTTATTCTATAACTAAAATTTATTTTTATAAATTCTCAAGTTTTATAGTCAGATAACATTCACACAAGAGTGGTGAAGGATACCCTCCTATCACATGGCTTCCTACCCAATTCCCATTTGGATAAACCATTTGATAAAGTCTTTTGAAAACCAAAATCCAAAGATCTAACTTGGAGCAGCTTGCTAGGCATGTCCATGACAGTGGACACGGCTATTCGAATAGTTTTACATTCTGCAGAGGTTGTACAACTTAACCCACAAGAGATAATCAACTTGTATTGTCCGCCCACACACTTCCAAAGGTGTGCGACTAAGAGATTATCACAAGGCCTTTACAATGCTTCATCCCACCGTAGTCCCGCCTCACTAAGGATTCGCCCCCCTTTCGATAGAAACCCGCCAGCTTCAGGCCCCCTCTTGCGCCAAGTGGGAATACATAAAAGTAGGTCATAATAGACACCCACGCAACCGGATGGCACGACCACGATGGAATGTTACAAATTAGTTAGCCAAGTCTGCCCCACTCTGGACTTGTGGTAGTACGGTATGGCTTAGCAAAATACACTCGAAGACCGGTCCTAAATTGACCTGGGCGACTTTCCATAAAACTCATGGGCCTCGATCATAGAAATGACTCGATCCCGTGCATCAACATGTATCATCCAAACAACCATTTCACCCAAGTACAAACCATCATTTTATTTCATTTTTTAAAGTCATTTATAAACTTTTATAACACACCAATGCCATGGATACAATTTAAACAACATTTTATTTTTGGCTAAAATTCCCCAAATCAAACACTTTTGGTCTAAGGATGTCTTTGCATAATATTTTCAAATGGTCCTAGTTCTTACTATCGTATCAACTAGGTTTTATCTAGAGTGACAATATGTTCGATTCAAATATCAACGTTGGCCATAGAAAGGATTTAGGCATATCTATAAATTCAAAATAGGAATTTAAATTATTGAATATAAATAAGCATGCAGTAATAATTTAAAATATAATAAATAATTTGAAATAATAGGGTCAAACATGATCAAAGATGTAACTTGCTTTACTCAATTAGTTGCTCTCAAACGGTGTCGAAATCTGACTTTCCGAAGTCGTCGAAATATATACGCGAAAATAAGCCAAATTCAAACAAAATTCAAATGAAGATTCAAATTAACTCCAAATAAAATAATTTTAGTTTAGTTAGCTAGATCTTGAATTTATATGAATTTATAAATTTTAATCGACGAAATCAGAGTTCGTATCAAGGACAACGAACCCTTGGAAGTTTTAAAACACATGAAATGATGAAATTGGAATTTTCAGAATTATTGGAATTATTTTTCTAAAGAAAAAGGCTTTACTGCGTCAGCATGACGTCATCCGGGGAATTATGGATTTCCGGCCGAATTGTTTTTCTACTAGAAATCGGGAATTGCCTTGTCAGCGCCACGTGGGCATTTTCGCTGAGTTGGCGCTTGCGTGGCATCGCGGTGGCGTCCACATCAGCGTGCCACGTAGGCATGGGGCCGGTGGCGGCTCGGCGTAGAGCTCACCAGTGCTTTGCACCATGGCGAGCTCCGACGAGGGGCTCAAACGGCAAAGGAGGGTGCGGGAATCTCCGAGCTTACCGTGGCGGCGGTTGGGTGTGAGAGAAATGCCGACGGTGAAGGAAAAGGCGGCGGCGAAGTCGGGCTCATCAGCGACGGAGGGTCCTAGCAGCTCTCTAGCGAGGGCAACGCACACACGGGGTAGAGTGCGGCGCGGTGATGTCGATGGTGGTGGGGAGTCGTTGACAGCGGTGGAAAACCTCGGTGAAAGAGCTTCGGCCGACGAGATGTAAACATGAAATGTGGCGATTCTAGGAGGGGGGGGAGGAGAAGTGGGTGATGGGGACGGGATAAGGGAGGTAGAGGGCTCCCGGGGCTCCCTTTTATAGGGGCGGAGGGGGCTGGGAGGACGAGGTAAGAGTGGTGGTGATCTCGGCGGTGACGGCGCGGTCCTAGTGAAAACGTGCGCGATGGAGGGGGAAACGGTCCGAGAGGGAGGCAGCGTGATTAGGGGGACTGAATGCATGCGATGGCACGAGAAAAGGGGGAGGGAATTGCAGAGATTGAGGAGCTCCGAGCGGCGATAATGGCGGCCGCGTGCGAACGGCGTAGGGGAGCAGAAGGAAAGAAACAAGGGGTGCGTGAGGCTGCGGGTGGGACCTGCGTGGAAGAGAGAGAGAGAGGATGGCCGAATGGGCTGCGCGAGAGAAACAGAAATGGGCCGGAAAGGTTTCGGCCCAAAAGGAATTTTCTGATTTAAATTGATTTAGCATTTTATTTATTTCTGATAATTCAAATTGCCTTTAGAAAATAGCAAATAAAATCCAAAAATTATGAGAAAATTCACAAAAATTCTTAAAGGCATTTTGGATTTAAATAAAATATTATCAACTTATAAATGGTAACAGTTTTTGCACATAATTTATTTTGGCTTTAAAATAATTAGGGAAGGTTTTTAAAATTCGAGAAAATTAAGTAAAATTTTATTTTTCACTTTAAATCCAATAAAACTTCAAAGACTTCAATATTTTTTTTGATTTTCTTAAAACTTCAGAAATTCAAGAAAAGCAATAAAAACTCTTTCAAATTTCAGAAAATCCAATGAAAAATAACTTTATTAATTTTTATTTTAGTAACAGAACTTTGGGATGTTACAATTATTATCCACTAAGACAACAGTCGAACACATCCTTAACTTTTCCTTCCTACACAGTTAGATTAATCCATTTAGATCAAATAATCCGACAGGTTTAGCAAACTAAACAATTTTAATGATCAACCATTTCATCATTGTTCCACACTTCTTAATAACTCTTTTGACTTTAATTAGGTACAGGTATACTCTTAGTCACTATTCATCATGTAATTAATCTAAGACAACATCAAATTAATTAACTTCACTTCCAAGAATCTTGGTGAAGATTGATTAGGCACCACACTGGGGACCCAACTTGATAACTTATATCTTATCAATGAACTTCTATATTTACCACCTCTCGCTTAAACATAACAAGACATCACAAAAGGTTTTTGACGCTTTCTTTCGTAAAAGAGAAGCATTGAACTTCAACACTCCATCTACTCCAAAAGAAATACATAGAATCAAAGCTTACACATGCTAAAGAACTCGCAAAAGATAATTCACATTATTCAAAGTACCAAGCCAATAAGCGAATCAAGTTTCCTCAACAAGAAAGGAAAAACTTCCTAATGAAATATCAACCTTGCAAATCAACAGTGTTAACAAGCAGCACAACACTCGTTAGTCGGAAGAACAAATGATTGCTTTATGGAACCAGTAAAGAACAATAGACAACTGAACTGTAACCACTATCCAAAGAAAGTTCATCAACCACAAGAAAAACTGTAGCTAGAAAACCAAATGCAACTCAAGGAAGACAACAACTTCCCCAAAGAACTAATCCTCAATGCATGTAATTAAGTTACCCGAGGTAAACACCTCACTATTTTCATACCCCACACGGTGGTACAACCTGGCCATACCCATGGCCACAACCAATCTCTACCTTTCAACATCCGCTATCATCACACGTAACAATCATATAATCAAATCAGAAGCATACAAGATCATCTTGTAACATAAATCGTCAATGCAACATAACAAAAGCGTAAATGCAATGCTTGATCCATTATCATCCTGTTGTGCACTAGTGTGTCAAATTTTTAAGTTAATTAACCATTAGAAAATTTTTAGCAAATTAAGTTTACCTAAGTTGTCAATCTATTCACCACAAATCTAAAGCCCGCTCTGATACCAACTGTAACACCCCTGCTCAACATGAGCCTGGAATGCTACTAAAAATAACCTAACAGAATACTGAGCTAATATTTTTCTCTTTATTTTGGCAGAGTCTCCTTTGGAATTTTGACCAAAGGGATTACCAAACCAAAAACAGATATTCGAGTAAGATAATAATGTAACAACTTTAAAACATAATCATAAAAGTTACCATGGAGTCACCATCCGACTCTTATTACAATAAAACAAATATACCTCGGAGGGTGGACATGATCATAATGAAAAATGACATTCTCTAGTAGGTTCCTCCATTTAAACTTAAGTTACTGATTTATTAAGCATGGTGTTTAACGTGGTGGAGTGCATCACATTTTCTAGCCCATCCCATGCATGTTGCCTTCACAAGTTGTACCTAAAACAAAACATAACAACAAACGTGAGTCCATGACTCAGCAAAGTACAATCAAAACATTAAAACAAACCTCAGAAGCAGACTTTGATTATACTAGTAAAAATGCTCACATACAGACATCCACAGCAATATCATAATTGTTCAACTTTTATTGCCATTCAATGCAAATGCCACAAATGCACATTTCTTTTCTCTTTGCATTTACCGGTAATGTGGAGTATGCATCTGTTGATGCATACCCATGCCTGTGCCTTCAAGCACATGGACCTCAAGCCCACATTCCACAAATGTGGGGACCTCATGCCCGTCTAATACATGACGGGGACCCCAAAATTTCTCATTACTTGGCTACAACGTAGACCAAGCCTCAAGGATCAAAGAATGATGCAAATGATGGCAATAATTCATGAAGCTTCATCTCTTTGATTAAACAACATAAATACTTAATCTGCTCATCAACAAGAACAAGAACATACATCCATATACGTAAAACATAAACACTTCATAAAAATTCTCAACCTGTGTTACCAACTACTTGCACTTGCCTCAACCGTGTGCCAAACGATGTCGAGTAGAGGGCACTGCCCCCTGATTCACACCACCACCTGAGCATTCATAAACATATTAATAAAACAATCCAAAAGCATTTCCATATTACCAAAAGAAATAATCGACATCGCTCCTAATCGCAACCCCAAAACAGGACCGTTTTCCTCCCTGAACCCATTCTGTCCAAAAACAGAATAGTCACCTTACAAAAATTCTAACTTGTAATCTTCCCAACCAAAAATTATAAACTCATACATTATGGAATCATAAAGACATTATCTATCTTTTTCATGCAGATCAAGAACCCTAATTAATCCTTTTAGTAATTTTAATCTGCATTTTACTGAACTACTACCAAAAGATGACGCCTCCCTGGACAGCAACCTTACAAAAACCATAACTTCTATTATGTTTATCCAAAAATTGCATTCTTAGACTGTCTAGAAAGCCCAAGGAATTATCTACAATATTCATATTGGTCAACTTCCCTGATTAGGTCGTTAACTATTTTTAATACATCAATTACTACGACTGTCACAACCTAACAGAAACTCTGGACAGTAGTATTGAAATAATCATGACTTCCATTTCGTTTATGAAAAAAATTATTATAGAGCACTCTACGAAAATAAAAAAATATAGATCTACAATTCTCTAGGAGATAACAAATCCAAATTTCACAGTTACAGAACCCAAAACTACAGTGCAATACTATCAGCAGGGAAACCGATCTGCTACCCAAAACTACAGATCTGTCCCCTTCGGTTATTAGTTCAAATCTCATAAACCATAGATACGTATTGCAAGAAAATTGGTAGGAATGTATTCACACGAGTTGCTACAAACTATAAAAATTTTAGCCCAAGCCGTGATCGTTTCATCACTCAAACAGATCATCTACCAAAACTGCTTTGTGCTAAAACTGCAGCAGTCCAGGCTGACAGAACCCCTCTTAAAATAGGTGCTCCTCTCAACTAATCCTCAATCCAACTGTACAAATGGAATAGCAACAATTCAAGAACACACTGACCAAGTTTGAGCCCGATCGGATGATGTTTGATCTCAGATCGACGACTTGATGAAGACTACGCAGGAGGGGTGGCGCTGGACAGGGGGAGGAGTGGGGGCGTGGCGGCTGGAATGGGGGGAGAAGGGGGTGGCGCATGGGAGGGGATGGATTAGGGTTGGCTGCCCCCTCCCATGTGGCCGGCTGCCCACTTGGGCCAGACACCATGGGCCGAAAGCCCATGGTCCAGGTTCTGTCGCTTACGCAAATTCCCCCCGAAACAACTGTTAAAACCATTTTCTAAATCCATCCTCCTTTTAAAAATGCTTTTCTCTCTTAAATATAATCGGGATATTACACTTTTGACGTTTGAAGAAAGATGAGGTTTGTGAGAAATCCTTTTCAGAAGCAGATGTCCATTTATAAAACAAGTACTAAAGTCCGCGCGAGAGACGTAGAGATACACTGATGCGGACATCCTTAGCTACGCTGTTCCATATAGTGTTTTCAATTCAACAAGTACTTCAGAACAACATGAGCTTACTAAAAGAGTTGAAGAACAAGAGAAGCTTCTGGGTGAAGCTTGTGCAAAGAGGCTTAACCGACAGGTGAATCTGTTCCATGAATTTCCTTTAAGTTTAATTGAGGACATTATACTACCTAATAGCGGGTCATCGCTTATTGTTAGGTTTGAAGGAGATGCCTTATGTGAATATCAAGAACACGATGCTTCTCGGGGTGTTTTGATGCTCACAAAAATAGCATGCAGCCTATGGGACGCATGGAAGGTATGGGTTCATGACGATCTTCGCAGCAACTCGGAAGGATCTAGCATGAACAATATATATATTTGGTAAGCTTATCAAGTCTACTTTCCAACGGATGAAACGGCACGTGATTTGGAGCTTTCTATAAAAAGTTATGGCTATTCGAGTGCATGCTGCACATTCAGACCGACCAACGCGCGAGAGTTGACAAAGTTGATGATTTCGCAGCATGTACGACATCTTGGGAAGATATCCAGCTTTACCATGACTTTCCAAAGGCTTATAAGAGTCCCTTTCTCAAGTTTCACATGGATTCAAGTCGTTTCAATTAATGAAATTGAAGTTAGGAAGGTTTGGATTAAATTCGGATTCGAAATCAGCATTAAAATCGGATTCGGAATCAGCAGTACAGTCTGGATTAAAAAGGTCATAACTTTCACAAACGGAGTCCGATTTGGGTGTTCTTGTACTTTTTGGAAAGCTAACTTCAAGCCCGATCCAACGGATACTCGCTCCGCCTCAGATTCATCATGTATCAAAAGATATGACCAAAACAATATGACGGTTGTAAACTCAGAGTTTCCTTTTTTGTTTTAGATTGTGTCCGAATTGGAGTAGGAGTTCTAATTCCGAAATAGAATAGGAGTAGGGCCTCTTGGCCAGCCATAAGGTGGAGAAGGGCACTATATATTAAGGGGTAGAACCCCATTGTATCTTCATACCACGATTAAAGATTTTGATTACTTTTTGCATCAACGCTTGATTTCTCCAAGAAGTTTGGTGAAGGCCAACGACTTGAAGGGGAATAAGGCCCGTTGGGAATTGAGGGATCGGTAAAACTCCAGTTGGTGGTCGGGTGGAGTACACGTGAGATTGGGCGGATTAAAGAGTTGCAAGTTCATGCATTGGCATCGGGTAAGCAACTATGATTTGTCAAGTCAAACGTGCAAGTTATCTTCGATCCTATGTCGAGAAGATCGGAAACCCCCGTATCATACACTGGGAGCCGTAGTGGCATTGGCGTGTTTAAATGAACAATCGGATGATGTGGTATCATGCTTTTTACACGTAAATAAAAAAATGAAAAGTGTGACCAACAGTCTAGTAAACACCAAATCATAATACAGTAAAACCTTATCGCACGTACAGTAATTCGAACAAACTAAACATTAGTAAAATTACTAGCCTTATACAGTAAAAGAGCTTATACAGATCAGTTGATCAAACGATGTCATAACACGTTTGTTTTATGTACCCAAAAAACAGTAATCGTTACACAACAACCAGTAAATGACTATTCTAAGCACAGTAAATCTTGTTCACACGTGCAGTAGTTCCAATACAACAAGGCAGCAATACCACGCGCCTTTTAGAGAAAGGGTAATTGTACATAACATTGAACCAACCCACGTGAGCTCATCTCTAGCACCGTGTCAGTCGCCCCCCCCCCCACTGTACAGTAACATGTCTAAGTTCATTCAGTATATGTTTCATATGTCGACAATAAAAACATATTTCCTTCAGAGCACATCGTTGTCATCCAACCCACTACCACCCTCAAACCAACAAACACAACTACCATTTCACGTAACACTAGGTAAACATCAATTCTAAATGCAGTAAATTAGGGTCACACACATAGTAGTCCCAATAATCCATGTTCAACAATACCACATATTGTTTACAATAAGAGAGATCGTACAGAACAGCAGAACCGCTCACGCAAGCCGAAGGCCTGCTCCATGCCAGGTGGCCAACATCACATAGTAACATGTCTAAGCTAATGCAATAAATGTATCATATTCCGAAAGTAAAAACATCTATATTCAGCACTCATTGTCGCCATCCGACCCACTAGTGCAATCGTCATCAGCTTCATCCTCTTTAGATTCATCATCATGAATTAGTTGGCACTCACCACGTGCCTGGTTCCCATGTGCCTTCTCTCTCCATTGGTGCCACGTTGTTGTACTCGTAGCTGCCACCTCATCTGCAACTCAGTGCCAACGCCCACGTGGCATGTTGTATGGACGCTTGTGTGTCAACTGAAACCCTAAACCTTTTTCCTCTCTCACTGAAGTGTGGGCCCCACACATTAACACCATGTCATTGCCTAGTCACCGCCCGGTCTCTACCACCTTGGTGCTACGTGTAAACCACGCAAGTCCCCACCGCCACATTAGTCGCCACCGGTACCAAACCCTATACCCGAACCCGCGTAGACCTGGTCCACCTGTGAACCGTGTTTATGGCATGTGGACCCCGCATGTCAGGTCAACCCTTGGAGAACCCTTCTCCATGAGCTCAGTCCACTGTGGACATGGTCCATAGACCAGTGGCATGTATGTCAACCCCTGATAATCCTTTTTATCTAGTGGGTCCCACACATCATTCTCTCAACTATTTTCAAAATTCCCAAAAATAAAGATTACGGGAATATTCCATCGGTCCCACATGTCAGTGACTCATACTCTCTCTCCCTTTTCGTTTTCAGAATTTTCCTTTCTGATCAAACTTACGAGAGCCCGTTCTTCCTTGTACGAACTCCAATTGAACCCATTGAAGTTTCTAAATTCATATAAAATCAAGCCCTACCTTCTAGTACCTTTTAATTTCAATTTGGAGTTTATTTGCTTTGTCTTTTTGAATTTTTTTTGTTTTTTCACTTTCTCTCTCGTTAGATATTGACGTTCTAGAATCGCTAGAGGGAGCTGAAGTTCAAAGGAGTCAAAGATCAAAGATGAAAGAACAACAGCATTGCTATAGCAAGACAAGTTGTGCTTTGATCATACTGCACCCAGTTTTACAAAATTACTTTGATACAAATCATTGCATGCTAATTCAAATATTAAATGGTTTACTACTTTGGGATTAGCTATGCAACCTATTTGATTATGCCACCTTGTTAATTGTATTGCCATGATCATTTGTTACCCTAGCTTGGTTAATTACTAGTTGGTATTATCATACCACCAACGTGGGTTGGTTTAGACACGATTAGTATGCTTAGCGATGCAACAGACATTGATACATTTTTAATGGCAAATTTATACTTGACTAAGTGATTATGGAATATCTTTGTGATATTTAGTATGACATGTGTTGTTACTCAGTGGAAGCATGTGTTGCACCTTAATCAACTAGGTGGGAAAATGTTTAGATTAGGGTGAGTGGAAGAACTAAGTGAACTGGTGGCTTCGTGATTGGGATATTCGCGAATAGGTGTAGTAAATTGGTAGTCTCGCACTGATCAAATTAAAGACTTGACATTGTGCGCCATTGAACTGAGCTATACAGTATGACCACATACCTAGAATAGGACATACCTAGTTCAATAAGTTATAGAGTCTCAACATTGCATACCTTAGGTAGTAGGTTAGCTCAGCGAATGGTTGGAGACGTGGAGTCATGTGTTGAGCTACATTTATGGACAGTTCGTCGTTTACATATCCAACGGTGCGCTCCGGGCCAACGTCTGTGTAATATCCCATTTAAACATAAAATAAATAAGTGATTAGTCCTAAAATTAAATAGAATTAGAAAGAGAAAAATTTAGAACTTTGGAGGATATTTTTAGAACTCAGGCTTTCGGCCCATAGCTCTTTAGGCCCATGTGGGGGAAACTAAACCCTAGCACCCTCAAGTCTTGTGCTTGAGTCCAGGGGTACTATAGTGCAGCCCATTTGCACGATGCTCTTGTGTACGCCCTCTCCTCCATTGGGGTGCCTCCTCTCCTTCGGTGCTTCTCCATTGTTGTTGGCCATAAGGAAGAGGAAGGAGAGGGAAGAAGAGAGGAGAAGGAAGAGGAAGGAGTTCTTTGTGGGGGATCTCCAGTAAGTCATTCGTGTCTTATAGGGTAATATTTCTAATCCTCGCTGTTAGTTTAAGTATTTTCGAGGAGATGATGCCATTTAGTGATTCATTGATCCTATTGAGATTGAGTTGGTATGTGACGAGGATTAAAACCTCTATGTATTAATTTAAATACATAGAAAGACCATACGTCTCCATGGTCGTAACCCATAAAACTAGCGACCCCACTGGTCGTAAGTATTTCAGAGGTTACACGATGGGTATCCTGGTCGAACTAGGTTCCGACCAGGTGGCTGCTCGGAAATATTATGAACAGGTACTAATAACCGTATGATGAATGGAACACGTGCTAAACATCCCATAACTACGATGACATACAAGACTCTGACGATAAATCACCTTGCGGTTAAATGTCTCACAAATACTTAACCGCAAGGCACTTAGCACATTGTTAACTACCTTGAACCTCCAACCGGTTGTAACGTTTCGCCGAGACATCTTCTCCGTGGTAATCGCCGTCCCCGGGAGTTATTTAATGGTGAAGCGCGAAGACAACGACAAACAACGACAAACAACGAAGGCAACACGAAGCGAAGCGGTAGTATTGATACATTGATTATAATTGGAGATAATCCTAGTCAAGTCTTGTAAACCCAGTTCATATAAATAAAGAGCAGCCCCATTCTCTTGAAGATACTCTCGTCATTTTCCTCCTTTTATTTTCATAAGATCGGCGATTTGATCGAAATCGGCATCGCTGCCGTCCGTGGGGAAGAAGACGTAAGTTTTTGAAGAAACTTTTCTTTCGTACAAATCCTCACCCAAATTCCAAAGCAATCGCCAATGCGAGTATGCCCGAGTTTGGGGCGAGGAGAATTGTTTCGACTTGGCGGACTCGCCGACCTCGACATGGAAAGATGCATTACGTGCCATGGAGGAAAATGGCGAATCATCCTCATCTTCCTCCTCCGCCGGCTCGCATATCGCCCGATTTATAGCGAGATCGATCGGATGGGCGAGATCGCCACCGTTACTAGTGGCGCAATTAGAGGAACCCGCCATTCCGATCAGTTCGGAATGTCAGGGGATCTCTTCAAGCCCGGCCTTCCCGACCGGCAAAACAGGTGAAGAAATTTCAGCACCTTCACTCGAGAATCTCTATACCCTCGATGAAATTATGGTGAAAGATACTCTCCTACAACCGCGATTCGAGTCAGCCGACATCCGTAGCGGTGTCGATAAACCTCCATGGTCATAATCCACATGGGGATAATCACGCTCGACATACGATCGGCGATCGCCGAATCGGTGAGAAACCTCGAGGTGCTCATCTCCGACCGCTCTCCGTCGTGGAAACTTCTGGCAGAAGCCCTGATAAGCTCTCCATTAGTTACGATGGAAGCTCATCGGAAGATCAATGCTAGAGGCACGAGGTCAGCGATCGGAGATGAGAATCAAGATGCCTTGCGGTCCTACACTCTCTACCACGCCATCACGTGCTATTAGAGATGATCCGGGCGTCGCCAGCACCAATCGCCGGAGGCCAAGGAACCGATCGGCGTCCATCAACTAATTCACAGCACCGCCCCACCTAGAATAGTTGATAGGGCGATCAAATCGAGTCGGGTGAGGTTCAGTTTGCGTACACCTACTACCGGTCTGAACCTCCGAGACCTTCTATAATCGTACAAAACTTGCAACGCGTTCAAGATATATTAAATAATTACGATCACCTTTAGCGAAACTCGAGTTTTGTGCGGCTTGTAGGCGGTATCAAAATTCTCCAGCAGACCATGCAGCGTACTGAGGCATATCGGGAACCAAGGGTTTCAGGGAGTCAAACTATGACCTCATCTCAACGTTCCTCCCTCAGCCGGGGACAGCATGGTCATACTCGGGAGCAATCGATGCCAAGGCTTTCTCGACGATTCCGACCAAGGAGTCATGAGGGGAGAAGGTTATTTCACGAAGCCACTCCCCCATCACGTCGAGAAGAACCATCGCTCGGACCGGACGATCTTCGGCATCGTCTCAATCAAGTAAGCGGTCTCCGACCGGATCGGCACACCGGAGTTCCAGCGTTCCAACCTTAGGAACCGGTCTCCGACCGATTACAATCCGGCACCTTCCCAGAGAAGGCGTCATGAATCAATCACAGGTTGTAGGGCTTTCTCTGCAAGGCTCCAAGCTGTGCGTTGGCCTAACCGGTTCCGACCGACCAATTTGGACAATTTTAACGGAACTCAAAATCCGTTGGAATTTCTCCAAATCTATACCACCGCCATCAGAGCTGCTGGAGGCAACGAGAATGTGATGGCCAACTATTTACCCACTGTGCTCAAAGGATCTGCCCGGTCGTGGTTGTTGAACCAACCGGTCGGAACGATCTATACATGGGAGCAACTCTGTGACCTTCTGATTGCGAATTTCGAGTGCGTCGATGCATACTGGAAAGGAGGATGATCTCCACCGAATTCGGCAAGGCTTTGATGAGACTCTACGTCAATACATCAAGAGGTTTAGCCAAGTTCGCAACTCTATTCCCAAGGTCGCAGAATCTTACATTATTCAGGCCTTCAAAAGCAGTCGAGGAATCGGCGGTTTACGGAGGACATAGCAATGAACCCCCAAGGACAACCGTTGAGCTTTTGATATGGCCGACAAGTATGCCACCGCGGTGAAGCAATCGAGTGGTCTTGAAGCCATTGATCGAAAAGACAAGATTCCTCGGCCGGCTGGACAAATCGAGAGAAAAGAACAAGAAATCTCTCAAGAAAAAGAAGAACCGCAGATCCGGCGACAAGGAGGTCCTAGCCGTTCCGGATAAATTCATGAAGGGCAAAAATGACTACACGGTCGGGGCAAAACAAAGCTCAGGCAAGGATCCTGAAAAAGAAGAAGTGGTGTCCACTTCACGGTGACGAGGGCATGATCTCGCTTTGTCGAGTTTGGCAAAAAAATTGGAAGATTATTATGCGGTGATGGACCATTTCCGCAATACTAGAACCCGGAAGCGAGCTCCAAAAGGACAAGGATGGCGGCGAAGAGATGGAGTACCGGGATCCCCAACACACAATCAACATGATTTTTGGAGGATCTTCTTCATACGAATCAAAGCGTCATCTCAAGGCCGTGGGCGGAGATCAACCTCGTCGAATCCCGAACGCTATCAAGCCATCGAAGTGGTCGGACATTGCAATTTCCTTGACAAAGATGATTGCCCCATTCCTTCGACTCGACCGGTAGGTTCCCTATTGTTGTTGAACCAACTATTAATAATTGTAGGGTTAATCGAGTCTTGGTAGATGGAGGTAGTTCTTTGAATATATTATTTTTGGGAGCTTTAGAAGAAATGCAGGTCCCCACATCAAAGGTGAAACCAGTGAAATATGTTTTTCACGGCATAGTTCCTGGCTCCACCGCTAAGCCGATAGGACAAGTTTCCTTACCGGTTACGTTCGGAAGGCCGGATAACTTCCGAACGGAAAAATTTTTGTTTGATGTAGTAAACTTTGAATCCGCATACAACGGAATTCTTGGTCGACCGGCGTTAGCAAAATTCTTGATAGCCACGCATTACGGTTATCAAAGTTTGAAAATCTTAGGGCCTAAAGGAGTCATCACTGTTAGGGTGATCGTAAAATGGCTTATGCATGTGATCGAAAATCCTTAGAAGCGGTCGATGAACTCCCGACCGAAGGCTAATTCATCGGCATGCAAGCCAAGCACACAAGACCGAAGATGACACCAAAACCCTCAGACCGGACAAAAGAGGTATACCTCGACAAAGGCACTTCTCGGACGGCGCCAAGTCGTTACGGACGAAGATCTGGCCCACCGCCGCAAGATTACGGTGAACAAGGCTCGATCCTAAATAGGAAGAGTCGCTCGTCTCCTTCCTCCGAGCAAATCGGGGCGTATTACTTTGGCGGCGTCCGATATGCCCGAGTCCCGGAGGTGATCGAGCCGCAGGCTAGCTCTCTAGCGATAAAAAACCGATCAAGCGAAGCTGCGGCGTTTTACACTGATCGGAAGGAAGCAATCGGTCGAGATTGACAAGCTCCTCAAAATTTGGATTCATTAGTGAAGTCAACCACCCTCGGTGGCTTGCTAATCTGTAATGGTTAAAAAGAATAATGGGAAATGGCGAATGTGTATTGACTTTACGAGATCTTAATAAAGTTTGTCAGAAGGGCGATTTTCCCCTTCCACGCATTGATCGGCTAGTAGATTCTACCTCTGGTGCGAATTACTAAGTTTTTAGATCGTATTCGAAATACCACCAGATTAGTATGTGTAAAAAGGATGAAGAAAACTTCCTTCATCACTCCATATAGCACTTATTGTTATGTTAAGATGCCGTTCGGTCTCAAATTTGGTGCAACTTTTCAAAGGTTAATGCAAAAACCTTTAGTCATGAATAGGTCGAATTTAGAAGCTTACGTTGATGATCTGTCGTAAGGACCACCAACGCTAGCAATCACATCTCGACTTACAAGAAACTTTCAACAACTTTGAGAAGGCATAACCTCAAAATTGAATCCTAAAAGTGTGTGTTGGAGTTTCTGTTGGAAAATTGCTTGGTTTCCTAGTCTCGGCTAGAGGTATCGAAGCGAATCCGATAAAGATAGCGACCATCGACCGGATCGACCTCCGACCACCAAGAGGAAGTCCAAAACTAACCTACAGTATGGCGGCACTAAGTCGTTTCATAGCAAGGTTAGGAGAAAAGGGTTACCTTTCTTTAAGCTTCTCAGGAAACATGGGAGTTTTGAATGGATTAGAGAGGCAAACGATGCCTTTGAAGAACTGAAAAAGTACCTTACAAGTGCCCCGGTTTTAGTCTCTCTGAGATCGGGAGAAACACTGCTAATGTATGTGGCAGCAACTCCACAAACAGTGAGCGGTGTACTGGTCGTGGAAAGAGATAATATTCAATGACCAGTTTATTACGTAAGCGAGGTCTTACATGGACCAAAGGAAAGGTACCCACAGTACAAAAGTTGCTCTATGGTCTCCTTATGTCTTCAAGGAAGCTAAGGCATTACTTCGAGCCCACAAAGTGGTCGTACCAACAGATATCCCTTGGTCAAGTCCTTGAAGCAGGAATCATCGGGGCGAATAGCAAAATGGGCGGTTGAGCTAGGGCGTTCGACCTCCATTTCATTTCACGAACAGCGATAAAATCGAGCGATGGCGAAATTCATTGCGAATGGACAAACCACGAACCCACCCAAGGGCCCATCTATGAGCACCACGAGGAGTGGACAATGTACTTTGACGGTTCTTTGATGTTAAAAGGGTCGGGGATGGAGTGATCTGATATCCCTCTTGGCGAACACATCAAGTCGCCATCTAGTTAAATTTTCCTACCACAAATAATATGGCGAGAATATGAAGGTTCTTGGCGGGACTTGACGACTCGTTAAGCTCGGGATTCGCAGATTGCTAGTGAAAGCGATTCTCAACTAGTAGCGAATCAAAAGGGAAAAAGTATCAATGCTCAAGTACCAAGATGTCATCTTATCTGGCGAAAGTCTGGCTTCAAAAGCACTTCTTGGTTTTCAGATCAACATATTCCTAGAAAGGAAAACTTTTTGGCAAACCGGTTAGCACGGATGGCCTCCACAAGGTCAACCGTCCCTTGCCTGAGTTTTTCTCGAGCAACTCGATTCACCCTCGGTAGTCGAGCCTTCCGAGAACGTACATGATTCTTCTGGTCGAACAAACCGATCAAAAGGACATGGATGCTCCATAGGTCGTTGACGGTTGGCTTTTGTCATGATCAAGGTAGAGATTGGATGACATCGATCTATAATTATCTTGACATGACATAATTAGGAAGATGATGTAGAGGCCGATCGTATAGAGCGAAAAGCCAAATCATACACTCTAATTGAGCGTACCTTGTACAAGCGAGGATCTCATGGAGTGTTGATGAGATGCATATCTCAAGCGGATGGCATTAAGTTGCTAACGAAATCCATGAAGGAGTCTCATGGAGCACATCATTCCTCTGAGAACTCGGTCGGTAAAGCCTTGAGCAAGGATACTCTTGCCAATCGCCCTTCATGATGCAAAAGAACTTGTGACGAAGTCGTACAATGTCGGTTTCATAGCAGACTAGTACATCGGTGGCACAAGCCTTACAAACAATTCCTCTTTCTTGGCCTTTTGCAACACAGGGACTAGACATTCAGGACCTTTCCCGGGCACCGGGGCTTAATTCCTTTTCGTCATGATTGACACGTTTACAAAATGGATCGAGGCCGAGCCGGTTGTTAAAATAACAACTAAGGCCGCTAAGAGATTCCTAATGAAAAATGTGATCACACGATTTGGTGTACCTAGTCGTATAATCACAGATAATGGCGCCCATTTCACTAGCAGTCAATTTCAAGAATTCTGTGATGAACTTGGTGTAAAAGTTCATTTTGCTTCAGTTGCTCATCCACGAACAGCAGGCGATTAAGCGAGCTAATGGTATCATTATGCAAGGGATCAAACGCCAAGTATTCGACCGATTAATCAAGCGGTCGAGCTTGGGTTCAAGAACTCCGTCGTATTATGGGCCGTTCGAACCATGACGGTCGTCGACCGGTGAAACACCATTCTTTTTGGTTTACGGGGCTGAAGCCATGCTTCCTCCAGAACTCAAAATTGGCTCTGCTCGAATTGATCGCTTTAACGAACACGATCAGAATGAACGAAGACTCGACGACGTCAATTTCCTTGAAGAACGAGCGAAACCAAGCCCTTATGCGATCGGCGGTCTACCAACAAGCCATGCGAAGGTACCATAGTCGTAAGGTGCAACCTCACGACCTTCTTGTAGGTGATCAGTTCTCGAGAAAAATTGAGCCGGGCAAATCGCAATAAACTTTCCCCAAATGGGAAGGTCCTTACTGCGTGGTCGAAGTTACAGACCAAGTTCCGTCTGTTGGCTATGTCGATGGGCAAATTTTGTCAAGTTCTTGGAACATTGATCCATTGCGTAAGTTCTATGTTTAATTATTGCTTTCATTTCTTTCAATTTCAATAAATTCATTTACTTTCTACAAATAATAATAAGTAACATTGCTTATATATATATATATATATACCTATAAATTTGGTCGTATATGGTTGTCAATTTAAAGCTGGTTAGAAGACAATTTTCTCTCTCTAATATCCTTTCTAAAGGATCTCTATTACTCTCTGCAGCGATTTCTAAGTAAATGCGCAGATTTGTCCTAGGCGTGAGCATTTTACCACGCACAACAACATTCTTTTCTTCAAGAAATATATGAGTAATCGGAGCATTGTACAAATAACTTTCCATCTTGAGCGATATGCTTAAAGATTTTGGAGGTTATATTTCACTATTTCAAGATTACATTACGCTCATATCGCTCTTGGTGGGACACGGAAAGCCTCCTAGTCGAACTCTCTCCTTTTTACGCGTGGTCACCTTGCTGGAAGGAGCTTCCTAGCGACGGTCCTTTTCTTCGATCCTCGCTACCGATCGGATAGAGAGTCGAACACGTTTATGAAATATGATATATGAATTCAGATCTAAAGCATTCCTTCCCACCGGACTTTAGGATAATAGATATGAACAAAGTTCACTTATAATATTTGTTTGCATTCATTTTGCATTTCTCTTTATGTCGCAATACAAGGTCTTTTATCCAACCATATATAACTTTTTGCTTGGTATTTCGATCATGGCAAACAAGGATCTCTAACTAAGCGAAGTCATAAACTGGTTCCGACCACAATGATTTCCTAATGTTGGTACGATCAGTTTTGACTTCATATCGGTACATACCTTCAAAATTATGGTTTCAACTTTTTATTCTCTTTCTTGGCTACCTGCTTGCATAGTAATGTTCTTCTACTATGAAGTAGTCGGGGGCTAGGAGGTATGTGAGAATTTATAAAATAGTCAAACAGGATAAAACAAAGGCATTGTTAACTGACATAAAAGGTAAGTCTTACACATATTCAATATTTTTACACCCTTTTTGTAGGAATCTACTCTAGAAATATTCCCAGACTAATTACTGCTTGATGGAGATCCGATTTCCATTTCCTCTACTACTTTATCTCCAAGTGGCTTGAGTTCTTCCATGAACTTGGTTGCCTCCTCAGGAGGGCAGTTGAAGTCATCTTCGACAGCTTGGAAATCAATAGAGGGGTCGGAAGATTTCAGTTTTGCTAAAGCAAAACTAACTCCACTAGCAACGCTTGTTTTCATGGCCTGGGCATAGTTCTTCCGAGTAGTCTTGAGCAGGTTGTTAAGATCCTCTAGAAGTTGACCAAAATAGTTCATTTTCTCTCTTGGATCTCTTAAGGTAGGCGAGCTTGATCCTCGATCTCATATCAAAAATCATCTTGTTCAAAAATATAGTCTTTTCATCTAGACTCAATGAGAGCGCCTCCTTGTCTTGCTCAAATTTGAGTTTTCTCTCTCGACCAAAATTTGTTTTTGCTCTGCAAGAGTAAAATGGGTGATAAGCAAAAAATAATTGGCTGAAAATAATAAGTCAAGTCTCGACCTATTACCTTCAATTCTTTTGTTAAGATTTTCCTTCTTGATCGTAGCCTCGGCGATCGAGGTCCTTAGCTTTGATTTCTTCTTCAAGCGAGGCGCCTCTTGCCTCTCTCGGCCAAGATCTCTTCTTTTATTTTCTCCAAATCTATCAAATACGATAAGGAGAATAATTAACAAAGGACGAAGCATTGGAGAAAGAAAAAAGGCTAAGGGAAAATTCTTACTTTCTAATTCGAGTGTTTACGCTCCAAATCTTTAATCCATTGGGTCATCCTCAGACCACAAAGACAAAGTTCTCGACCATATGCTGTTCAAATAGCATTTTCCTCTTTAATCCTGTCTAAAAGACTTTTTAGGAGAGATTATGAAACTGGTCGTAGAAACTTACCCGGATTGCCAAATCATTGTATCCACAAAAAATGGAGTTAGGATGCATTTTGATTTGATGGTTCGATATCTTTCCCCACGCCTCGTCAACCTCCTTATCCTCAATGAATCGGGGGCGAAAAGGGAACTTGTCAGGTTGAGGAGAGTTACCAACAATGGTCGGAACTCGTTGAGGGCCTTTAGGGTATCTACCTCCAGAAGGAGTTAGGACCACCAATGGATCCAACTCAATCATGGCCTTGGCCTTTGCTCGGGGGCTTTTCCGACCACCTTTTCCTCGGGAACTTTTTCTGGGAAGTGGTGCTGCTCATGGACCTCTTGGTATTGGGTCCTCGAAGGAACACAGTGGAAACAACTTAGGAACTCCAAAGGACCTATACCAAGCAAATAAGGAAGTTAAAAAGAGAAGGAGAGATGCATCAAATCAAAGAAATTATTAAAGGTATGTTCTTATCGACCACTTTCATTTGGGCGTACCTAGTTAATTTCGAGGATTTAACTTTGAAGCAGCGACGAGTAAAATCTGTCACTGTCTCCTTCCTTTTCTTTTCTTGACCTGCGGGTTCTAAACCGCAGATTAACAAAGTCTGTATTATCCAATGAATATCGAGATCACGATGTTTTCGATCATCTCGTCAAAAGCAACGTCCTTGATGACCTGGTCGGACGGAGTAGTTTGACTGCCTCCATATCGATTGTTCGGCAACAAGCTGCATGCAGTCGTTAACGACGATCAGGGCTCGGCAACCTCCGTGGTCGCGTGCTGGTGGCCTTCAGCCTTCTCCACCTAAACCAACAAATGAATTTGGTTAAGTGTAACAGCCCAAAATTTCAAATTTTATTTAAGTTGAAAATTTATTTGAATTTGTGAATTTTCTGCAATTTAAAAACTATTCTTTAAATGGTGGAAAGCTAAATAGAAATTCTAATTCAAAATCTATTATCAACTTTAAGTGAGAGTTATTTTATTTAAGTCCAGAAGAATTCTAGAATCATCCAGAAATTTTCCTAGAATTTTTAGGATTTATTTGCCATTTTCTAGAGCCTAAATGAATTAAACTAAATATTTAAAATAGAAAAACAAAAGAAAATCGCAAACAGTGTGTGGGCCGAAACCCAAGCCGGCCCACCTCCTCTTCACCCGCGCCTCCCTCTCTTCCCACCGTTGAACGCGCATCCGGCGGCCCGCATCGCGCCACGCCCCCGCCTCATCCTAGCCGTCGGATGCTAATCCTACCGCCGCCCGCTTTCTTCTCCCTCACCTTCGTTCTCGCGGGGCAAGCCGTTTCGGCCGCCATTGCCGCGCGCGCCCGAGCTTCACATTCGGCGCCCCCAACCACCCCGATCCTTGCGCGTGCGTGCGCACGAACCGCCCGCACGAACCGCCCCACCCTCTCGCCCTCTCTCCCCTTTCTTCTCGCCCGCGTGCGCCACCTCGCCGCAACGGTCGCGTACGATCCCCACGACCCCCACGCCGCCCTGGAGCTCCCCAGGCCCTATAAAAGGCACCCCCGGGTGCGCCTCCTCCGCGGCAACTCAACCCCACCATCCATTGCTCTCCTCCTCCTCCGTAGCGCCGGAATTTTGAGGTTCCTCAACGGCGGCCGAACTCCGTTCTTCTCCGATTCCGGCGCCGTCGTCCACGCTTCGACCCCGCCGACCGCATCTTCGGCACCGCCGCATCGTTCTGCGCCGTAGCACCGTCCCACGCCGCCGAGGACCTCGGGATCAACTTCGCCGACGACGGCATCGAAGCTCTCGCCGCCGAACCTCGCCGTCGACGACACTTCCGGCCACGCCCGCTCGCACCTAAGGTAGCCACTAGGATCGCGAACTCCCCCTCTCTCTGTTGATGCCACCCGCGCGCCTCGCCGCATATAAACGCCGGCGAGGCGTCACCGAGCACCACCGCCGTTCTTGGCCGCGTGGCGTGCCGTGCACGCCACCTCGGCGCCACGCCAAGATCATCGATCCGCGTGGCCGCCTCGTGGCGACCACGTCGATCTTGGCGCCGCCACCCCACCCGTGAGCCAAGCCCGTGGACCAAGTCCATATGGACCGTGTCTCGACACGAGGTCCCACTGTCGATGTTTATTTAATTTCGATTTAACTCATCGCTGATGTCATCTGGCGCAATAATTAGAATTTCCTTTAGGAGAATAATTCGAGAAAATGGTTTAAATAACGATTTAGGTTCAAATTTGTAAAAATTCATAACTTTTGCATTCTAATTCCAAATTAGGTGATTCCAATTTCTAAAATTTTATAAAATTAACATCTAGCTAAATAAAATATAAAAATTTGAATTGGAGTAGGTTTAAACTGTCTGTTTGAATTTGAAATAATTCAAACCACCAATTTGGGAATTAAACTTGTAAAATTCATACCTTTTGAACCATAACTCCAAATTAGATGATTCAAATTGCTAAAATCTTAGAAAATTATTATCTAACTAAATAAAATATATTCATTCAAATTGGAGCTTAGTTTAGTTCTGTTTTAGAGTTTAGGAATTCATTTAAATTCCAAATTTAGATTAAAATGTGTAAAATTCATATCATCTGAATTCCAATTCCAAATTTGGTGAATTAAAATTTCTAAAATTTTATAAAAAGATTATTTGGCTTAATAAATTAGAATTGATCTATTTGGAATTTGTTTAAACTGTCATTTTAAATTAAACTATTTAATTTGCCAATTTAGGATTTAAACTTGTAAAGGTTATATCTTTCATTTCCTATTTTTAAATTGAATGTTTCAAACTTATAAGATCTTATAAGATTATTATCTAGCTAAATAAAATATAATTATTTTATTTGGAGTTAGTTGAACTAGTGTCTTGTCCTTATTTGAATTGCAATTGATTGTCGTATTTTCACGTTTAGATTACTTATTTATTAAAATTTGATTCTTCCAAAGAATTAGAATTTCAAGACTTCAGCGAAGGCAAGTTATACTTTGATCATCTTGCACCTACTATTTTAAAGTTATTTAAATTCAGTTTTCAAATTATTAAGTGCATGCATACTTTTATTCAAGTATTTTAAATTCCTGTTTAAATGATTAGATATTCCAACTGCCCTTGTATGGCCAATATTGAATATTGAAATGTCATCCCTTGTCCCCATAGATAAATTGTTTGGAAATGCTTAGCAAATACTTACACCATGATTTGATTTTGGGGAGGATTTAGCCAAATCTCTACAAACTTGTTTTAACTTGAGCCTATGGTATTGTATTACCATAGATTTGTTGTAAAGGTGGTTTTACTAAATAAAATAAAGATGGTTTGGACTTGGGTGTAACGGATGAAAGGTGGGTGCGGAGTTTATGCACGGTTTAATCTGGTTAGGATTAAAGCCTGTGGTTTAATTTGAAAGACGCCCAAGTCAATTAAGGACCGGCCTTTAAGCGTTCCTTTGCTATGCCAAAACGTACCACCACATGTCTGTATGGGAAGGACACGGCTTAATAATTTGGGATACCTCATAGATATTAGTGCCATGTTGTATGAGTGGGTGTTGGTTAGACAAGAGTCCCACATGGCGCAAGAGGGGCTCCTGAGGATGGGTAGTCAATGGAAGCGAAACCTTAGCGGGCATGAGTATTGTGAGGTAGATCATTGTAACGGCCTTGTGATATTTGCTCATCACACGCCTTAGGAAGCGTGGATTGGCCGACACAAAGGGTATAATATCTCGTGTGGGTAAAATTGTACAAACTCTGCAGAGTAGAAAACTATTGAATAGCGCGTCATGATCATGGACATGCTAGCAAAGCCACTTTGAGTTAGACTTGTTTTTGGTTTTAAAATGGTTTCAACAGATGTTTTCGGGATGGATAGTCTGTGGGAAAAATTGGGCGGTTAGCCATTGTGATTGGAGGATATCCATCACCTTCTTGGAGGTTATCCACATTATTCCATTGTCATTTAAAATATGATTTTAATTAATGTATGAAAATGGCCTTGCAATCTATTATGATTATTTAAATTAAAGCTAACATTTTTACATAAAATAACCCTGCCAATGTCCTTTGTTTACCTTATGCATGCATTACAATTCCATATTGGGTGTAACTTGCGAGCACGGTAGTTGTGCTCATACTTGCTTTATGCAACAAAATTTCAGGAGAAGACTACTATCAGGACGGTGAGGACACCGATGCCTAGGCTACGCCCCCAGACGATTGCCTGTGGCGGATCGTACTGGCCTACTACTATCTTTTCATTTCCGCTGTGTTATTTACTTATTTATTTGGCTTCATGCCCCATTTGTATCGAACTCTGATTTACTATTAATGAAATGCGAGATTTGGTTATGTTATCATTTTTGTAATCGTACACCGAAATCTGGATGGTGTATGAACACGAGAGGATTCGGGATCTTTCGTTCCCGGGTCCGACAAAAGTGGTATCAGAGCCATGTCGTCTGTAGGACGTGGCCCTAGAATTGTCCTAAGGACTTATTTTCAAAAACAAAAACTATTTTGAGTCTGTCTAGAGTCATTCTCAACCTTTCTCTTTAAAATGTTTACTAACTTATCTCTTTCTCAAAATTTTAGATGGCTGAAATACCGGACGCTACTTCCCACGGAGCCTTTATTTGAAGCGGGCGAGATACTTTGGGAAATGATGCACAGACAGGTTACCGAAGAGGCCAACTTTTCAAGGATTTAAGTACCGGTGGAAGAACAACGGTGTGGAGAGTAGAGGTGCTCATCTACTCCAACCTTGCACCGACACCGCCTTCCACGTCTTTGGCGCTCCGATCCGTAGCGACACCTTTGATGATGGCATGCGAGGATGCGGCGGGGAGGCGATTCGCCACCTTCGCTACACCTACAATCATCGCCTTCATGGCACGGGTTCCATTATTACCCGATGCACATTCCAACTCGGCAGCGGTACTTTCAACTCCGCTAGAGACGAAGATTCCCCGGCCCGACACACGGTGGATCTGGCTAAGGCTTTGGATTACGCCTCTGGAAACACCTTGAATGACTTGTTCACCGCCGTAATGCACTACAAGAAGTCAAGAGAAGTCAAGATCGTGATCATGAGCTAGCTAGCTACAAGGTGGCAGGCTAGCCCAGTGCACCGATTATACCCCTAGTACCCCATAGTTATTATCTTTCCTTTAGTTCGATCTTTAGTTGCGAATTATGAGCTACTAATCACTTGTGGTAGCCATAATCTTGAATAAAATAAATTAATGAAAGAATTTCTTGAAAATTTGCTTTTTGTCTTGTATGCTCTTTGTGTTCTTGGGCTATTAGAAGTCACCTTTCCCTATCATCTACTTCTCCTAATCTTTGGAGTTCTAGCAGATGGTGACCACCGTCTGCGCGATGGCGGTGTCAAGGTCGAGAACGAAGCCTTGATTATCGGGAGGATCCTGCGGCAACCACCACCGCCACCACCGTGAAGGACCAGATTACGCGTCGATGATGGAAAACCGAATCATCGATTAACCTCTGGCTCGATCCCTCAACAAATCGCGAATGTGCAAGCAACAACTCGGATGCACCACCACCTCCACCAAGCAGAGATTGACCATGGCGATTTCATGCGCATGCGCCCATCGACATTCTCCAAAAACCAGAGCCGATGGATGCCGATGGCCGGATTCGTGCTATCGGAAAGAAGTGGATATCACTCGATGTCTTGATCGTGAGAGAGTCTGTTTGCCTCTCACCACTCACGGTCCCGCGATCGGAATGGTGGGATAACTATAACATCTCCCATCTTGGCCGACGACTATCTCTTGGGCGGAGTTTGTGCGAGCTTTCCGCCATGCACATATCCTTGAGGATAATGACCCTAAAGAAGAAAGAGTTCCACGCGCTCAAACAAGGCAACCGCACGGTGGGTGAATACTGCACAAGTTCAACCAAATTGCTCGCTATGCCCCAACGAGATGTGGCTAGTGATGAAGAAAGGCGGAAAGGTTCATGGATGGTTTGAGCGATGAGATCTCGATCGGTGGTCTCCAACGACTACACCGACTTCCAGCGGTTAGTGAATAAAGCTTTTCGCCGGAGGCCAAACATCTGCGGATGGAGAACATAGCGGAGGATGGCCGCTCGAAGTTCAACTCTGGAGGGCAACCCAAGCCTCGCTTTGCTCAGCCTCAGCCACCTCAGAGTGGAAGGTTCCAGTCCTCTACACCCAGAGATCCAGTACCGGCACAGCGCTCCAACTCTTCCGGCTTCGCAACAACGCATCTGCGAGGCGGTTTGGCGAAGAACCCGGCTTCATCGGCGGCGAGGTGACATGCTTCCATTGCAACGAGATCGACATTATGCCAACAAGTGCGAAGAAGCGGCGATGCGCAACATCAATCGAGCGGCATCGAGTACCAGCCACCGGCGGCACCCCAAAGCGGCGGGCGATTCACGAAGGGCGTGTGAATCACGTCCACGAGAGGAAGCTTCGGCGACACGGATGTCGTCCTTGGTACGTTTCTCGTTAATATGATACCTGCATCAGTTCTGTTTGATTCCGGAGCTTCGCATTCTTTTGTATCCAATAAGTTTGTGGGCAAAAATGGGTTACCTATTTCTCCATTAAGTAATCCTATGATAATCCATTCCCCGGGCTCAGAAATGAGAACCAGTTCTCTATGCCCGAATCTTACCCTGGAGATATCCGGAGTTTCCTTCATGGCAGACTTGATAGTCTTGCATTCTCAAGGTCTGGATGTAATACTTGGGATGGGTAGCTAGCTAGCCAGAATCAAGGACGGATAGATTGTGCCAATAGGTCTATTACTCTCACTAATGAGGAAGGAGTCACGAGTTGAATTTAAGCCCAAGACACCTTGCCGTGGAAGTTCCATTCGAACAACTTGAAGGAGTTAAAGCTTGAAGAAATACCAATAGTGCAAGAATTCCGGATGTTTTCACGATGAACTACCCATGCCACGGATAGGGGCGTCATGTTCTTAATTGACTTAGTCGAGGGACGCTCCAATCTCGGCGACCTTCTGAGAATGCCGCCAATGAATTGGCGAGATGAAGAAACAGATTGAAGAATTGCGGAGCAAGGGATATATTCGACCCAGTTCATCACCTTGGGGAGCACCTGTACTGTTTGTTAAGAAGAAAGACAACAGTATGAGGATGTGTGTGGATTATAGGTCACTCAATGAAGTGACGATCAAGAACAAGTACCCGCTACCTAGGATCGACGATCTGTTCGATCAACTGAAAGGAGCAAGTGTATTCTCGAAGATTGATTTGAGATCTGGCTATCACCAATTGAAGATCAGACCAGAAGATATTCCGAAGACAGCTTTCACCACGAGATATGGGTTGTACGAGTTTACAGTAATGTCTTTCGGTTTGACGAATGCCCCTGCTTATTTCATGAATATGATGAACAAAGTGTTCATGGAATTCTTGGATAAGTTTGTGGTTGTTTTCATCGATGACATTCTTATCTATTCAAAGAATGAAGAAGAACATGAGGACCATCTCAGGATAATTTTGGGAAAACTTCGAGAGAGCACCGACTTTATGCCAAATTCAGCAAGTCGAATTTTGGCTAAGTCGTGGCATTCCTTGGACATATTGTGTCATCGGGAGGGTGGCGAGATCCACTAAAAGTCGAAGCGATAATGGATTGGAAACAACCCAAGTCTGTCACCGATGTGAGAAGCTTTCTTGGATTGGCTGGGTATTATCGCAGATTCATTGAAGGTTTCTCCAAGATAGCAAGACCCATGACTCAACTTTTAAAGAAGGAAAAGAAATTTGAATGGACAGATGCTTGTGAGGAAAGTTTCCAAGAACTCAAGGCGAGATTAGTTTCAAAGACCAGATCTTGGTCCTACCGAATATACACAAGGATTTTGTGATTTTCATGACGCATCTCGTCAAGGACTTCGGTAATCTTGATGCAAGAAGACAAAGTCGCCGCTTATGCATCCGTCGATTCTTGCCACATGAAGGAATTATCAACTCACGACACAGAGTTAGCAGCGATTATACATGCCTTGAAGATCTGGCGACATTACCTCATCGGTAACCGCTGTGAGGTTTTCACGGATCATAAGAGTTTGAAGTACATCTTTACCCAGTCTGACCTTAACCTCCGTCAGAGAAGATGGCTGGAATTAATAAAGGATTACGACCTTGGAATTCATTATCACCCGGGCAAAGCAAATGTGGTTGCAGATGCCCTGAGCAGGAAGGCGTATTGCAATACCATTTTGGTTCAGGAGAATCAGCCAGAGTTATATGAAGAATTGAAGCATCTGAACTTGGAGATTGTTGAACAAGGATGTGTGAATGCGTTGGAAGTTCAACCAACACTTCAGAGTCAGATCAAAGAAAAGCAATTAGTAGATGAAGACATCAAGGAGATCAAGAAGAATATGAGAAGAGGCAAAGCTTGAGATTCACGAAGATGAGGAAGGAACAGTGTGGTTCGGGAACCGCATCTGCGTACCGGATCAGCAGGATCTAAAGCAGTCGATTCTGAAGGAAGCCCATGAGTCGCCTTATTCCATTCACCCTGGCAGCACCAAGATGTACCAGGATCTTAAGGAAAGATATTGGTGGGTCAGCATGAAGCGGAAATTCTTGAGTTAAGAGTCCGTTGTGATGTTTGTCAGCGAGTCAAGGCGAACATCAAAGACCCGCCGGTTTGTTACAACCGTTACCGATCCCCGAGTGGAAGTGGGAAGAAGTAGGTATGGATTTCATCACCGGACTTCCTAGGACTCAGTCAGGATGTGATTCCATCTGGGTGATAATTGATCGGTTAACGAAAGTGGCTCATTTCCTTCCAGTCAAGACCACCTACCGGCGATGGTGGCGTAATTGTATATGGCCAAGATAGTGCATGCGCATGGAGTACCCAAGAAGATCGTGTCTCGACAGAGGATCACGCTTACGTCAAGATTTTGGCGAGTGCGCATGAAGCCTTGGGAACCAGACTCAACTTCAAGACCGCATATCATCCGCAGAGCGGATGGGCGAGCGAAACGAGTCAACCAGATTCTTGAAGACATGCTTCGAGCCTGCGCCTTAGAGTACGGACAAGGTTGGGACAAGAATCTACCCTATGCGGAATTCTCGTATAACAATAGCTACCAAGCCAGTCTTCAGATGTCCCCATTTGAGGCTTTGTATGGCCGGAAATGCAGAACTCCGCTTCTATGGGATGAAGTAGGAGAGCATCAGTTCTTTGGGCCAGAGTTGATCAAAGAAGCTGAAAGCAAGGTTAAGGCAATAAGAGAACATCTGAAAGTAGCTCAAACCCGATGTAAGAGTTATCTTGATAATCGTCGGCGAGTTGACCTTTCTTTGAAGGAGATTTTGTTTATCTTAGAGTTACTCCACTCAGGAGTAAGAAGGTTCGAACCAAAGGAAAACTTGCACCCAGTTTGTGGGACCTTACAAGATTTTGGCAAGAAGAGGTGAAGTCGCATATCAACTTGAGTTACCAGCATCTCTGTCAGCTGTACACAATGTCTTCCATGTTTCACGATTAAAGAAGTGCCTTGAGTGCACGAGGATCGAGACCCTCTAGAAAGCATTGATCTTCAAGAGGACCTCACTTATGTGGAGCAACCGATCAAGATTCTGGATGTCGCAGAGCGTGTCACACGGAACAAGATCATCCGTTCATACAAAGTTCAGTGGAGTCACCACCCGGAAAGTGAAGCCACTTGGGAGCGAGAGGAAGATATTAAGACAGGATATCCCCATCTCCTTGCTGGACATGTCTGAATCTCGGGGTCGAGATTCCCTTAAGGGGGGGAGGTTTGTAACAGCCCAAAATTTCAAATTTTATTTAAGTTGAAAATTTATTTGAATTTGTGAATTTTCTGCAATTTAAAAACTATTCTTTAAATGGTGGAAAGCTAAATAGAAATTCTAATTCAAAATCTATTATCAACTTTAAGTGAGAGTTATTTTATTTAAGTCCAGAAGAATTCTAGAATCATCCAGAAATTTTCCTAGAATTTTTAGGATTTATTTGCCATTTTCTAGAGCCTAAATGAATTAAACTAAATATTTAAAATAGAAAAACAAAAGAAAATCGCATAAGCAGTGTGTGGGTCAAACCCAAGCCGCCCACCTCCTCTTCACCGCGCCTCCTCTCTTCCCACCGTTGAGCAGCAAGATCCGTGCCCGCATCGCCCACGCCCCGCCTCATCCTAGCCGTCGGATGCTAATCCTACCGCCGCTTTCTTCTCCCTCACCTTCGTTCTCAAGGCAAGCCGTTTAAGCCGCCATTGCCTGCACCGAAGCTTCACATTCGGCGCCCCCAACCACCCCGATCCTTGCGCGTGCGTGCGCACGAACCGCCCGCACGAACCGCCCCACCCTCTCGCCCTCTCTCCCCTTTCTTCTCGCCCGCGTGCGCCACCTCGCCGCAACGGTCGCGTACGATCCCCACGACCCCCACGCCGCCCTGGAGCTCCCCAGGCCCTATAAAAGGCACCCCCGGGTGCGCCTCCTCCGCGGCAACTCAACCCCACCATCCATTGCTCTCCTCCTCCTCCGTAGCGCCGGAATTTTGAGGTTCCTCAACGGCGGCCGAACTCCGTTCTTCTCCGATTCCGGCGCCGTCGTCCACGCTTCGACCCCGCCGACCGCATCTTCGGCACCGCCGCATCGTTGCGAAGCCGTAGCACCCGTCCACGTCGCCGGAGGACCTCGGGATCAACTACTTCGACGACGACCGAAGCTCCTCGCCGCCGAACCTCGCCGTCGACGACACTCCGGCCACGCCCGCTCGCACCTAAGGTAGCCACTAGGATCGCGAACTCCCCCTCTCTCTGTTGATGCCACCCGCGCGCCTCGCCGCGGCATAGAACGCCGGCGAGGCCGTCACCGGAGCACCACCGCCGTTGCGCTGACGTGGCCGTGCCACGTGCACGCCACCTCGGCGCCACGCCAAGATCGATCCGCGTGGCGCCTCACGTGGCGACCACGTCGATCTTGCGCGCCACCCCACCCGTGAGCCAAGCCCGTGGACCAAGTCCATATGGACCGTGTCTCGACACGAGGTCCCACTGTCGATTTATTTAATTTCCGATTTAACTCATCGCTGATGTCATCTGGCGCAATAATTAGAATTTCCTTTAGGAGAATAATTCGAGAAAATGGTTTAAATAACAGATTTAGGTTCAAATTTGTAAAAATTCATAACTTTTGCATTCTAATTCCAAATTAGGTGATTCCAATTTCTAAAATTTTATAAAATTAACATCTAGCTAAATAAAATATAAAAATTTGAATTGGAGTAGGTTTAAACTGTCTGTTTGAATTTGAAATAATTCAAACCACCAATTTGGGAATTAAACTTGTAAAATTCATACCTTTTGAACCATAACTCCAAATTAGATGATTCAAATTGCTAAAATCTTAGAAAATTATTATCTAACTAAATAAAATATATTCATTCAAATTGGAGCTTAGCTTAGTTCTGTTTTAGAGTTTAGGAATTCATTTAAATTCCAAATTTAGATTAAAATGTGTAAAATTCATATCATCTGAATTCCAATTCCAAATTTGGTGAATTAAAATTTCTAAAATTTTATAAAAAGATTATTTGGCTTAATAAATTAGAATTGATCTATTTGGAATTTGTTTAAACTGTCATTTTAAATTAAACTATTTAATTTGCCAATTTAGGATTTAAACCCAGTAAAGGTTATATCTTTCATTTCCTATTTTTAAATTGAATGTTTCAAACTTATAAGATCTTATAAGATTATTATCTAGCTAAATAAAATATAATTATTTTATTTGGAGTTAGTTTGAACTAGTGTCTTGTCCTTATTTGAATTGCAATTGATTGTCGATTTTCACGTTTAGATTACTTACGATTCCTGGGAATTTGATTCTTCCAAGAATTAGAATTTCAAGACTTCAGCGAAGGCAAGTTATACTTTGATCATCTTGCACCTACTATTTTAAAGTTATTTAAATTCAGTTTTCAAATTATTAAGTGCATGCATACTTTTATTCAAGTATTTTAAATTCTGTTTAAATGATTAGATATTCCAACTGCCTTGTATGGCCAATATTGAATATTGAAATGTCATCCCTTGTCCCCATAGATAAATTGTTTGGAAATGCTTAGCAAATACTTAGACCATGATTTGATTTTGGGGAGGATTTAGCCAAATCTCTACAAACTTGTTTTAACTTGAGCCTATGGTATTGTATTACCATAGATTTGTTGTAAAGGTGGTTTTACTAAATAAAATAAAGATGGTTTGGACTTGGGTGTAACGGATGAAAGGTGGGTGCAGTTTATGCACGGTTTAATCTGGTTAGGATTAAAGCCTGTGGTTTAATTTGAAAGACGCCTAAGTCAATTAAGGACCGCCTTTGGCTTCCTTTGCTATGCCAAAACGTACCACCACATGTCCTGTATGGGAAGGACTCGGCTTAATAATTTGGGTTACCTCATAGATATTCGTGCCATGTTGTATGAGTGGGTGTTGGTTAGACAAGAGTCCCACATGGCGCAAGAGGGGCTCCTGAGGATGGGTAGTCCAATGGAAGCGAAACCTTAGCGGGCATGAGTATTGTGAGGTAGATCATTGTAACGGCCTTGTGATATTTGCTCACACACGCCTTAGGAAGCGTGGATTGGCCGACACAAAGGGTATAATATCTCGTGTGGGTAAAGCTGCACAAACTCGCAGAGTAGAAAACTATTGAATAGCGCGTCATGATCATGGACATGCTAGCAAAGCCACTTTGAGTTAGACTTGTTTTTGGTTTTAAAATGGTTTCAACAGATGTTTTCAGGATGGATAGTCCTGTGGGAAAAATTGGGCGGTTAGCCATTGTGATTGGAGGATATCCATCACCTTCTTGGAGGTTATCCACATTATTCCATTGTCATTTAAAATATGATTTTAATTAATGTATGAAAATGGCCTTGCAATCTATTATGATTATTTAAATTAAACTGCTGTTTTACGCAAAATAACCCTGCCAATGTCCTTTGTTTACCTTATGCATGCATTACAATTCCATATTGGGTGTAACTTGCGAGCACGGTAGTTGTGCTCATACTTGCTTTATGCAACAAAATTTCGAGAGAAGACTACTATCGGGACGGTGAGGACACGATGCCTAAACTACGCCCCGCATTTATTGTGGCGGATCGTCGATCGCCTACTACTATCTTTTCATTTCCTCTGTGTTATTTACTTATTTATTTGGCTTCATGCCCCATTTGTATCGAACTCTGATTTACTATTAATGAAATGCGAGATTTGGTTATGTTATCATTTTTGTAACTGTGTACACCGGAAATCCTGGACTGGTGTATGAACACAGAGGATTCGGGATCTTTCGTTCCCGGGTCCGACTTTAAGTGATGAAATCTTTTATCTAAACTATATGTATATCTCTTTTGAAATGTTCTGTGACCTCGGGAAATCCATCCTCTTCCAGTGCATCTGGGCACGAGTCGTTTGGAACAACGGTGGGATGTTTATCCTCACCAAGGTGTGCAATTCGCAACCCGACCAGCTACAAAAACAGAGCATGATCAAAAACCCGATCGAGAGATATATATATATATATATATATATATATATATATATATATATATATATATATATATATATATATATATATATATATGTGTGTGTGTGTGTGTGTGTGTGTGTGTGTGCATGATAAAAGATTTGTTACCTTAAGCCTTGTTATTCTCTCTTCAACAGAGACTATGGCCAAGATCTCAGAAATCCAAATTTTCTCCAGTTCTCTCTGCAGATCGGCTGATCCTTTCTCTAACTTCCTCGGAGGAAAGAACTTCAAAAGAAGAGAGAAAATAAGACAAGAACATGTTTTAAGGTAATACATTAATCCAATGAAAATACTAGTTGGAGTTATCTCAAAGACTTACCACCTCCTGAGATAGCTTCATCACGACCAATGGACCAGATCAGGGAGTGAGTCCGAAGCTTTAATGGGCTTATTTGACGTTTGGTGAAATCCCTCACCACATGCCAAGAGGTCAAGCCCTTGACTCGTAGGTCGTATATGGCATCCACCCATCGCCTCGACCACTCTGTCTTCTCCACGGCCTTTCTCCATTTGGGATTTTCCGTTGCTCTCATTCCGTCGAAATAGAGGCCGTCTGCCTCAGAATCGTCATATAGAACCAGTTTTTCTTCCATGACGACCACGAAGATTTTGAGTACATATGAATGTACTCATCGGCCTTCCGTCGGAAGACGCAATGTACATTCCCCAGAGTCTCCGTGAGATCTCCCCATCACCATTCAATAAAAATACGAAGAGCCTCAAACTTGAGGCAATCCTGTATGCTTCACACAAATATGTGAAGATACCGATGTTGGCGATGGAGTTTGGGGCTAAATTCACTAATTCCACTCCATAGAATTCAAGAACACGGAGAAGGAATTTGTGTACAGCAATCTCAAATTTCACATTCGATGTAGGCGAGGAAAACGGAATTTCCTCATCTTAGCAACTTGGGAAATGCTCTCCAAAAGCTGATCTCCATCTCGATCAAATTCTTGTCCTAAGCATTCCGATCTTCTCCAAAGCTTCAAGCTTTTTCTTGCTCAACTCCGACGGCAACCACTTTGTGATTTGCTCGACATAATGAAAATCCTTGAGGATGAGCAGAACCCGCAGGAGATTTTTGTGGCTCAAGAACAAGAAAAGGAAGGACGAAGATTTTTGTCCGGATGAAAGAGATCGAAAAGGATCTGGAAGCATAAGGAATCCAAAAGTCTAGCGATGGCGATTTTATAGCCTCGGGTCTTTCAATTACGATCGAGTTTATCCATAAAAGTCTGAACGGCAAAAAGCTTCTTTTTTGCCCAACGAACAGAGAAATTCTTCGGTTCCCAAGGCAAGTTCTCAACTTTAAAATGAACACAAAATCGCCTCGGATGTCACGACATTAATTGGTGGTCTGCCCGATATGAATTCATCGGGGGAAGGCGTTCACACGACCTGTTCATTTAAAGTTCGGGGGCTAGCTGACGAGGATTAAAACCTCTATGTATTAATTTAAATACATAGAAAGACCATACGTCTCCATGGTCGTAACCCATAAAACTAGCGACCCCACTGGTCGTAAGTATTTCAGAGGTTACACGATGGGTATCCTGGTCGGACTAGGTTCCGACCAGGTGGCTGCTCGGAAATATTATGAACAGGTACCAATAACCGTATGATGAATGGAACACGTGCTAAACATCCCATAACTTATGATGACATACAAGACTCTGACGATAAATCACCTTGCGGTTAAATGTCTCACAAATACTTAACAGCAAGGCACTTAGCACATTGTTAACTACCTTGAACCTCCAACCAGTTGTAACGTTTTATCAGAGACGTCTTCTCCAGGGGTAACTGTCGTCCCTTCGGGAGTTATTTAATGGTGAAGCGCAGAAGACAACAGCAAACAATAGCAAACAACAAAGAAACAACAAAGAAACAACAAAGAAACAATGTAGGCAACACGAAGCGAAGCAAGAGTATTCAAGACATTCAAGATAATTGGAGATAATCCCTAGTCAAGTCTTGTAAACCCAGTTCATATAAATAAAGAAATAAAGAGCAGCCCCCATTCTCTTCGAAGATACTCTACGTCATTTTCCTCCTTTTATTTTCATAAGATCGGCGATTTGATCGTCGACAGTATGCTGCAGTCGTCTTGTTCGGCAGATTAGGTCTTGTTCAGTGTGAAATTAGAGGTTTGGTCCTGCTAATGTTATGTGGGTAATTGCGTGGGATTTTTGGAAAGTATTAATTCACAATTTTTGGTTGGATAATGAATTAGTTATGATTTTTGCAAGTATGGGTGCTTATTCAGTCTCTGGATTCGGGCAGCGAGCGTAGTTCTATGAATTAGGGTCTAGGGATGGACAAATTTGGTCAGTTGATCTGCATGAGTTACGTAGATAACTTTATGATGTTTTCATGGAGATCAAGTTCATAATTTGTGGACATTTGGAATGAAAGATATGAATTTTCGAAGTTAATGTTGTAGTCTGTCATACATTGGGGCGGTAGAGAAAGACTAGTCTGTTAGCAACCTTTGTTGCACAATGGGGAAAATTGTAATAATTTTATTGAGGAAGCTAGTTCTCTGTAGTTTCCAAATTGTCTTATAACAGTGGGTTTTGATGTACCAATTAAAAGATAAGAAATTCCAAAGTCGGTAGCACCGAAGATGACAGAACTGTCTTCAGAGTTAAAAACAAAGACTTAGATGGAATAATTTGATCTTTTGGTCATATGAGGAGTTGTATATATGCGTGTGTAGATTCCAAGGAATTTGGGTTCATGACTTTTGGAGCTTTGACTCAAAAGTTATGGTTTTTCTTTGATGGCTGTCTGTTTGGATAGACTAGTATTTGGAGTGTATCAGTAAAATTTCGGGTTGCGAATAGGAGCATTGATTTCATTTTGTTTTATTGCTATGCAGAGTACTTTTGAATGGTATTCTTAGTATACTTTACAGTTTCCAGGTGGTAGTGAGAACCGGGGTTAGAGTCTTCCCGTTGTCGTCATCCATCTCGCGGTTGAGGCGCGCAAGTGCAAGCAGTGTAGGGTGAATTGTGATGCTATATTCATGATAATTGCCATAGTTTACTTATGAAAGTACATCTATGATATTGCCGATGATTATTATTCTTTCATGTTGAATTGAGAATATGAAGTTCTTTGCATCATGGCATTCATTCCTGAATCTTGGACTATGTGGTAGCCAAGCATTGTTTCTTTTGAGGTCCCCGTCATACATTGGACGGACATGAGATCCCCGTCATGTATTGGACGGGCATGGGTCCCCACACTCGTGGAGTGTGGGCTTGAGGTCCCTGTGCCTGAGGGCACGGGCTTGAGTATGCATCGACGGATGCACTACTCCGCATTACCGGTAATTGCAAAGAAGAAAGAAAGAGTATTCTTGACATATGCATTGCATATAAGCATAAGATATTTATTTATGGTTCCTTGCTGATGTTCATATGAGGATTTGATATCTTCATTGGCTGGTCATGAGGTTTTGTTTCACTGTTGTACTTTGCTGAGTCGTGTTCTCACGCTTGTTGGTGTGGTTCTTTTTAGGTATCTCTCAAGGCAGCGACATGCACGGGAAGGGGTAGTTTTGATGTACTTCACACTTAACCACTCATGGCAAATAAATTAGTTTATTTTCCTAAAACCTCATGTTCATGCTTTTCCCGTTAGTTTCAGACTGTGTCCATCCTTCGTGGTGGTTGATTCGCTTGTAATCGTGGTAACCAAGTTTTATCGTGAGTATTTCTATTATGCTTTTAATACTCAGTTATCGATTCATTTAGTCCTATTTGATAAGAATAAATTGAATGATTTGATTAGTCTTACATCCTTGTGATTTTGGATGAATATTGATGATTTAAATTTAATTGTTAAAGAACTGCTCTCATTGAGTACCACTAGTTGTTTGATTTGGTTTTAGTTGAGAAATAGCAAGATTTATGCCTAGAGTATTATTAATTGATAAGTAGTATTATTTAACTTGACTATATTGCCACTTGTGCTAGTTCCTATGTTTAGGATGAAATCATTCATTGTTGTATGTCTTGTTGAATTGGTATTAGTAAATTGAAGTAAAGTGATTCTGTAAGGTAGTTTAGTAGCATCCTAGGCTCTATGTTGGGTTGGTGTGTTATAGTCTGTGTGACACCAGGCTACCGGATTAAAGCTCACCAGAGGGTCGATTGTTGAGATGAAGTTTCAGAAAGGCTTTGTTGTGATCTTCTCCGTACAAGTTGATGGCATCTTGTGGGTGAAGTTTACAACCTCTGCAGAGTGTTAACAATCTATATGAATAGCCGTATCTTCGGTCATAGACATGCTCGGGGATTTCACACGAGGGGTAGACTTTACAAAACAAAACTTGGAGGGACAGATGTGTGAATAAACTTATACAGATATATCAAAGAATTGGTTTAGACTAAGTGAGCTTTGGGGAAATACTTGTTTAATTACTATTGTTATTTGTTTTGAATCTATTATTTATATTTAATTGCAACGGTTGCTTTTTGCAATATAACCATAGATGTCATATCCTTTAGAATAAGCCATCATCTATAATTGCATTCGGTGATACAACTTGTTGAGTACTCCATGTACTCACTCTTGCTATAAACAATGTTGTTCAGTTGATGAAGACTACGTTAGTTCATCATTGGTCAACAAGGACAACTAATAAGGATCCACCTGGTTGATTAGATGAATCCCGATTGTTAGTCCAATCTTTCACGGTACACTCGAAGATCAGTAGCTCATCGTATCCTTCTCTTTACTTTGGGTGAACAGTAACCACATGCATAAACAGTGCCACGCGGGTGAATAGTGCCCAAAACCCTAGATAGCAAATCTTCAATCTCTAGTTATGCTAAACCGTGAGAATTAGAAACAACAGAGAATAACTTCACAAAGCGATATGATTTGGTCGAATTGCAAAGACGGAGCAGTAGATGGATCTTCTTGGTTGTAATCAAGAACAAGGTGTCCTTGCTTTGCGCCCAAGCTAAAACACCAGATGAGAGCTTCCTCTTGCTTTCTCCTCTCTACAGCCATCTCTCTTAATTCCTCTCAAGAACACATCTCAACTCAAGAACACACGATATGCGCCAAAACGACTTTTCTGATTTTTATTATCTAAATCATAACTTGTCCCCCTTACAAGGTGTGACCATGGGGGGTTTTATAGACCCTCCCACGCAAGAACAATAGCCTCGGATGAACAGTACCACATGAATAGTCTGCGAAACAAACTCAACCTCCTAGACATACACAACTCAAACTCTCCTATTTTGGGAATCTACCATGTGTGAACAGTACATGTGAATAGTGTATGAAACCAACTCAACATCCTAAACGCATACAATTCAAACTCTCCAATTTTTGGAATATAAAAAATCAGCAAAAATGAATTTTGGATTTAATGACTAAACGCAAACCACTAGGACTCTCTAATTTCGGAATAAAATATTAAACACCAATTGGATGCCCAAATTTGATCCAAATTTAACCAACCCACATGCCATGTCCCCAGCTTCCTTCTCATGCATGCCCAAGTCACCCTCTCGGTTTCCCTTGTGCCGTGGGCTTTCCTTCTCTTAGCTTCATGCGCCAACTTGGTCCATGCACTTGATGCTTTCTTTGACGCCAATGCAACCCTTGCTGTCATGTTACCATATGTCTTTCTTGACTGCCCACATGCACTAGGGTTTTATCCCGAGAGCACATTCCCTCTCGTTGGCCAGCCTCCCTCTCCTCCCTCTTGGCCATTGCTTGTTTCTCCTTTTCTTCTCTCAAATCAGCCCCACATTGCATTGCCAATTCAGATTGCAATGCCGAAACACATTGCAAAGGATCAATAGCACACTTGGCCACATCAACAACGTGAAGGATCGTAGAGAACAAGGTCATGCTACCCCAGTCGATTGCCTGTGAGCATATGGATGGGTCACACTGAAGTTATTATGTTTTCTTCCACTGCAGTTTATTTGAAATATTCGCCTTCTAAGGCATTAATTGTAAGTTTTGACCTTAAGGTCGCTACTATGATAATTATCAAGGAGCGACTAGTGCTCGGACGTCCAATGGGAAGATCCTCGTCGGACGCCCCGGCTTAAAATACAATACAACATGTGCAACAAACTATTTTAACATTTGCAACAAAAATCGGTTTCGGTCCCAAAAATATTAGAAAATTTGCAACAATTTGGAGATACATGTGCGACAATTTGAGGAAACAGTTTCAACAAAATAATCCAAAGAGGACATGTTCCCAACAAACTAAAATGTCATATGCAACAATTGAGAAAGATGTGTGCAACATTTTGTAAAAACATCTACAACACCAGCAAAAATAAAATATTACCTAGAGGGTCCCTATCCCAAGGAACCGAATGCTGATGCTACTCGTACTGAAAAGAATACTTATGAGAAGCGTTGCAATGACTCAGTCGATGTGCCTCGCCAAATTCTTATGACTATGAACTCGAGCTTGTATAATATGAGACCACAGACGCTTACAATATGATTGTGGGTCTGAAGGGTGTGTTTCAAGTTCAAGCAAGGGCAGAGAGGTTTAAAACCTCCAAGGCATTGTTTGGGCATTGGAAGAGAAACTACGAGAAGTACTTAGCAGAAATGAAAAAGCAACGAAGGAAGTAAGACTTCTAGTTCAGGTATAAATGTTATACAAATTAATCTTGCCACTTCTCCGACCAGTTCTTGGGTATTTGATACCGAATCGGTTGCTCCTAGTTGCAACTCGATGCAGGGTCTGATAAGGAGTAGATGCTTGGCAAGAGGAGATGTTGATCTTCGGGTGGGCAATGGAGCAAGAGTTGCTGCATTAGCTATTGGCACTTTGCCATTAGTTTTACCCTCAGGATTAGTTATAGAACTAAATAATTGTTATTATGTTCCAGCCTCAAGCAAAAACATTATTTCTGCTTCTTGTTTAGGAGCTGAAGGTTATGAGTTCAAAATAAAGAACAATTGTTGTTCAATTTATTTTGAAGATATGTTTTATGGCCATGCTCCATTGATGAATGGATTGTATGTTTTGAATCTTGAGGATGAGCCCATCTTTAACATTAGTGCTAAGAGACTTCGACCTAATAATGTGAATCCCACTTTCGTTTGGCATTGTCGTCTAGGTCATACAAATGAAAAGCGCATGATGAAGCTCCATAAAGATGGTCTTCTAAACTCATTTGATTTTGAATCATTTGTAACATGTGAATCTTGTTTACTTGGCAAGATGACAAAGGCGCCCTTCACGACCAGAGGTGAGAGGGCGAGTGATCTACTGGCTGTAAAACATTCGGATGTATGTGGACCAATGAACACTCCGACCAGAGGTGGTTTTCAGTACTTCATAACTTTTACTGATAATTTCAGTAGATATGGCTATGTCTATTTGATGAGGCATAAATCGGAATCCTTTGAAAAGTTTAAAGAATTTCAGAATGAAGCACAGAATCAACTTGGCAAGATAATCAAATGTCTACAATCTGATCATGGAGATGAATATCTGAGCCATGAGTTTGGTGATCATCTAAAGAAGTGTGGAATTGTTCCACAGCTTACTCCGCCAGGGACGCCTCTATGCAATGGGGTGTCTGAATGGCGGAATCGAACACTGTTAGACATGGTTCGATCATTGATGAGCTGATATGATCTTCCATTGCAATTCTAGGGATACGCTCTAGAAACTGTTGCTTTCACTTTAAATAGGGTACCATCTAAATCAGTAGATAAGACACCATATGAGATATGGAATGGAAAGAGTCCTAGTTTGTCTTTTCTAAAGATTTGGGGATGTGATATCTATGTTAAACGTTTGACGTCTAACAAACTCACACCCAAGTCCGATAAGTGCTTCTTTGTGGGGTATCCTAAGGAAACTAAAGGATATTATTTTTATAATCGAGTTGATAACAAAGTGTTTGTTGCCCGTAATGGTGTCTTCTTGGAGAAAGAGTTTCTTTCCAAAGGAGTTAGTGGGAGCAAGGTGCAACTAGAAGAAATTCGGGAAGCATCTGAAAGTGTTTCAACTCCCACTGAACCTCTACAGGATGAACAAAATGTTGTTGAACCTGTAGATGAGGCATCAGCCCCACGTAGATAAAAAAGGCCACGTCTATTGCCTATAAGGTATGGGCATGACGTATTATTGTTGAATAATGATGAGCCTAAAACCTATGCAGAAGTGATGATGGACCTAGATTATGAGTCATGGCATGAGGCCATGAGATCCGAAATAAAGTCCATGCATGATAATCAAGTTTGAAACTTGGTTGATGCACCTGATGGTATTAAGACCATTGAGTGCAAGTGGATTTTTTTTAAAAAAAGATAGATATGGATGGAAATGTTCACATTCATAAGGCATGACTGGATGCGAAGGGTTTCAGACAAATTCAAGGGGTTGATTATGATGAAACCTCCCCTCCTATCGCAATGCTTAAGTCTATTCGGATCATTCTAGCTATTGATGCATATTTCAACTATGAGATATGGCAAATGGATGTCAAAACGGCTTTCCTTAATGGAAACCTAAGTGAGGATGTGTACATGACACAGCTTGAGGGTTTTGTCGATCGAAAGGAAGCTAGAAACGTATGCAAGCTTAATAAATCCATCTATGGATTGAAGCAAGCATCTCGGAGTTGGAATATTCGTTTTGATGAAGTGGTCAAAGGGTTTGACATCATTAAGAATGAAGAAGAATCTTGTGTTTACAAAGGTTAGTGGGAGCAAGTTTGTGTTTCTGATCTTGTATGTGGATGACATACTACTGGTTGGAAATGATATTCCAATGCTTGAATCTGTTAAAACTTCATTAAGACATAGTTTCTCAATGAAAGATTTAGGAGATGCAACATATGTTCTTGATATAAAGATCTATAGAGATAGATCTAAAAGGCTAATTGGATTATGCCAGGATATGTACATAGTCGTATAGCGATACGATAAGGTCCAGACTAGTCGTATAGCGATACGACCAGATCCAGACTGGTGCCCATGGCTCGTATAATGATACAATCGGGTTCAGACTGGTCGTATGGAGATACGAGCTGGTCGGAGACTGGTGCTCATGCCGCATAGCATTAATCTTAGCAACAATCAGTGTCTTTCGACCACTGATGAGCGAGACAAAATGTGTATAATTCCATATGCTTCGGCTATTGGATCTATCATGTATGCCATGCTATGTACACGACCAGACATATATCAGTCGGATCTAGATGAAGGTCACTAGATAGCAGTCAAGAATGTCCTTAAGTGCTTGAGAAGGACTAAGGATGCATTCCTTGTTTATGGTAGTGAGAAGGAGCTGGTTGTAAATAGTTACACCGATGCAAGCTTCCAAACCAATAAGGATGATTTCAGATCGCAGTCAGGGTTTATGTTTTGTTTGAATGAAGGAGCAGGTATGGACTAGTCATATAATGATACGACCAGATCCAGACCGTCGATATATGATACTGACCGATAAAGCCGAAGAGTTCAAAATATGCAAAGTGCACATGGATTTAAGTTTGACCAAGTATGGACTGGTCGTATAGTGATACGATCAGATCCAGACTAGTCGTATGGTGATACGACTTCTTCCAAACTAGTCGTATGGAGATACGAGCTGGTCGTAGACTGGTCGAATATGAATTTTCTGATCCATTGACAAAGCCTCTCCTGCAACCTAAGCATGAGGCGCACACAAGAGCAATGGGTATAAGATACCTATATGATTGACTCTAGTGCAAGTGGGAGATTGTTGGAGCTATGCCCTAGAGGCAATCATGGAGATGATGATCTCATGTCTATGTTTATGTGTTAATTGAATATGTGTTATTCTATTCCTTGAATGAATCATTGGTTATGAAGATTAACAAGTATGTGACTTGTTGGTGAAACTCTTAACCTATATGATGTCATTCTAAATGTATCCCTGGTCGGATGTCAATGGTCGGAACACCAGTGACTCTATCGACCAGCATATGTATTAATTGATGACCATGTTTCAACGGTCATGGATATAGGGATATCGAATCAATAATGTGAACACATGTTAGAGAACATGGGGTTGGATTGACCCACCTTGAGACACTGTTGAGATTGTTATGATTCTATGTGTCGTCGGTTGGTCTCAAGCAATGATGATGTATAATCCTTAGACCTGAGATCAGCATGGTTTCCTACATGTGTTATAGCACCCTTAGGGGTTGCCAATCGCTACTCATAACTGGTAGTTATGAAGGTAGCTTTCGGGTATGCTGTGAAACATGCGGAGGAAGGCGACTGGTCGGATATGGGATTTGCCCCTCCTAACATAATAGGAGAGATGTCTCTGGGCCCCTCACTGTGGTCGGATAAAGAAAGTGCATGGCCATGCCACTAGTGGTCGAAGTGTTCGACCATGTGAAGTTATCCGACACTCGATCGAGAAAGTATTGAACCGTCCATGGATGACACAACATCTCACCTGGAGTTCAACCAGACATTGTGAGGCAAAGGGAGAATACACGAGTAGGTCGCTTAGTTCGATCAGTTACGGACTGGTCGTGACCAAATGCGAGTTGGTCGTATAGAGATAGGACCTGGTCGTAAGTGATAAGTACCTGGTCGTAGATCATATTGCATTAAGGTTTGTCTGATATAATTTGTGTGTATTCGGGAATCGTTATGTCCTGCTAGGAACCGCTGGCGACTCGTGGTCGGAAAGGGTTTCCGAGTCACAACCGAGTATGCATGAACCTAACGGGTCACACACTTAACGGGTTGGAACAAACTAGTACGGATACGATTCGTCAAATGTCTTTGGATAGGATATGTCACGAGCACTATATAAGGAGATGCTTGAGGCTATTGGGAACATGGCGGTGAACGTAACAGACAAGGCACACGAAAGTCGTGAGTTGAGTTGTTCCACCGAAACCCTAGCCGCCATCTTCCTGAGAGCTCTGCCGTGCGACTTGGTGCTAGCACACCAGCGCATGGTTGTTCCTTCTCTAGATGTGTGGATATTGTAAAGGCGCTACTGCGATTGCTATTGCGCTTGAGGACGATCCGTGATCTTCATAAGGAACTGCAAAAGTTGCTGGAGGAGACGATCGACCACGACCACTGCACCGACGTGCTCGACGCTGGATGATCGACTGCGACCACTACATCGACGCGCTCTACGTTGGGCCAGGCTGCTCCAACCCTTCTTCCGCTGCTCTGCGCGTCTGGTGGTAACGATCTGTGATCATCTATTTGCTTGGCTTCCTAGTTTACATGGTAGAAAATTTTGATTTGTTGCTATCGTAGCCTACCCGTGACCCAACAGATATGCGCACGCGTACCACTTTTCAGTTAAATATATTATTTGACTGGACAAAATTATTGAGCCAGATTAAATATTACCAGGTGAACTCTTCTTTAATTGGGTCTATATTTATTTTACGTAAGGAAATAGAGCTACTATTTTATTTAATCAAATGCAGACACATAATTGATTTGTACAAGCCCGAAGTAAAGATGTGTTCGGAATACCCTCAAGAAAGAAGCTTTGCATGTCAAAACAAATTTTACTCATCTAAAGATCTTGTCGAGCAGGTCAAAACGGATATATTATTTGTTATATGGGAAAAGCTTCCGCGCTTACGTCCGAAGCGTCGTACACCCTCACCCTCGTCAATCGTGTCGGGCCCGGCTACTAGCCCAGGCCCTGCCTCAGATGGCTCGCTAGCTACATACACATATACTTGTACTCCACGTATGTTGTTCCGATGTGTTCTTGCTATGCTTGTAACATATACTAGTTAAGGGCTTAAGAGTCACTGTAATGTTAAGTCTTCACCAAAAGGTGGTGAGAAATTAAATCGAAGTATGTGTTTTGCTTGCTAGGTAATTAGATCGATCAACAACGTTAAATATTTTCCCGAGAGCAGCTCATTTTTTTACCTTTTGCGTCTCCAAACGGTTTAATTAGGCCGTTTGATATTTGCGATTTTTCATGTACTTTTTTGTTTAATTAGGCCATTTCCCATATTATTATTAGTGATGATTTGGTGACATCCTAGGTTGTTGCAATCGTTGTTCAGAGATGTTGTAAGTGTTGTATCTGTAGAAAAAAATGTTGCATCTATAGAAAAAAAAATTGCATATTGTTCACGGCGATGTTGCAATTTTTTCCAACGCGTTTTTTTTTTCCAGATGCTTTGTTTTTTTATTTGTGATGTTGTAACCGTTGTCCGGGTATGTTGCAACCATTGTCTTAGGATGTTGCAACCATTGTCCGAAGACGTTGCAACCGTGTCCGGGGGATGTTGCAACCATTGTTCTAGGATGTTATAACCATTGTCTGGAGATGTTGCAACCGTGTCTGTTGCACTGGCTCGCTTCGGATGTATGTGCATGAGCATTATCCATTTAGGGGTGATACTAGCACCCGGACGTCCGATTTGTGATGTTGCAACCGTTGTCCGGAGATGTTGCAACCGTTGTCCAGAAATGTTGCAACCGTTGTCCGGGGATGTTGCAACCATTGTCTTAGGATGTTGTAACTGTTGTCTGGGGATGTTGCAACTATTGTCCGGTGATGTTGCAATCCTAGTCGCACCCTTTATAGAAACAAAATGTTGCGTATGTAGAAAAAAATGTTGCATATATAGAAAAAAAATGTTGCATATGTAGAAAAAAAATGTTGCATCTATAGAAACAATATCTTGCATATATAGAAAAAAAATGTTGCATCTATAGAAAAAAAATATTGCATATGGTTCACGGCAATATTGCAATTTTTTCCAACGCGTTTTTTTCTGGATGCTTTGTTTTGATTTGTGATGTTGCAACCATTGTCCGGGAATGTTGCAACCATTGTCCGGAGATGTTGCAACCGTTGTCCTAGCATGTTGCAACCGTTGTCCGGGGATGTTGCAACCGTTGTCCAAGGATGTTGCAACCGTTCTTTGGAATGTTGTATCTGTAGAAAAAAAATGTTGCATATGTAGAAAAAGATGTTGCATATGTAGAAAAAAAATGTTACATCTATAGAAAAAAAATATTGCATATATATGGGTGCAACTTCGTTCATACGTCCGTGAATTCCGTGAATTTTTTTTGTATGACAATGGTATGATAATAAGGGTGCACCGTGAATCTGGAAAAATTCATACGTCCGTTGGTTCATACGCAATAAATCGGATGAACGACTGGAAAAAGCTTGGCATACGGAGAGATCCATTAAATTGGACGTACGACTACAAGTTGCACCCTTGTTATATCCCAAGCTAGAGGCAAAAGACGTCTTGCGGGCCCCAAATGTCACGCTGAATCCGCATATGAGCTCCACCAGAATAAACTTCGTCCATGCAGCTTGGGGCCAGGTGGTTTTGTCCAACATGCATGCAATGTGGGACCAATGTAATGATGGAATTCAAACATGCATTGAACCGGCCGACCCTATGCTATTTTGTGCTATTTTCCCGATCGATGCTACGCGTACATGGACAAGTGTGCACGGAGGGCAGGTTAGGTTAGGGCATCTCCGATAGTTAGAGATAATTTTGTCTCTAACATATGCTATATCATCTTTAGAGACAACATATCTAATAGATAGTCTCTAGCATACTCTCCAACATTTATATTTTATAATTATTCTTTGAAACGGGCCTACATGCCAACTAGAGTAGATTAATGTATCATGTCTTGTTTTGTGTGCACGATAGTTTCTTCAGGAAGAGATGACATGTGCTCTCTCTACTCCCCCTCTCCTCCCCGTAGAATTTTGTTGACGTGACATAGCTAAGAGACGACAATAAATACACTATTGGAGATGCCCTTATTGCTGCACATCAACGTCGTCGTCACCTTATCCTTGGTGGGCCGACCATGTTCCCTATTGTACGACCGGTGCATGCAAGGTTTGGTTGCTACTTGATGGGCCCACGTGCAGTCACATTTGTTTCGTGGAACATGACGTAGACCTTCGAACTGAGCGCCATCGATGTGCGATGCACACAGACTGAGTTTTTACGTACAAGAGTCGGATGACTTTTATGTGGATTTTTTAGCTAAGATAAGTTAGGAAATAAATTATTCTGTTAGCATAGAGAGAGTCCGACTAGATTTCTTTGCCGAGACCACCACGAAATCAACCAAAGGGTTGCGCCCCTATATATTCTTGTATGCACTATTTATTTTCACTCAAACCACGTTTATTCAAGAAATAACATATTGCTTTTCAGCACTTGTTCTTCTCCTAAGGTTAGCTATTGCAACCGAAATTTAGATAGGGGAATTGAGTGTTCTTCGTCGTTGTTCTTTCTGGTCCTTGCGGATTGGAGGAGCATTGCATCCACTTGGTGGTCTCGTGGATATTCAACATCTAAGCGTGTGGTTGGGTGAGTTTATGTGTTGTAGGTTGTTGCATTGGTAGTGTATTAGCTTCATGCGATTCGTTAGGCTACTCGAGTTATCTTGATCCTACATTGAGAAGATTGAGCAACCCGTATCATCTTGGCTACTCACTTGCCATCGTTGTGGCAGACTATCCTTGCTGTCCCTAGGGGAGAAAGTTAGAGGAAGCGAGAGTATTTGGGAGATTTGCGATGAAGGCATGGGTGAGTATTTGCGAGTTGGGAGCGTAGGGAGAGAGATGGGAATAGCATAAGATGATGCGATAGGGAAAGTAAAGTGAGGCGTCCGATGTGGAGCTGTCGCTCCGAATGTCCTCACCTTATGAATTTCGTAAATATTATTTATTGCATATTTCTTGGTCATCTTTGCACATGGAATGGTATTTTAGTGATGTTTTCATTGTGTAATATACACAGAATGTTCGGATTTGCATGTTCAGGTCCTAACAATACACAATCGTAAAAACAATGTACGTGAGTGGACGACTACTCTATGTCCGGTACTTCGGTGTCCTCATCTCTCTTGGAGAAACTGCAGGGGGTGGCGTCAACACCGAGGTGTGAAGTAGAGGAACCCAGACGTTGGGGGACTTACTACCAGAAGCACAACGTTTACCGCCGACGTAGCGGTCTACATGGAGGAACTCAGCGTGTCCGCCGTTCCGCCCGGCATGGCAATAAACAACAGGGGAAATCTACATGCGATGGAGGCAGATTTGCCGATTGTAACACCCTGGTTGTTGGAGTATTTTTGAATTTTCAAAATAAAAAGAACCATTTGGTTTTCATGAGAATTCAAAGCTTAACCTGATATTTTAAACAGAGAGCTTTAAAGGATTAAATCAAACTTCAACTAAATCAGTTCGGTTTCTGTTCGAGTTTGTTGAAGTTCTTCCTTTCTTTCATCGCTCAATGCTCTCCTTCGGCCCTGTTCTCTCTTCCTTCTTTGGACCACCTCCCTTCATTTGGATCTAAGGGCCAAGACCTCCCTTGTGGATTGGACCTCCCTCCTTGTCCAGACCACCCTTCGGGTTGACCTCCCCTTGGGACGCTTCCAACCCCGAGGGGTTCTAGCTCGGGTTTCTGTTTCAAATGTTTTTATATCAAAATTATTATTTTGGGTTGAATTCCCCCTTCAATTGGACCTCGTGTCCATCTGAACCTCCTTTGAACTTCCCTCGTGTCCGCTCGGCTTCTACTCCTCCGCGCCTCTTCCGCTCTGTCGCTCCTCGCCTTTGGTTCCATCTTGACCGTTGAGACCTCCCCCGTGTTGGTCTTGACCGTCAAGATCTCCCTTTGCTTCCATCTTGACCGTTGAGACCTCCACCGTGTTGGTCTTGACCGTCGAGATCTCCCTTTGCTTCCATCTTGACCGTTGAGACCTCCACCGTGTTGGTCTTGACCGTCGAGATCTCCTTTGGTTCCATCTTGACCGACAGGACCACCCTCGGATTCATCCTGATCGTCGACACCTCCCTTTGTTCTCATCTTGGCCGTCAGGACCACCCTCGGGGTCATCCTGGCCATCCAGACCTTCTTTGCTTCCATCTTGTCCATCGGGACCTACCTCGGGTTCATCCTGGCCATCAAGATTTCCTTTTAACTCGTCTGAACCGTTCAGGACCTCCTTTGAGTCCATCTTGGCCGTTGAGACCTCCTTTGATCTCATCTTAACCATCAAGACCTTCCCTTGTTCTACCTCCTCCGTTGGATCCTCCTCTTTGTTGGGTCTCCCTTTTCCTTCGCATGGTCCGATCCAGCACCACGCCTTTCCCCTCTCGCGGGATCAGATGGCTCTGCTTCATCGCACCTTTTTCCTTCTCCTTTGGACCTTCTTGTCCTCTGGACCTCCGCGTGGTCCTTTTTGCAAAGACCACCCTTCGTGGTCAGGGTCTATTCACTAAGACCACCCTTTTGGATTGCGACCTCCCCTTAAGGCCGCGACCTCCCTTCTTTTGTTGTTTAGCCGCGACCTCCCCTTGAGGCCACAACCTCCCCTCATTGTCGTTTAGCTGCGACCTCCCCTTGAGGCCGCGACCTCTTCTCTCTTGTCTTTCAGCCGCGACCTGCCCCTTAGAGTCAAGACATCCCCCTTTTGTCGTTTTGTTGCGACCACCTCTTGGCCCGCGACCTCCCCTCTTCGGATGCGACCTCCCGTGGTCAAAACCTCCTCTTTTGTCGTGACCTTCTCGTTGGTCACGACCTCCCCTTGGTTTGATCACCTATCCCAAGGGTTGACCGGTCCCACCAGACAGCCTCGCTCACCTTCTTTTTCCCCTAAATCGCGGCGCTGCTCTCGCTGAAGTCCCCGGTGATGCCCTCGCCGGAGTCTTCGCGCATTAAATGTGTTGTATCACATTAAATGCTGCCTCACCGTTTTGCTCCCTCCCCGCTTGTCCCGCCGCATCTCCAGTCAGTTGCCTACACACGCCTAAGTGTGTCCTGCCTTGTTACTCACCTACCTTGTACTCGCTCGTGCTCCTCCGAAGTTTCTCGGCGGCTCTCCCAGTCTCTTTCTCTGTCTATATAAGCTTGAGCAGCCCATAATCTTTACCTTTTTCCTCATTTCCAGTTCTCTTGCCCTTCCGACCAGCTCTTGGACCTCCTCCCAAGCTGTTGGTTCTTCTCAAGCAGCCCCTTGGACCTCCTCCTAACCGTTGAAGCTTCTCTATTGGTTTTATTTTGGTGTTTCTTTGGAGTTCTTTTGGATCTTACCTGAGCTTTATTTGAGTTACTCCGTTCTCTCCCGTGTAGATTGCGAAGGCACCGAAGAGCCCGAGTTCTTTGAGGAAGAAGAAGACACTCAAGCCTTTGAGTAAGGCAAGTTACACCCTTGACCATGTTGCACCCATCACTTCAAATTACTTATGTCGGTTTCAAATGTTATTGCATGCTTATTTTTACTCAAATATTTCAATACTTGTCTTTAAATTCATAGCTATGCCTAAATCCTTTGTACGGCCCATATTGACATTAATTCAAATCTGTTGTCGCCCTAGATAAAACCTGGTTGATGCAATAGTGTGAGCTAGGATCTCTCGATAAATATATGCTTAGACAAGCTTAGACCGCAATCTTGGTTTGGGAGTTTTATCGCCAAAAAGACCAATGTTATCTAAATGTTTTAAAAACTAATCCATGGCATTGGGTTGTCATGGAGGTTTAAAAAGCATTTTGTAAAGCATTGGAAAATGGTTTGGACTTGGGCGAATTTTTTGTTTAGTTGGTGCATGTCCATGCATGGGGGGTCGTGTGATCCAATGCCCCCGGGGTTGAGGTTGTCGCCCAAGTCAGTTAAGGACCGGTCTGCGAGCGATAACTTGCTATGCCTCATCGTGCAACCACATCTTCAGGATGGGGTGGACCTGGCTGACTAATTTGCAGAGTTCCGTCGCAGTTGATACTGTTGAGCAGTGGGTAGTCTTTTATGGCTTGTTATATTATGACCAATGTTAGTCCCACTTGGCGCAAGAGGGGGCCTGAACCCTGCAGATGGGTAATCCAAAGGGGGCGAAACCTTAGCGAGGGTGGACTGCCGTGAAATGATGCATCGTAAAGGCCTTGTCACACGCTCTAGGCCTCTCACCTTCGGAAGTGAGCGGTGGCATCGACGGTTGCCAAACAATCTAGAGATGTCGTGTCATGTGGGTAAAGTGTGCAACCTCTGCAAAGTGTAAAACTATTTGAATTATCGTGTCCGCGGTTATGGACGTGCTGGCAAGCCTCTCAAAGTTAGATCTTGGTTTTGTTTTCAAAAGAGTTTTGTTAAAATGGTTTTGGATCTCTATCCAATTAGGGTTTTGGCAGGGAGCCTTGTGCAGGAGGGTATCCTTCACCACTTTGTTGTTGAATGTTATCCAACTGTAAAATGAAGACTTGAAAATGAATTTTAATTATGGTTACATGCTTTGGAACATATTACCCGTAATTGGAAATAAACATGGCTTTATGCAAAGACAACCTTATAAGCCTTTCTTTGAAATATCCATGTATGCATTTCATTCTGTTATTTGACGGGTGTAACTTACGAGCACGGTTGTTGTGCTCATTCTTGCTTGATTTGATAGTTGAGCAGTAGTGGACTTCTTTGATGAAGATGAGGACTAGATCAATTAGGCAGCGCCCTCCAGCCGTTTGCCTGTGGTGAAACGGGTGGACTTGTCATTTTACTTCCGCTGTATCTTTGTAATCAACCCTTTTGTTGTATATAAAAATTGTGTTGATGAATGTTACCACTTTTGTTTGCTGTGTGAGCTAGCCATTGATCCTTGGGACTAGTTCGGAACACAGAGGACTTGGGGCTTTTCCAAGTCTCACGACCTCCTCGGGTTTGGTCTCCCGACCACCCTTGAGTTGGGTCTTGGCACTTGGGGACGTCCCGGGTCCTAAGACCTCCTCAGGTCCGTTCTCCGGACCTCCTAAGAGATCCTGGAGAACTGTCCGAGAGATCCTGCTGGACCTCTTCGGAGGTCCTGGTGGACTTTCTGAGTGTTCTTAGAGGACCTCTCAGGTGGCCTCAGGTCGGGTCGTTACAAAGTGGTATCAGAGCATCTTTATTGTAGGTCGTAGCTTAGTAGAATGGTCGTTAATAGAAAGTTCAAAATGTTGCTTTACAAAATAAGATAAATAAATTTGTTCTCCTCTTATCTGGGTCATCTCTCTATCCTTATCTCCTTCTCTATATCCTTTCTTACCTTATTCTCTCTTACCTTTTGCTGTCCTCACCATTTTATAAAGTCAAATGGACCTTATTTCCTTGGAGTATCTATAGGTGGTGTTCAAGACATTCTGCCTTGGAGTGGTCTTGGCTTGTAGTTGCGCAAGGACCTCCCTGCTCATGGTCATGAGTGGTAGTCTTTTTTGCAAAGACCCCCCTGGGTCTCTACGTAAAGACCACCTCTTCTGGCCACAACCTCTTTGCTCGTAGCCCGAGGGCAGTGAGCCTCGAGTAGAACGTGTTTGAGCTTTGAGTTGGTTGTTCATTTGGTTCAGTTTGGTTGTTTGACCTCTCCCCCTTGGCTTCCTTTCTCTCTCTCTCTCTTTACTAATCTCCAAAGACCTGGCAGATGGTCACAACTCGTGGCAACGGCAGCACCAGCAATCAGGGCAGAGTGGTTGGAAGTGATCTAGAGACTCCTCTTCCGCAGCCACCACCACCTCCAACTGGAGCGCTAGATTGGAATCAGGTGATGGCGAATCAAGCTCATTTGATCAACTTGCTAGCCTAGTCTATCAACAACACTCAGAATCTTCAAGCAGCCGCGCAACCACCAGTTTACACTCAACTTCCTCCAAGGGCCAACATCTATGAGTTCATGAGGATGAGACCACCCGCTTTCTCTAGCAGCACTGAGCCATTGGAAGCTGATGATTGGCTCAGAGCAGTGAGTAGGAAGCCAAATATGATTCAGTGTACGGATCATGAGAGAGTCTTGTTTGCCTCTCATCAGCTGAATGGGCCAGCCTCTGAGTGGTGGGACAACTTTACTCAGTCCCACCCTGATGCTCAAACTATCACCTGGGATGAGTTTGCTCAAGCTTTTCGTCGTGCACATCTCCCTCCAGGCTTGATGTTACTGAAGAAGAAGGAATTCCAATCCCTGCGCCAAGGCAACCACACTGTTAGTGAGTATCTTCACAAGTTCAATCAGTTAGGTCGTTATGCACCTCAAGATGTGGCAACAGATGAGTCCAAGCAAGAGCGCTTCCTGGAAGGGCTCAATGATGACCTTGCTATTCAACTCATTGCTCAAGATTACTCAGATTTTCAGCAGCTTGTGAGCAAAGCAATTCGCTAGGAGGGCAAGCATCTTGAGATGGAGAATCGCAAGAAGAGGAAAGCAGCTCAGCAGTTCAGTTCAGAAGGATTTTCTAGGCCCAAGACCTCCCAACCTCCGCAAAAGAGACATGTGACCTCCTCCCCTTCCAAGCCTCTAGTGCAAACCAGACGTCTTGGCACCTCTAGTCCTCGAGGGACCTCTCCAGGAGGTCATTTTCAGAAGAAGCCATCCTCAACCACTGCAGCAGGAGTTACTTGCTTTTATTGCAATAAAATTGGGCACTATGCCAATAAGTGCCCAAAGAAGCTGCAAGCAACGACCACTACTACAACCCGGCCAAGTCCAGGAGTTTCGGTATCCGGCATCAATTCAAATGTGAAGCCTTCAGTCCAGTATATCAAGGGACATGTGAATCATGTCACAGCCAAAGAAGCTCAGACTGCATCGGACGTAGTCCTTGGTATGTTTCTTGTTAATTCCGTACCAGCATCAGTTCTTTTTTATTCCAGAGCTTCTCATTGATTTGTTTTCACTAAGTTTGTGGGTAGTAATAGGTTATCTATATCCCCTTTAGCTAGCCCTATGCTGATCCACTCTCCGGGCTTAGAGATGAGGACTAGTTCCTTATGCCCAAATCTTTCCTTGGAAATCTTGGGAGTACCCTTCTCTGCAGGCCTAGTAGTCTTGCACTCCCAAGGTTTAGATGTAATTCTTGGAATGGAGTGGCTAGCCCAGAACTAAGGTCGGATAGACTGTGCCAATAGGTCTATCATGCTCACCAGTGAGCAAGGGATTCAAGTTGAGTTTAGTCCTGAGACCTCTGTTGGAGGAGGTCCTAGCCTAGCTTGTTTGAAAGAAGTAAAGCTTGGGGACCTCCCAGTGGTAAGGGAGTACCCAGATGTGTTTCCCGATGAGTTACCTAGGATGCCTCCGGACAGAGATTTGGAATGTGTCATCAACTTAGTTCCAAGAACAGCACCAATTTCCAAGAGGCCTTACCGATTGCCAATCAATGATCTTGTTGAGCTTAAGCAGCAAATTGAGGAAATGCAAAGTAAAGGTTTTGTTCGGCCAAGCTTTCACCTTGGGGAGCTTCAGTGATCTTTGTTGCAAAGAAAGATGGTACCCAGCGCATGTGTGTGGATTACCAAGCACTAAATGATATCACTATCAAGAATAAGTATCCATTGCCCAGGATCGATGACTTGTTTGACCAGCTTATAGGAGCCACCGTATTCTCTAAACTTGACCTAAGATCAGGCTATCATCAGTTGAAAATTCGCCAAGAGGACATCCCAAAGACAGCTTTCTCAACTCGGTATGGACTCTATGACTTCACAGTCATGTTCTACGGATTGACCAATGCTCCTGCTTACTTTATGAACTTGATGAATAAAGCATTTATGGAGTACTTGGATAAGTTTGTCATTGTATTCATAGATGACATTCTAGTGTACTCTAAGAGCGAAGAAGAGCATGAAGAGCACCTTCGTTTGGTTCTGGATAAGCTGAGAGATCACCAACTCTATGCTAAATTCAATAAGTGTTATTTCTGGATGAAGGAGGTTACCTTTTTGGGTCATGTTATGTTAGCCGCAGGTGTAGCCGTCAACCCCAGCAAAGTCCAAGATGAGCTTAATTGGGAGTCACCCAAATACATGCCTCAGATCAGAAGCTTTCTCGGCATGGCAGGATACTACCATAGGTTCATTGAAGGCTTTTCAAGAATAGCAAGACCTCTCACTCAGTTGCTAAAGAAGGATAAGAATTATGTTTGGACACCGGCCTGTGAGCAGAGCTTCCAAGAGTTCAAGAGGCGTTTGACCTCCGCCCCAGTGTTGATTCTGCCAGACATCCAAAAAGATTTTGAGATCTTTTGTGATGCCTCTCGGCAGGGTTTTGGTTGTGTTTTGATGCAAAAAAGAAGGGTGGTAGCATATGCTTCTCAGTAGCTAAAGCCTCATGAAGCAAACTATCTCACTCATGACATGGAATTGGCTGCCGTAGTGCATGCCTTGAAGATTTGGCGCCATTACCTCATTGGAAATCGTTGTGAGGTTTTCACATACCACAAAAGCTTGAAGTATATCTTCACTCAAGCGGACCTTAACTCAGGCAGAGAAGATGGTTGGAGCTCATAAAGGATTATGATCTAGGAATTCATTACCACCCAGGCAAGGCAAATGTGGTGGCTGATGCCCTAAGCCGAAAGAGTTATTGTAGTACTTTGATGGTCCAAGAATGTCAGCCCAAATTGTGTGAAGAATTGAGGCGTCTGAATTTGGAAATTGTCGATCAAGGTTGTGTGCATGCTCTGGAAGTTGAACCCACTGTCCAGAATCAAATCCGAGAAAGGAAAGTTGAAGATGAAGACATTCAAGAGATCAAGAAGAACTTGAGAAGAGGCAAGGCCCTAGGCTTCTTAGAAGATGAGCAAGGAGTGCTATGGTTCGGCAACCGCCTCTGTGTGCCGGATCATCAGGAAATAAGGCAATTGCTTCCTAAGGAAGCTCATGAGTCCCCTTACTCCCTTCATCCAAGAAGTACCAAGATGTACCAAGACCTCAAGGAACAGTATTGGTGGGTCAACATGAAGCAAGAAATAGCAGAGTTTGTGGCACATTGTGACGTATGCCAAAGGGTCAAGGCCGAGCATCAAAGACCAGCTGGTCTGTTGTAGCCCTTGCCTATCCCCGAGAGGAAGTGGGAGCAAGTCAGAATGGATTTCATCATGGGTTTGCCTAGGACCCAATCGAGCTATGACTCCATTTTGGTCGTGATTGATCGATTAACCAAAGTGGCACACTTTATTCCTATCAAGACTACCTACCAGAGCAGCAAATTGGCAGAGCTTTATATGGCCCGAATTGTCTGTTTGCATGGTGTACCCAAAAGAATAGTGTCTGACAGAGGTTCTCAATTTACCTCAAGATTTTGGAAGAGCTTGCATGAAGCCTTGGGAACAAGACTCAATTTCAGCACGGTGTATCATCCTCAAACCGATGGGCAGACAAAGCATGTGAATCAAATTCTTGAAGATATGCTTAGAGCCTGTGCCTTAGACTATGGGAAAAGTTGGGACAAGAACCTCCCTTATGCTGAGTTCTCCTACAACAATAACTATCAAGCCAGCTTGAGGTTGTCCCCTTTTGAAGCTTTGTATGGAAGACAGTGCAGAACTCCTCTCCTTTGGGATCAAGTCGGTGAGCGTCAATTCTTTGGGCCCTGAGTTGATCAAGGAAGCTGAAAGCAAAGTGAAGCTCATAAGGGAACGTTTGAAAATGGCTTAGTCCCGGCAAAAGAGCTATGCTGACAACCGTCGCAGAGACTTGTCTTTTGATGTGGGAGATTTTGTGTATCTTAGGGTAACTCCATTCAGAGGGGTTAGAAGATTTTAGACCAAAGGGAAGCTAGCACCAAGATTTGTCAGACCATACAAGATCTTGGCGAGGTAAGGTGAAGTCGCTTATCAGTTAGAGCTGCCAACCTCCTTGTCCGCAGTGCACAATGTCTTCCATGTTTCACAGTTAAGGAAGTGCCTTCGACTGCTAGAAGATCAGACCCTTCTAGAGAGCATTGATCTTCAAGAGGACCTCACCTATGTGAAGTGGCCAATCAAGATTCTGGACGTCGCGGGGTGTGTTACCAGGAGCAAGATCGTCGTTCATACAAAGTCCAGTGGAGCCACCACCTAGAAAGTGAAGCCACCTGGGAGTGAGAAGAAGAACTTAAAGCGGCATATCCCCACCTCTTTGCTGGCCAAGTCTGAATCTCGGGGTCGAGATTCCCTTAAGGGGGGGTAGGTTTGTAACACCCTAGTTTTTGGAGTCTTTTTAATTTTTAAAATAAAAAGAACCATTTGGTTTTGATGAGAATTCAAAGCTTAACCTGATATTTTAAAGAGAGAGCTTTAAAGGACTAAATCAAACTTTAACTAAATCAGTTCGGTTTCTATTCGAGTTTGCTGGAGTTCTTCCTTTTCTTTAATTGCTCAGTGCTCTCCTTCGGCCCCGTTCTCTCTTCCTTCTTTGGACCACCTCCCTTCATCTGGATCTAAAGGTCCAGACCTCCCTTGTTGATCGGACCTCCCTCCTTGTCCAGACCACCCTTCGGGTTGACCTCCCCTTGGGACGCATCCACCCCCGAGGCGTTCTAGCTTGGGTTTGTGTTTCAAATGTTCTTGATTTTGAAATTCTTATTTTGGGTTGAATTCCCCCCTTCAATTGGACCTCGTGTCCATCTAAACCTCCTTTGAACTTCCCTCGTGTCCGCTCGGCATCTGCTCCTCCTCGCCTCTTCCTCTCTATCGCTCCTCTCCTTTGGTTTCATCTTGACCGTTGAGACCTCCCCCGTGTTGGTCTTGGCCGTCGAGATCTCCCTTTGCTTCCATCTTGACCGTTGAGACCTCCCTTGTGTTGGTCTTGACCGTCGAGATATTCTTTGGTTCCATCTTGACCGACAGGACCACCCTTGGGTTCATCCTGATCGTCGAGACCCCCTTTGTTCTCATCTTGGCCGTCAGGACCACCCTCGGGGTCATCCTGGCCGTCCAGACCTCCTTTGCTTCCATCTTGTCCGTCGGGACCTCCCTCGGGTTCATCCTGGCCGTCAAGATTTCCGTTCAACTCGTCTGAACCGTTCAGGACATTCTTTGAGTCCATCTTGGCCGTTGAGACCTCCTTTGATCTCATCTTAACCATCAAGACCTTCCCTTGTTCTATCTCCTCCGTTGGATCCTCCTCTTTGTTGGGTCTCCCTTTTCCTTCGTGTGGTCCGATACAGCACCACACCTTTCCCCTCTCGCGGGATCAGACGGTTCTGCTTCGTCGTGCCTTTTTCCTTCTCCTTTGGACCTTCTCGTCCTCTGGACCTCCGCGTGGTCCTTTTTGCAAAGACCACCCTTTGTGGTCTTTTTGTAAAGACCACCCACTGAGGGTCTTTCTGCTAAGACCACCCTTTTGGATCGCGACCTCCCCTTGAGGCCGTGACCTCTCCTCTTTTGTTGTTTAGCCGTGACCTCCCCTTGAGGCCGCAACCTCCCCTCGTTGTCGTTTAGCTGTGACCTCCCCTTGAGGCCGCGACCTCTTCTCTCTTGTCTTTCAGCCGTGACCTCCCCCTTGGAGTCACGACGTCCCCCTTTTATCGTTTTGTTGCGACCACCTTTTGGCCCGCAACCTTCTCTCTTCTGTTGCGACCTCCCGTGGTCAAAACCTCCTCTTTTGTCGTGACCTTCTCGTTGGTCACGACCTCCCCTTGGTTTGACCACCTATCCCAAGTGTTGACCGGTCCCACCGGACAGCCTCGCTCACCTTCTTTTTCCCCTAAATCGCGATGCTGCTCTCACTGAAGTCCCCGGTGATGCCCTCGCCGGAGTCTTCGCGCATTAATTGTGTTGTATCACATTAAATGCTGCATCACCGTTTTGCTCCCTCCCCGCTTGTCCCACCGCATCTCCAGTCAGCTGCATGTGCACGCCTGAGTGTGCCCTGCCTTGTTACTCACCTACCTTGTACACGCTCGTGCTCCTCTGAAGTTTCGCGACGGCTCTCCCAGTCTCTTTCTTTGTCTATATAAGCTTGAGCAGCCCTTCATCTTTACCTTTTTCCTCATTTCCAGTTCTCTTGCCCTTCCGACTAGCTCTTGGACCTCCTCCCAAGCTATTGGTTCTTCTCGAGCAGCCCCTTGGACCTCCTCCAAACCGTTGAAGCTTCTCTGTTGGTTTTATTTTGGTGTTTCTTTGGAGTTCTTTTGGATCTTACCTGAGCTTTATTTGTATTACTCCGTTCTCTCCCATGTAGATTATGAAGGTACCAAAGAGCCCGAGTTCTTTGAGTAAGAAGATGACACTCAAGCCTTTGAGCAAGGCAAGTTACACCCTTGACCATGTTGCACCCATTACTTCAAATTACTTATGTCGGTTTCAAATGTTAATGCATGCTTATTTTTACTCAAATATTTCAATACCTGTCTTTCAATTCATAGCTATACCTAAATCCTTTGTACGGCCCATATTGACATTAATTCAAATATGTTGTCGCCCTAGATAAAACCTGGTTGATGCAATAGTGTGAGCCAGGATCTCTCGAGAAATATATGCTTAGACAAGCTTAGACCACAATCTTGGTTTAGGAGTTTTATCGCCAAAAAGACCAATGTTATCTAAATGTTTTAAAAACTGATCCATGGCATTGGGTTATCATGGAGGTTTAAAAAGGATTTTGTAAAGCATTGGAAAATGGTTTGGACTTGGGCGAATTTGGTTGTTTGGTTGGTGCATGTCCATGCACGGGGGGTCGTGTGATCCGATGCCCCCGGGGTTGAGGTTGTCGCCCAAGTCAGTTAAGGACCGGTCTACGAGCGATAACTTGCTATGCCTCACCGTGCAACCACATGTCCAGGATGGGGTGGACCTGGCTGACTAATTTGCAGAGTTCCATCGCAGTTGATCCTGTTGAGCAGTGGGTAGTCTTTTATGGCTTGTCATGTTATGACCAATGTTAGTCCCACTTGGCGCAAGAGAGGGCCAGAACCCTGCGGATGGGTAATCCAAAGGGGGTGAAACCTTAGCGAGGGTAGACTACGGTGGAATGATGCATCGTAAAGGCCTTGTCACACGCTCTAGGCCTCTCACCTTCGGAAGTGAGCGGTGGCATCGACGGTTGCCAAACAATCTAGAGATGTTGTGTATATATAAATTGCGTTGATGAGTGTTACCACTTTTGTTTGCTGTGTGAGCTAGCCGTTGATCCTTGGGACTAGTTCGGAACACAGAGGACTTGGGGCTTTTCCAAGTCTCACGACCTCCTCGGGTTTGGTCTCCCGACCACCCTCGAGTTGGGTCTTGGCATTTGGGGACGTCCCGGGTCCTAAGACCTCCTCGGGTCCGTTCTCCGGACCGCCAAGTGGTCCTGCTGGACCTCCTGGGAGATCCTGGAGAACCGTCCAAGAGATCCTGCTGGACCTCTTGAGAGGTCCTGGTGGACTTCCCGAGTGGTCTTGGAGGACCTCTCGGGTAGCCCCAGGTCGGGTCGTTACACCGATTACCGCCGATCGGAGTGCACCCGCGCCTGCGCGGTGGACAGCCTAGAGTCAATTTTATTATCGATTCGTTGAAAGGGGGCGACTGAAGGTGGGGTGTCGCAAGGGGACGACAGGTAGGGGTGGGCGGTTGATTGAGTACGGGAATACACGGTTCTTCATGCTTGTTGGATTGTGTGGGGAAAGTACGGTTTTTATGATTGGTTGAGTGGGACGCACGTTGGGGAAACATGGGATCGCACGCTTTTTATTTGGGGGCGCGGGAGGACGTGGTCTTTTTTCACATTGTGATCGTGCGCATACAGTAAGAGTCTATGTATAACTTATACAGTAAAAGACATTTTTCAATAAAGTAAAATATCAACACGCACATGGTAATTCCAAAAACAAGCGTCCTCGGCCTGTGGTTGGATATTAGTAAAATGTAATTCTAACATACAGTAAAACAGTACCACATGCACAGTAATTCCCAAACACACCCATGTCAGTAATACTTTGAGACTTCTAATTCCCAAACACACCCGTGTTAGTAATACTTCGAGACTTCTATGGTAATATAGCTCGAAAAGAACAGTAAAACCATGTACACACAACCGGTGTCCTCTAATTGACACAGCAATAAACGACGAGATAAAATGCATAGTCAGTAGTAAAATACGGTAGAGATGCGGTGGAGGGAAATCGATTTTTTTTTTAAAAAAAATATTTTTTAAAAGATAATTACAAAAATAAATAGTCGCCTCAAAAAATTACAATAATGTGTTCCTATTGCCAGTTCAACTAGCGACAGGGACCCTCTTCCCCTCATGTCGCCGGTCAAACTACTTGTCGACAAAAACTGAACAGTCTTCCTGTTGCTAGTTGAACTAGCGATAGGTGCCTATCGCCAGTTGAACTGGCGATAGCTTCCTGTCGCCAGTTCAACTGGCGACAGCTTCCTGTCGCCAGTTCAACTGGCGACAGGATGCTATCTATAAAAGCCCCAAAAAATTCCTTCAAAACTCATTTTACATAAAAAAACAAAAGAGAGGAGGAGAGGAAGAGAAGAAAGGTAGCGAAGCTCTGCTAGTTCGTCGCGGAGGAGAGAGATTGACAGAGCATCAGATCCGGTAGGCCAGCCATCTTGGAGGTACATTTTTTTGCAATCTTGTACATTATGTCAAATTATGTAGAATTAAGTATATCATTTGAGCTGTAGCAAGTAGAATTAAGTACATAGAATTAAGTAGAATAGCGACATAGAATTAAGTAGAATAACGACTAGAATTGAGTAGAATAGCAGCATAGAATTGAGTAGAATAGCGACATAGAATTAATTAGATTAGATAATTGTAGTCAAATTATGTACTATATTATTTGAGATGTGTATAGTGTAGTTCGTCGTACACATGTTATGAATGTTACAACAGTCGAACGATTTAGGATAAATCAGCAGAAATAGGAAGACGTCTATTAGAAATATGTAAAAAATAATGTCAGCTTTATTTAGCTTCCCATTTGTGCGTGGTAACTATGTTGGTAACGTCGAAAATTAATTTTAAACTACAAAACTAGTAAAATAGGAAGAATTTTGTTTATTGTTTATATTTGCACTTGAAAATATTTAAAAATATCCTCTAAATTGGAAGACCCTATTACAAATCTGTTTAAATTGCTGAGTAGCCTAAATTAGGTTTACATTTTTGTATGATAATTATTCAGTTAATGCCGAAAATTATTTTTAAAGTAGGAATTTTGGTTTTTGTACATGTTTCGTAGTTTTTACAATATATGCACTTAATTTGTAGGTATGGCGGACGCAGGCCAGTACGAGTTGCTTGACCCGGTGATTGACGCGTGTCACCGTAGCAGCCTCAGTACCATGCTCCCCCCAGAGGGCGAGGCACCGATTGAGCTTAGTGCGTTACAGCTGCGCATGCCCATCAGGGCATGGAGGCTGCACCCAACCTGGGTTCCGAGGTACATATAGTTCTGACCTTAATGCACTCAATTGTAGTTTGACTACTTTGCGTGCAGTTACGTTTGTTCTTAATCGTTTCGACGTAGGTTGAGAGCGATAGGCCTCCTTCCACTAGCGAGGATGGTGGAGGCGACGTGGGAGGACGACCAGGACCGCGGTGCTGGTCGTACATCTAGGTGTTTTCCTTACGACCGGGCCCTGCTGATGGCGCTAGTTAACCGCTGGAGGCCAGAGACGCACACGTTCCACCTTCCGTGCGAGGAGATGGCACCAACGCTCCAGGACATGACCTTCCTGACCAGGTTGCCATGCACAGGCTCCCCCCTGGCGGCATACGACATCTCGGCCACATGGCGCACGGACCTCCTAGCGAGGTTCCACGATGTGCTACCACCGTGCAATGGGTACACCGAGTTCAGCAGCCCGCACGGGCCGGCGTTGAGGTGGATTTGCCAGTTCTACGTAAGTATTTGTAACTATTGTCATCTCACTTCAATTCATATGTGAACCTTACTGACGTGTACATGTCTTCTTGCAGCCCGAGCGTATGGAGCAGAACGCAGGGGACGTCGTTGTTAGGAGGCACTTCGAGGCCTACCTGCTATGGTTGTTCGGGTGGGTCATGTTCCTGGGGTCCCACGGCGACAGCATCGACAAGCACTACGTCTGGTACACATGTGAGGTGGCGGACTTGCCGGTGGACGAGATCCCCTCCTACACCTGGGGTCCATCCGTATTGTGCGTGACGTACCGCGTACTGTGCAACGCATGCCACCGTGCCCAGGACAGCTCCATCCTCTCCAGATGCCCACTACTTCTACAGTTGTGGTCCTTCGAGCACTTTCGGATCGGACGACCACAACTGGACTTGGGAGCGTACGCGATCAGCTTGTACGCTCAGGGGGACGATGTGGACCAGCCGACCATGGGCACAGTGTGGTGCCGCCGACGGGTTAGTTTCATGATCATTTATTATTTTTCGTATTGTAATCACAATTTCGTGTGCTAAGTTTGTGGTGTTCTATTGCATAGGTCACCTACACGCCGATCACTTCGCAGGGGTCATACTCGGAGTACGTTGCGATGTTCGATCAGCTGACCGATGACTACATCATCTGGACACCGTACACTCAGGAGAGGGTGAACACGCGCGTGACCGAAGGACTGTCGATCTTGTGCACGCGAGACTACGTGTACTAGTACATGCGGAGGGCCTTGGTGCATGATGTCTTTGTGGAGGAGTACCAGGTGCAGCGGATCCTACGCCAGTTCAGTCTACGGCAGGAGGTCCTAGCCCCTTGGGGGGGCACGGGTGCTGGCGCACATCCACACGTAAGTTCAATCTTTACTTCTTTCGTACAATGTGCGTTACGTGTCGATCAAATAATTGTCTTGCCGTTCACAGGTACACTAGGAAGGGAGTATGTGGCACGATGTCCTGGTTGGACAGGATGAGGCCTTGGGTTGAGGCTTGGAGTGGTGCACACGAGGACCCCATCTAGTGTGGGGATGATACCTATGACCCCGAGACGTACGAGGAGTACATGGAGTGGTATGCTAGTCGATGAGGCTACGCTGCGTTCGGGTCGTGGTCGACCCACCACGACACGAGGCTGCGACGTCCGACGCATACCACACCCAGCCAGACACCGCTTTCCACTGCTCCGTATGTATTGAACGGTCCTTAATTCATATTTAATTTGCCAGATTTAGGTTTTCAACTTGTTCATTAATTGTGCAGATGGATCTACACCGGGAGGTTCTCGAGTTGGCAGCCTCCGCGCAGCACATGACGCTGGGGGACACCAGAGGGGTCCTGTAGCGGATCATCGAGGCCTCGAGACGAGGCATCCAGATTGTGAGACCCTCAAATATTGGAATGTGCCGAATTATAAATTACACTGGTAGCATAATTCTTAATTAAGGAACAGTGTAATGTCCTTAATAAAAATCATACTAGAAGCATAATCATAATAAGTAACAATCCAACATTTAGGTTCCTTGATATATGCCATGCAATAGTTCCTGGGATTAGTGACTATTGCGCATATATCCTTAATCAACATTGCATCAATCACATACAAGTCATACATTCACATAATTATACATCATATTACATCTCCAATTTCGGCTGCTACAGTACCAGGTTGCTACAGTAACCGAAATATGAACAGATGACCTTGGGTCATTAACAAAAAGAGCAACAGCGGAAGCAAAAAAAAATAAAAACAAAACCACCAATGGCCCCATCATCCCGCAGGCTATTGCGTGGAGAGTAGAACTAGCATCACTCGTTAGCGTCACCCAGATCGGCGCTAACGGGCATCTCATACAGATATCCATCCTCACTTGCAACAAGGGGTCATAAAACGCTGAGTACGAAAGGTACTCAGCAAGTCTTACACAAACTAATAAAAGAAAGTGTTTGTTAGAACCTATACAAAGGAATAGAATTTTATATGCATAAGGTTATCAACAAGAGGCTTAATTGGTTCAATTTTGCATAAGCGAGACATCTTACCCTACAATTGCTATGTTTTGATCAAGCGGTTTGAATAAATTGATTTGGACTAAAAGCAGTGAATAAGTGTAATTGTAAGCATAAACAAGAACAAAAGTAAATGACACTCACAATTAGATGTGCATGACAACCATCATGCGAAATAATTCCCAAACCAAACTTGGAGCAAAATCTATCTGAGATGACATTAATTCAAGTTTTAAATCAAGTATCGTGGACACGACTATTCAATAGTTTTATATCCTTGCAAGGGTGTACATCTTTACCCACATGACTTAGTTAGCCCGTAAGCCTCCTAATAATAACACACCGCCTTTGGTGTGCGGCCGGTAAACTAAGATTTGGTATTTTTCAACAAGTTAACACTATTGAGTTGGATTACCCATGTGAGACCGATCCCGCTTAAACAACGATCGATAGCATATATTCAACCGAGGCTCACATGTTGTACCGAAATGCCGACCAATCAATTAAATGCAAACTCGTGTTAGCCACACATTTTACACATGATCGGGGCCTCAAGGAACGTACATGCGATGTAACACATCTACGCCTTACCCTTCTAAGAACATCGATATCGATATAAGTTCCACATGGCATACGACACGGCCCAAAGACTTAAGCATCTATGCCATATGAAATCAATACACATGTCCTTACTCTCCAGATCCAACTCAATAATATTAACCCTTTACTTAACCAAACAAATACCCATACACCGTGTGTGGAAGCACGTTGGGACTTGAATTAAATAGTCAGAGTTCAGTCCTTAATCAATCCAGACAAGACATCCACATTTCCCAATTCTCGTGCACAAAGGCACCATCACTAGCATCCACTTGTCCAGATTTGAATTAATTGATAACAGGATTTAGAAGCATTTCCAAATCAAATAAACTGAACAAGGATCAAAGATAAATACAAATTATTTGTTGTTCCCAGGTTTGACAAGATAATCTTGTCAAACACTACCGTTCTATGGACTGCATGGCTAAGCAAAAGTCAAAACTAAATATAATAACATCACAAACTACCTTAGGGTGAGTGTATGGTTAAATTAAAGATAAGCCACAAGTTCAGGGTATAACTAACTAGGAACAGGCACAAATAAATTTTTAGAAAGTTGCATGCACAGTGTCACTGTATTTTATAAATCTACAGTTCAAAAGATTTGGATCAACATGGTGCAGAGAGGAAGCTTGCCTTGATAGTAGTATATAACCTCTTGCTCAGGTTCTTGTGGGTCAACAAAAGATTCAACAAATTCAGAAGAACCGGAATCTAAAAGCAAATAAAAGAATTCCAATGAACACAGGAAAAACAGAGAACAAAATACATAAAAGAATGCATGATCAAATTGGTAATGCATGGGTAATAGTATGCTTAAGCTATAGCTAATTTAGTAAGGGTAATAGCCCATATATACCATCTACTGACAATTATTACCCAGATTTTATAATTAGAAAATAGCTATAGTATCGTGTTTTATATATACTAGAACAGATGCTTATAATTAATTTAATTATCTACCTCTACTTCATACAAATGAATTACTATAGGATAACTAAGTGTAGAAACTAGTGCAGTGAACTATCTAATCATTTAGTGCCATTAATAACAACTTATGATTTTAACTTTTTGTTGTTGGTTTGGTCGGTTGGACTAATAACCGAAACAGCAATGGGCCATTTACTACTTTCGGTTGATTAGCAAAGCTACAGAACACTAGGGCTTTAAAGTGGGGTTAAAGCTAATCGGGAGTCATAATTACCACCATTTATAAATACTAAAACTATCTGGCCAGATTAAAGAAAGAAATAGAAGCTTTTTTTTTTTTGCCGGTTGGATCAAAACAGTAGGGACCTAATCCCAGATTTCAGCTGCTGAGAAGAAATACACAAAATGATATTCTTCAACAGAAGCTAAAGTTAATAGTAAGTAGTCTAACAAAAGAAACTCTATTTCTATAAAATGATATGAAAGACCGAAAAGTTATAAAAATAACTTTTCAGTTACAAGGAACAGGGATCATCACATGAACAGATGAGTGATCCTAGTGAGTGAGGGATGTCCTAAAAGAATTTAAGCTAACAGAAGACAAGACTAACTCACCAGCTAGGGTTTGGAAAAGACAGAGCCAAGCTCTTGGTCAAACAAGAAAAGATCCAATAGCCTTTTTCCTTGTCCGACCAAAAGAAGATGATGGATTTATCTCTAAAGATTATTAGATATATCTTTGCTAAGGAAAAAGATGGAACTCAACTCACCAAGTGAGATTTCTCAAGATGAAGCTTCACTTTGGTTCAAGGTGATAGAGAGAAGAAACACAAGTTCAACCTACAAGAAATGACCATATCATATTAACATGAGAGTTAGGCCTTCTTGAAGTTGAACCAAAGGAAGAAGAACAAGGAGCTTCACCAAGGAAGATAAAGATGATGCTCCTCGGTCAACAATGGCAGAAGTCCCATGACCAAAGTTTATATAGTGCATAGAGGTTATGGAGCAACCGAGAATGATCTAGAGATCATGAGGTGGCACTAATGGATAGATATGAAGGATAAATATCCTCAAAATTACTGTTCATCACCAACATTTCGGCTATCCCAGCTTACGGTGGAAAAACCAGAGAAAAACAAAAATTCTGCCACTTACATGTGGGCCCCAGAAGGATACACAAAGATGCGGCATACCAAGCGAGTCCCACGCACCATGCACGCACACAAAGAAGAAAAACCGACCGACATGCGGGCCCAGAAGAAATCGCGCCATGCGCACACGCGGGGAAGTTCCACGCACAGCCACCGTGCGATTAGAAAGGAACGGCGCGGATGCGGGGTTTAAAACACGTTGAAACGGTATCGTGAAACGTGGACCACACGATCTCCAGCGGACGACTCAGATCGCGAGCAGCCCAAGCGGTCCGAAGGTCACACTCACGCGAGCCGTCGGATGGAGCCTCAACGGTTGCGATCCCATGGGGAACTGTCGCGGTCCGATCGGCCCACTCAACCGGAGCCGTGCGATTGGGCCTCAACGGTCCAAGATCTCAAACTTCATGGTGCGCCGGATCATGCACTCCATCGCCGTTAAAACGCGATTCAACGGCCAGATCGAGGCGCCAAAGCGGTCCGAACGTCGCAATGATCTCGGCCGCACGCCACGGATCCAATGGCCCAAAACGCGAAGGGATGGAGGCAATCCGAATAGCATAAGAAATCAGATCCGCCGTTGAGGATCCAACGGTGGAAATCACTTTGTGTAAGAGAATGGTCCGAAACGACAGCAGATCGAGCCGCCGACGTTGATATTTCAACGCCCGGATGGGCTAGGGTTTGAACGCAGCGAGTGGAATAGCCCGAGCCGATCAAGACGCGGTTTGGACTCGCCACGCCACATCTGGTGCGACTCGAGTTAGACCGAGAGGTTTGACCAGAGATGTTTAAATTCTGAAAAGGTTTGACCAGGCCCTTAAATATAGCAAATAAATTTGTAAAATCCTGAAATTTTGCAGAACTGCTACTGGGATAATATATTCCCCAAATAAATTTTGAAACCACTGTTCCTTCTTTAGAAATACATAAATAATTTATTTAAACCAACTAAGGTTTATTTAAAGACAATTATTTTTCTAAAATCAAAATAATTTCTGAAAATTCAACAAAAATTATTTTTGGCCATAATAATTTATCTCGATTTTCAATTAAAATATTTCCTACTATAATACCAACATTGGATGGTATTTCTTTTTGAAATTTTTATCAAGTTGGAATTTATAATTAAAATTTTGGGAAAATAGTTTGTAACATGTTACCCAATTTGTTAATCTGAACAGTAATGACATGAACAGTGCTTCATTACTGTATATTAGGGTTGGGGCTGTTACACAGATCGTGACTTGTCGCACGCCAAGTAGACCTGTTCAAAAGTGTAACGTCCCGTTTTCTTTAAAGTTTCTTGCCTGGTTTTCAAAATAAAGTAACCATTTGGCTTTATTGAGAATCCAAAGCTCAACCTGACGTCTTGAAATCTGGAGAGTTCAATTGGAATTAATTAAGCCTTAATTAAGTTCTTTGTTGGTGTTCCTTGCTGTTTGAGCCTCTCTGTGTGTCCCTGGGTTTGTCTCTTCTCTCTTAACTTCCTTTGTTGGGTTGAACCTCTTTGAGATCCAGACCTCTCTCTTATCTCCCCTCTGTTCAGACCTCCCCTTGTTGAGATCTAGCCGCTCAGACCTCCCCTTGTTGAGATCTAGCCGCTCAGACCTCCCCTTGTTGAGATCTAGCCGCTCAGACCTCCCCTTGTTGAGATCTAGCCGCTCAGACCTCCCCTTGTTGAGATCTAGCCGCTCAGACCTCCCCTTGTTGAGACCTAGCCGCTCAGACCTCCCCTTGTTGAGACCTAGCCGCTCAGACCTCTCCTTGTTGAGATCTAGCCGCTCGGACCTCCCCTTGTTAGGATCTGGCCATTAGGACCTCCTCTCGGGAGATCTTAGCCGTCCAGGTCCTCCCTTAGTTGGATCCAAAGGTTCCGACCTCCTTAGGTCCAAGACCTCCTTAGCGCTTGGACCCATCTTTGACTCTCGTGGTCGCTTGAGGCCTTGCCTTCTTAACCTTAGGACCATCCGATGTGGTTTGGATGGCCCGATCCTAAGGGCACGTTAGTTTGGTCCGAACGTTCCTATCCTTTTTGGGCACTGATTTTAATCGAGCAGCTCTGCTTTGTCGCTGCTTTTCCTTGTTTCAGGACCTCCTCCTGGTTGTTTTGCAAAGACCACCTCCTCGGTCCTTCTTTGGTCTTTTGTAAGGACCATCCTCCTAAATCAGGATATCCCTATTGGTCAGGACCTCCCCTGCACCCTTTGATCTGGACCGTTGAGGTCCTCCCCTTGAAATCTTGACCCTTAGACCTCCCTTGTGCAGTCGGAGTCAGAGACCTCCTCGTGGTGAGCTTTACTTGGACTGTTGTCCGAACCTCCTCTTGAGTCCTTGGACCTCCTGTCCAGGACCTCCCCCTCTGAGTGTCTTGGACCTCTTGCCTAGGACCTCACAGTGGTCTTTGGCGGGGATGACCCTTGCGGTGGGGCCACCTCTTTGACTTGTGGTGCACCCTTTTGACTGGCCCCACTTGCCAGCCCCTCTTCACCTTGTAATTATTGCTCTTGCCTCAGAACTCTGTGCGCATTTAATAGGTGTCGGGTCACATTAAATGCAGTCATATCTGAGGTACTTTATTTCAATTCTTTTAGGGCAAGCCTTGCCCTAGTTGTCCCGATTGCCTACACCTCACTGAGTTTTTCCTTGTGGTGCACACTACCAACTCCGGCTATAAAAAGCCTGGGCGGGCCAGCCTTTGTAACCTGTTGCTCATTTCTTCCTTCCCTGCCTCATCTGCTCAGTTCTTCCTTGTGCAAGACGTTTCCTAGGAGCTCTTTGAGGCTGTGTTAAGCCTCTTGGTTTCCTTTTTGGCTGAGTTGGTTTGAGTTCCTTTTTGGTTTTTTTGAAGTTCTCACGCTTAGTGTGGTTTTGCTTATTTGGTTTTCTTCTAACGTGTAGATCACGAGTTTGAGGAGATCTTGGACCCAGCTCTTCTTTGCAGAGGCTCTCCACCGCTTGACCAAGGCAAGCCACAGATCCCTTTGATCATCTTGAACCAAGTTTCAGTAAATGTATTTCGGTTTTACTTTATCATGCATGGCTATGTTTATATGAAAATGGTTTGGGCTGTAGTTACTTGCCTACTTGTCGTTATGCCTCCTTTATACCTTGTCTCCATCATGTTGTCATGTTCACCTTGTGAGCCTTAGGGTTGATAATTTAGTTGGTGTTCTTTGTTATTTGCCAACATGGGGGCCGTAGGTCTTATACAGCCTTGCTTAGAAAACGTGGTTCGAACGTATCATGCTTCATCTCTAATAATCTTGACTAATAAATATGAAATGTGTGGTGGTGCCATTGTTGAGCAACTATGGCCGGGCGCCTAAGCCGTGGTTGACTGTGGTGTGAGATCACTTGGTTAAAAACTGTTGTGCCAAGACTGGGTGGTCTTTTGGCATGGGCTTATACAAATTGTTTTGCTGAGGCAAGAAGGCAGGGAGTGAGTAGTGGGTGCTTTGCACACTTGGTTGTGGAAGTCTTGCCTTGGCACAATTAAGGACTTCACTTTGTGTCTCATTGAATGGGCCAAAGGCAACCACAAGATCATTTTATGGGAATGGTCAGGGCTGAATAATTAGCAATGGGTTGGCTTGGGGCTGTTGTGGTTGAGCGTGTGATTCGTTGGCGCAAGAGGGGGCACCCCATAACCCTGCGGACTTCTAGACCACTTTGGGGATTATAAACCTTAGCGGGCAGCCAGTCGAGTTCAAAGCTTTGTAAAGGCCTTGCTGCTCTCTAGACTGCTCACCTTAGGAAGTGAGCAAGGGTGACCGGAACCCGCCCCGCTAGAGAGATCGTGGATTGTGGGTAAAGTTGTACACCTCTGCAGAGTGTAAAGATCTATTCAATAGCCAAGTCCTTGGTCATGGACATGCTCGATGAAATGGTGCAAGGGGTAGCTGTTTCAAAAGCTTGTGCCATCGACACTTCCGCGAGATGCCTTGGCTTTGCCTCAAGAGACCTTGGCCGGCTCCAGAGGGGTCAAGGTTGGCTCGGGTAGTGGTCCAGGGTTGGTTTGGACCTCTGGAGTGGGTGCTCTGGAGTGGGTTTTGGTAAGGACACAGTCACGGTGTGACCTAACTCCTTCTTTTGGTTGTGGCTGTGAGTTGGTGCTCACCCCACCTTTTTAAACATCAAAAGTATTATGTACTATGGTTTTACTTTGCTACTTTTCAATCTATTACTATTTTATTGTTCAAATCTGGCTTTGCGCAAACTAACCATACAACTCTCCATTGGTAAGTCCGTGCATGAATATTTTGCATCTTTGCTCTCTGTGACTTGCTTAGTACATTCCAAGTACTCATGGCTTAAGCCCTGTGTCAAAGCAGATTATGAGGATGATCAAGTGCAGGGCAGTGCAGACCTCTTCGAGGAGGAGTTCTTCGACGACTAAGTCGCTTAGGACGTCCTCCACCCGACAACTGTGGTGCTTGTTGGATGGCTTTTGCGTGTTCGGTGTTTGAGCCCTAGAAGCTCCTTGTTGCCGCTTGTAAGTCCTCGTTGGTGTTGTAAGCCCTCGATGGCGGACCTCTTGTTAACAAGCTTGGCCATAAGGTCCTATTATATAAAGTTTAATTTATGCCTTCATCTTTGTTTGACCTCGTGGTTGTGGTATTGGCTTGTGTTCTTGTGCGGGCTAGCTCTGTTGTCCCGGGACTAGCTCGGATGCACAGGCGGGACCACCAGAGGTCCTTCGGACTTAGCTTGGGAGGTCTGCGCCGACCTCTCTTAGTGATGTGCTGGAGGTGCTACTGAGCGGGTGGCGGCCACGACCTCCGTGGAGGTCCATAAGACCTCTGGGAGGTCTGGCAGACCTCGGTTAAGCTCCATCTTGGTGCTACCACATCTTTCCGTGGTGACTTCAGCAGCAAAAAAATGGTCCTCCCGGACCTCTTACGGTACATCACGGGTGGGTCGTCCCGGTTGGTATCGAGCCCAGTGGTGTCAGAGGCGTGACCCTAGGTAGAAAGGTCGGTTTAGTTTTGATTCAAAAGGTTATTTTCTAAAGCAAAACAACTTAAAATCGGTTTGGAGGTTCTTACCTTGTTCTGGTTCTATGCTGTACTTAACTTGTCTAAATCATTCCTTACCTAGTTCTACTTCAATTTTAACTCCCTCTTTAGTTCTGTTACCTTACCCTTGCTGGAACCTCAATTTTTAAGTCTAATTTGACCTCCTTGCCTTTATAATTTCTATAGGACCGACTGTGGTAAGGTTAGGGTTAGTGGTCCTATTCTGAGTCTTGCCTAGCTTGTGTCTTTAAGACCTCTGTTTTGAAGCTTTGGTTGCCTCTTTTGGCCTCTTGGCCTTCGGTTCTCTCTTGGGTTTAACCAAGTTACCCTTTTGATGCTCTATCTTTCTCTCTGATCCCTCTTATCCTCTATGCTTTCTGTCTTACCTATTAAGCCTTTAGAGTTTTGTCCAGATAGTGCAGAACTCGGCGATCCACAAGTCGAGGTGAGCCCCGCAGCAGCTTGCCTCCACCTCCACCTCCTCCAAAGCAAGAAAGAAGACCCGGGTTTTGGGCGGGTTTATGGCGGCACAAGCCCAAATGATGAGCTCCATGATGCGAGAATATGAACCAGATTATGGCTCAACAAAGCCGCACCACCAATGCTTTACTTGCCATGATGAGTCGAGTAGTCAAGCGGCGGCAGCTCCACCCCTCCACCCCCAAATTTCACCATCAATCAAGGCTATCGAGTTCATGAAGACACGCCCGACTACATTTTCGAGCTCCCAGAGCCCTTAGATGCCGATGATTGGCCGAGATCAACAGAGAAGAAGTTGGATATTGCTCATTGTGAAGACAGGGAGAAGGTTTTGTTTGCCTCACATCAACTGGAAGGACTGCGGTGAGTGGTGGGACACATTTTGTGCCTCACATGTGACCCCAGAGGATCACTTGGGCGAGTCATTGCTTTTCGTCACTCGCATGTCCCCGATGGGAAGGTAGAGATGAAAAAGGAAGAGTTTAGAGAGCTCAAGCAAGGCAGCATGTCAGTGAGCGAGTATCTCACAAAGTTCACCCAATTGTCACGTTATGCTCGTGAAGATGTGGCTACGGATGATGCACGCGAAGCGCTTCAGCGAGGCCTCCATCCCGCTTTAAAAGTTCAAGTTGTGGGCAACGATTATCCTGATTTCCAGCATATGGTGAACAAGGCAATGCTCATTGAGGAATCCCGAAGAGAACTCTCTGAGTCCTTCAAGAGAAAGGTGCCACCCTCCAGTGCTCAGCAAAGACCTCCCCAGCGTGTCAAGACGTTTGTACAAGACCAACCCAAGCGCCAAGGACCTCTGGACCTCCCAGACCTCTGTCAAGACCTCCCACCCAAATGACCAGCGCCACCTCACTGGCAGCACCAAGTCAACCCCCAAATGACCCCCACAAAGAGGGGGATCACTGTTTCAAGTGTCATCAAGTGGGGCATTTTGCCAATCAATGCCCATCAAGACCGAGCCACCATAAAGACCTCTACTTCAAGACCTCCTCGGCCAAGACCTCTCAGTCAGAGACCTCCTCAAGCCAGACCTCCCGCACTTTTGGAAGGGGCCGTGTGAACCATGTGGCGATGGAAGAAGCTCGGACCTCCTCGGATGTGGTACTAGGTATGTTCCTAGTAAATTCAAAGGTTTACCATTGCTTTTGTTTGACTCTGGAGCTTCCCATTCGTTTATTTCTCGGAGTTTTGTTTGCAAAGCACCGGTTTGAGTTGTTGCTCTTAAGACTACCTTGTTGGTTCAATCCCGACTCGAGAACTAAGTCGAACCAGGGTTGTCCACAAGTGAAAATGGTCATAGAAGAAGTAGAATTTCTAGCCAACCTTATCCTTTTGGACACGGTGTCCCTAGATGTGATCTTGGGCATGGATCAAGCTAGCTAACCACCATGCCATGTTGGATTGTAGTGGCAAAAGTATCTCTTTGACCAGCCCTAGTGGTGCCATCAGGAAGTTTCCGCCCACCTCGGAAGCTCCAAGGAGCCCTATCTTGCAGCGCTCAAGTTCAAGTTTTGAAGGATGTCCTGTTGTTAAAGAATTTGTGGATGTGTTCCTGATGAGCTCCCTGTGAATGCCCCAGACAGAGACCTTGAGTTTGTCATTAACCTTGTCCTGTGGACCTCCCCCATCTCCAAAAGGCCCTCTGATTGCATGTTGATGATCGGTGGAGTTGAAGAAGCGGTTGGAAGACTTGCTGAGCAAGGGTTTTATTAGACCTAGCTCCTCACCATGGGGAGCCCTAGTGATTTTTGTGCCTAAAAGGATGGTACTCAAAGGATGTGTGTGGACTATAGAGCTCTCAATGATGTCACCATTAAGAACAAGTATCCTTTGCCAAGAATCGATGATTTGTTTGATCAATTGAAGGGAGCTGTTTGTGTTTTCAAAGATAGACTTGAGAACGAGGATATCACCAACTCAAGATTCGCAAGGAAGACATCCCTAAGACAGCTTTTTTCAACTAGGTATGGGTTATTTGAATTCACTATCATGTCTTTTGGGCTGACCAATGCCCCTGCCTATTTCATGAATTTGATGAACCGAGTGTTCATGGAGTACCTAGACAAGTTTGTCATTGTCTTCATTGATGACATTCTTGTATATTCCAAGAGTGAAGAGGAGCATGCAAGCCATCTCTTTTCGGTTTTGGGGAAGCTGAGAGCTCATCAGCTCTTTGCCAAGTTTAGTAAGTGTGAATTTTGGCTAAAAGAAGTGGTCTTTTTATGGCATGTTTTGTCAGAAGATGGAGTGTCTGTCAATCCCACCAAGGTGCAAGATGTGCTCAATTGGGAACCCCTAGGACAAGGCCTCAAGTCGAGTTTTCTTGGCATGGCTGGCTACTACAGAAGGTTTATTGAAGGCTTTTCCCGTATTGCAAGACCTCTCACTCAGCTGTTAAAGAAAGAAAAGAAGTTCCTCTGGACCTCAGAGTGTGAACAAAGCTTCCAAGAGCTCAAGAAGAAGTTGACCTCTGCCCCAGTTTTGGTTCTTCCAGATGTCAGGAAAGATTTTGAGGTCTATTGTGATGCATCAAAGCAAGGACTTGGCTGTGTTCTTATGCAAGACAGAAAAGTGATAGCTTATGCTTCAAGACAGTTGAAGCCCCATGAAGCAAACTACCCTACTCATGACCTAGAGTTAGCTGCTGTGGTTCATGCCTTAAAGATTTGGCGCCATTACCTCATAGGTAATAGGTGTGAAATCTATACTGACCACAAAAGCCTAAAGTATATCTTTACTCAAGCAGATCTGAATTTGAGGCAGAGAAGGTGGCTAGAGCTTATTAAGGACTACAATGTGGGAATTCATTACCACCTGTAAAACCAACGTGGTGGCGGATGCCTTGAGCAGAAAATTTATTCTAATACTTTGATGATCAAGGAGAGCCACCTACTTTGTATGAAGAATTCTTGAAGCTTAGACTTGAATTAGTTGAAGAGGATTCTTAGCAAGACTTGGAGTGCAACCCACATTGCAAAAACAGATCAAGGCAGCCCAAGAGGGAGATGCTAACATCCAAGAAATCAAGGCCAACATAAGAGAAGGGAAGGTCAAGGTTTTCTATAGACGACCTAGGTGCGGTCTGTTTGATAAGAGGCTCTGTGTGCCCAATAACACGAGCTCAAGGAGTAATACTTAAAGAAGCACATGAGACATTGTATTCTATACACCCAGGGAGCTACAAAAATGTACCAAGATATCAAGGAATTGTACTGGTGGCCGAAAATGAAGAGAGAAATAGCAAATTTTGTGGCAAAATGTGACACTTGCCAAGGCAGTGCACCAAAGACCTGGAGGACTTTTAGTGCCTTTACCCATACCCGAGTGGAAATGGGAAGAAGTCGGGATGGACTTCATAACTGGTTTACCTCGTACCCAAGCTGGTTTTGATTCCATTTGGGTCATTGTGGATAGATTGACAAAAATGGCTCACTTTATTCCTGTGAAGACTACCTATTCGGAGACAAACCGCCGAGATCTACATGGCAAAGGTTGTGTGCCTTCATGGTGTTCCAAAGAAGATAGTCTCGACATGAGGATCCCAATTCACCTCCAAATTTTGGCAAAAGCTACATGATGCCTTGGGCACAGACCTTAATTTCAAAGATGTACCACCCACAAACAGATGGCCAAACGAGAGAGTTAATCAAGTCCTTGAGGACATGCCGAGAGCTTGTGCCCTAGAAAGGCAATCTAGTTGGGACAAGATGTTGCCATATCTGAAATTTTTCTACAATAACAGCTACCAAGCGAGCCTTCAAATGTCCCCTTTTGAAGCTATTTATGGGAGGAAATGTAGGACTCCCTTGTACTGGACAGAATCGGGTGAAGGCCAAGTTCTTGGCCCGGACCTACTAAAAGAAGTCAAGATCAAGTCAGGTCAATAAGGGAGAAGCTAAGGTCGCTCAAACACGGCAAAAAGAGCTACGCAGATGTTAGACGTCGAGACCTAGCTTTTGTTCCAGGAGACCAAGTCTACCTCAAAGTGTCACCTCTCAAGGGTATCAATGTTCAGAAAGTTAGTGGGAAACTTGCTCCAAGGTTTATTGGTCCCTTTCAGCCCTTGCAGAAGGGGTGAAGTAGCCTACAAGTTGGACCTCCCTCCTCACTATTTGGAGTCCACAATGTGTTCCATGTTTCACAGCTTGAAAAAAGTACTTATGATCGCTAGAGGACCAAATGCCTTTAGAAGTCAGGACCTCCAAGAAGACCTCACTTACAGAGAGCACCCCATCAAGATTTTGGACGTGTCGAGAGAGTTACAAGGAACAAGACCACCAATGTGAGACCCAGACATTTATTAGGCTCATAATACTTAGTCATCCAATTGACCCTAGTATTATCAACCGAATAAACTTCGGTCTCGAGAGATGTATACTCCCGAATGCGATACATACCTCACAACAAAAGAATATATCAATTCCATACAACACATAGAACATAAGCAACAAACCGAAGTTAATATTAATATGGAATAGCTACTACAAAAGAGGGCCCTTAGGCCAAATAGCAATAAGTTACAAGAATACACAATGAAGCAAAAGTGCCATAAAGATGGCTATAACACAAAGCCAATCGGTGTGCCTTAACCCTAGGCATCTCGACCGACCGCCAAGCTAGTCGTCAAGAAATCGCAACACGTGGCACGTAAGTAAGGCTCTTGGAGCTCACCTCAAATCCTCTGCAACAAGGTTGTTAAGCAAAGCAAATGAGTACAATAACTTGTTTATTGTACTCGCAAGACTGACGTGTAAGATAACGAGAACTATAATTTAGCTACATGCAAGCTTTAATTAAGTGGATGGAGCTTTGGACTTACATTTAGCATAAAGCAAGTTCCATTTGCAATAACATAATAGATTTAAGGCAATTTGACAAAGCATTTTTACTTGTTGAAATAACAACGCAATAATAACATAATAACAACAACAAGAACAATCACGAAGTGACTAACCCAATAGCCACCACAACAATAGTATGAATTACCCACTCATACCAACCATGTCAAGTTTTAATTAAAAGTTGTAGTCTAGTTCTTACTGAGGCGTTTCGGCGTGTCCATAACCTAGGGCGAGGCTATTCAATAGTTTTATCCTGCGCAGGGTGTACCAATGTACCCACACGCCGCATCGCCTTTCCTTTAGGCACACTACCTTTGGTATGCCGCACGGCTAAGTCCTCTGAGACATTTCCAATGGACGATGCTAATTACGAGCAAGAACCCACGGGACAAGGACACATTAGACAGCCTAACCGCCCGCCAATGCTCCCTCCCAACACTACACATACACATTTTATTAAAACATACCCACCAACCAGCTCATAATTAACACCCCCCAAAGTACTTAGTCAAGAGAGGTCCCATATCCCCCTCGTGTGGTTAGCACGCAATATTGCTCGTCGAGCGGTGGCGCAAGTAACTCGGTCCTTAACGACTCAGGCATACTACCACATTCCAAAAACCACACCATCCATCCAATATGCCCAAGTCCAAATCAACATTTTATTTTCAGTTTTTGATTTTACAAATTAATCAAAGCACAAGTGCTGGACATATAGGAGGAATAATTATACTTGTGTGATCAAGACCATCGACTAAGTCGATGATCGCCCATTACTACCGATAGCTAAGCATGTCTAAGCAGTTTAAGTCGAAACTACTAAGTGATAAGAGCTCATCCAACGAGCTCCAACCACAGCGAATAACCTAGGCTCATTGGTAGTAGAGGATAAACAACTCCTACAGATTATGCAACTATAGGATTACTAGCGACAATTAACACAAAGTAGCATGCATACATAGAAGTAAAACAAAGTATTAAGCTTTAAAATAATGGGACAATGATGGAAATGGTCAAACTGCTTGCCTTGCTGCTGGTCACTTTGTTGCGGAGGGTCGCTTATGGATCACCACAAATGTCGAAACCTAACGGAAAAACGATAAAGAACCGATAAGAACGACGAAAAACAACAAGACAGCACAGCAAACGAACTCCAAATTCTCTGAAATTTCTACAGCAGTAAGAGGGTGATTTTTAGGAATTTAGCAACAAGAACCAATGGATTTGGATTCTTAATGCAAAAGTTATGAGCAAAACAATTCTGCTCAGCCCTGAAAATACCAAACTGCACTATTCACTAATTTAATTATGAGGCAACATTTTCTAGAAAAGTGGTGAGGCTGAGATTTTTACTGTGAAACCAGCACCTCATGAGATGAATAACACAATTGAGTTCATCCCATTTGGAGCTATATTGCACTTTCTATAATTTTTCAAAAACAAGAACTTGAACAAAATTATAATGCACAAGTCCTTATTTCTATAACAGCAATATGCTCAAATCTAATTTTTACAGTGAGTTCATTAATAGAGGAAGCTAACAAAGTTGGTCTCATTCAAAAATAACCTACAGAACATTAGTTATGGGTTTTACAAGTTAAACCTAAATTTTGAGTGTATTATCCAAAAGGAGTACTAAAACCTATGGCAAAACTGTGCTCTGGAGCTGAACTCAACTTACAACCATTTTTGGATTAAAGTCAAGTTTAAGACAGAGCTAACACAATTTGAATGACCTCAAAAGGATTTAAAATGAAAAAGATATGAAATTCTAAAGTCTACCTCATTTCAGTTCATACTTAAGAATTTATTGACCTTCCTAACATTCACAAAGACATGGGAGGTCGTGAGCCACAGATCTCGGATCTAACGGCTCGAGACCTCCCAGAGAACAACACACATGCACATGGGAGGTCCAGAGGTCTGGACCTCCTAACCACGCACATGCGCGAGTGAGGTGAGGAGGTCATGGCCGTAGATGGAAGATCTAACGGACCACAACATGGAAGGAGGTCCTGAGCGGACCAGATTAAAGGGAGGTCCTCAGCGGTGAGATGACCTCGAGGAGGTCCCAGAGGAGGTCCTCAGCGTCGCTGCACCTCCAGGAGGTGCTCGACGGCTAAGATTGCGCCAAGGAGGTCTTGGGCGCTCCAGATCTCCTTGGAGGAGGTCTGATGTCGAATCGGCGCTAGAATTAGCGCACGCCACGCACGCGCTATGGACAAGAGATTAAATGCGCGCGGGACCACGAGGAGGTCCGCGCGCGGGAGGACTTAATGGCGCGAAGTAAATGGTGGATTTAAGACAGTTAAGACACACCAAATGAATTCAATGATGGGAGCAATGATAAGCGCATTAACTCGGTGGATCTTTTGTCCTAAAACGACAACGACAATTGTCGTTGCGTCCGAAAAAAACCGTGTTCAAATATTTGGTTCTCGCCGGCGATGTAGACCTCGCCGGCGAGATCCAATGGTACCGCTGGGTTCGCAATAACCACGCGCACTCAACGGACCTTCTCTCAACGGCAATGACGGCCTTGAACGCCGGCGAGCCGGAGAGGACAGAGGTGACCCGCACGGGCAAAACCGAAAAGCAAAAATGAGCTCATAGCGACAAACAAGCTTATGCCAAACTAAAGCTCCGAAAACATTCATCTGGTGCCAAGGCACTAAGGGATTACCAGGATGTACCGGAGGTCCTAAGGTGCCGAGGAGGTCGAGGAAGGAGGACCGGTCTTGGGAGGAAGGGTGCTCCACGGCCAAAGCTTGACTCAAGCTCCACTTTGTCCACCTCTGTAGAATCGCCCAAACCAATTCAAGTTAGGACTTGGTCCCAGAGGAATGGCACAAAAGAAGCTTAGAGAAAGGAGAAAAACTCCAGTGACCCTTGTCCACCGAGGAGCTTCAAGCTCCAAAGAATGGCGCCAAGGAAGCTTTGGTGGTTTAGAGCTCACAAAGACAGGGTGTAAGCCAAGGAACAAAGGTGTGCAAAGGAAGCCAGCCAAGACAAGTGGGGGAGGCTTTATACTAAGGGCACAGGAGGTTGTGGACCAGCGCCAAGCTCATGGTGAGCTTGGCCCATGGGAGGTCCATGGCTTGGACAAGACACAAGGTTGACAAGGTGCGAGCTGTGTGGGCCAGGGGAGGGCGGAAGGTGACTGCATTAAATTGGTCGGCAAAGAAGAGTTGAAGTGTACCTCATGTGCGGAACACATAATAAATGCACTGCTTTCGAGCTTGCCCGCGCCAGAGGAAGGAGAAGAACAGGGAGGTCTTAGTGGCCGTTGGATAAGACCAGGGAGAGGTCCCGCCATCGGATGAGAGTTTTGAACCGTTCGTTTTAAGTGGTGGGTGGAGGTCCCACCACACGATCAAGGATGGGGAGGTCGTGGCCCTCCGATTTCGTGTCATGCAAACGCGTGGGAAATGGGACAGAGGTCCAAGGCGTTGGATCTCCCTCCAACGGTGCGGACCTCCAAGTGAGGACTTAACTCAGCACGCGATCGAAAAAGACATGAGGGGAGGTCTGGCCTTTGGATTAAAATCCAAGGGCACCGACTGATGGGGAGGTCGACACGCGACAAAGCGAAGGAGGTCTTAGCCCTCGATTTGGATCCAAGGGCTATGACCTCAACAAGGCGGGAGGACCTTGTTGTGATGTTTTTCAGAGGAGGTCGTGGCCTTTGGATGTAAATCCAATGGCTCGACCTCAAGTGAGTGCAAAGGAGGTCTCGACAGTTAGATTGGGAGGAGGAGGTCGTGACCATGGATTTTGATCAATGGTCAGGACCTCACGTGGGTGGGATGTGGACTTGCTTAGTTTAACAAGTGAGGGAGGTCGGGGCGCGGATCTTGAATCCAAGGGCCAAGACCTCACATAGGTGGGATGACCTCGGCGCGATGGCTTACAAAGACGAGGAGGTCCTTTGAGGTTTAACACACAGGGGAGGTCTGACGCCCACGTTGACCCGAGGAGGTCCACGAGGTCAAGAGGACCTCGAATGGGGAGGTCCTGGGGGCCTTGGTTGAGGGGGAGGTCGTGGCGGTTGGATTGGATCCAACGGCTACGACCTCATCAAGGTGGGAAAGGAGGTCAGATGGGGTTGGGCTGGACCAGGTTTGAGTACGGCTCAGCCCAAGGAACAGTGCCCTGTTTTAAATTTAATTTTCTAACAGCTAAGACTTTGCAAAATTGTTTGAGATAGCAAATGAACTCCAAAATTCATAAGATTTTAACTGGAGCTAGCTGACAACATGATTAACCTTACATAAATTTTCCAGAGGTTATTATGCAATGCATTTTTCTCAGGAATTTCATTAAGGTTGTTCAATGATTCATTTTACCTCCAAAATTATCAAACTAGTTTTACAACTTGTGATATTTTTCAGAGGGTCCCACCTCAGTTTTAGGACCAAGGAAGATACTTTCCAATTGTTTGGCACAAGATTTGAGAGAATTGGAAAATGAATTTGACTTTTGGTCAACAAGAGCTTTGTGTTCTTGGTTTACACAACTCTTGGACAAGAATTACATGAGATTGTAAGGGTTTTCAAGTTGTGAGAAAAAGTTTTAATTTCTACACATATAATTATACTTGAATAACCCTGATTATACATTTGGGATGTTACAAAATCTCCCCCTAACAGAAATCTCGTCCCCGAGATTTGGCTCACTCGATAAGAAGGATGGATAGTCCGCACGCAGCAGGCGATCTTCTCTTTCCCAAGTAGCCTCATCCTCGGAATGGTTTGACCACTGAACTTTAAGGAACTTGATGGTCTTATTCCTTGTCCTTCGTTCAGACTCATCGAGCACGCCGAGCAGGTGCTCGCGATAGGTCAAATCTTCACGGACATCGAGGGTTTCCAACGGAGCTTCCTCGGTTGGAACACGGAGGCACTTCTTAAGCCGGGACACATGGAAAACATCATGTACCCCGCAAGTGCAGGTAGCAACTCCAACTTATAGGCAACACCTCCTTCTTCTCGATAATGCGGTAGGGACCGACATATCGAGGAGCCAACTTGCCCCTGACGCCGAAACGTTGATGGCCCTTCAAAGGAGAGACTTTGAGATAAACAAAGTCATTAGGCTCAAAACGTAACTCACGTCGGCGGCGATCCGCATAGCTCTTTTGCTGGATTGAGTAGGCGCAAACGCCACGAATAAAATTTGAACTTGGCGCTCGGCCTCATTGATTGAGTCCGGGCCAAAGAGAGGTCTCTCACCGGTCTCTGACCAGTTCAACGGGGTTCTACACTTTCTCCCGTACAAGGCCTCAAAAGGTGCCATGCCGAGACCGGCTCGAAAATCGTTGTTATAAGAAAACTTCGGCGAATGGCAAGCATTTCTCCCAATGCTTCCCATAGGAAAGGACACAAGCACGAAGCATATCCTCCAAAACTGGTTGACCCTCTCGGTCGACCATCGGTTTGAGGTGGAATGCCGTGCTAAAGGTAAACGGGTTCCCATGGCCTCTTGCAAACTATGCCAAAAGCGAGAGGTGAAAAGAGAACCACGATCCGAGGCGATCGTCTTGGGCACACCGTGCAAGCACACGATCACGAGAGACATAGAGGTCGACCAATTGACCAACAGAAATCTTAGCCCGCACAGGCAAGAAATGCGCTACTTTAGTCAACCGATCAATGACAACCCAAATGGAGTCTTTCCCCGTTGGTGTTAAGGGCAGACCGGTGATAAAGTCCATGCCGATTTTAATCCCACTTCCATTCCGCAAGACGAGCAAGGGCTGAAGCAATCTGCTTTGACGCCGATGCTCGGCCTTGACACGGCGACATCGTCGCCGACTCGACAACGAACCGCAATCTCCCTCTTCATTCGGGTCCACCAAAATCTCGGCGGAGATCTTGATACATCTTTGTGGCCGGGATGAATGGATAAAAGCGAATCATGGGCTTCATGGGAGGATCAAATTCCGCAACTCCATGTCCTTTGGAACCACAAGGCGTTGCCGAACCTCACAACACCATGCTCATCCTCGAGAAAAGCACTTGGTCATTCGGCCTTGACATTTGCCTTAATGTGGCTCACTCCCAAATCCATTGCGAGCGGACTTGATCCGATCCACCAAGGTTGGTTGCACAACCATGGCGGCGAGAAATCCATGCTCAACTATCTCCAAGTTGAGGCGCTTTGGAATGCTTCGAGAAGAGAGGCGAATGCTCCTTGAGCACTAAGGCATTACAATGCGCTTTGCGACTAAAGCGCATCGACAGCGACATTAGCCTTGCCCGGATGGTAGTGAATACCCATATCATAGTCCTTGATCAATTCCAACCATCTCCTTTGCCCGAGGTTCAGTCGGGTTGGGTGAACAAGTACTTGAGGCTTTGTGATCGAATACACTTCTAGCGATTCTGATTAGGTAATGTCGCCAAATCTTAAGTGCATGAATCACAGCAGCCAACTCCAAATCATGAGTAGGGTAGTTGAGTTCATGAGGTCTCAATTGTCTTGATGCATAGGCCACTACCTTGCCTTCTTGCATAAGGACACAACCGAGGCCTCGACGAGAAGCATCGCAAAAGATATCGAAGCTTCGATGGATATCGGGAAGAACAAGAACAGAGGCGGTGGTCAAACGCTTCTTGAGTATTGGAAACTTTCCTCACACTCAGCGGACCACAAGAACTTCTTGTCCTTCTTGAGCAACTCCGTCATCGGCCATGATCTTGGAGAAGTTCTCGATAAAGCGGCGATAATATCCCGCTAAACCAAGAAAACTCCGCACATCGGTGACCGAAGAAGGTGACTCCATGAAAGAACATCGGTGACCTTGCTAGGATCAGCGGCTCGCCTCTATTTGAAAGAATATGGCCTAAGAAAGCCACTTCCTTCAACCGAATGCACACTTCTTTGAACTTCACGTCTGGTGGTGCTCACGTAGCTTGCCTAACACAAGCCTCGATGTCTTGATCATGTTCCTCATCGTCCTTGGAATAGATAAGAATATCATCGATGAAGACCACGACAAACTTATCCAAATACTCCATGAATACCGAATTCATGAGATTCATGAACAAAGGCGGAGCATTGGTTAAGCGAATGACATGACGAGATACTCATACAAGCCATAGCGAGTAGAGAATCTTGTCTTTGGAATATCCTCGGGCGAATCTGAACCTCGATGATATCCCACTCGAGATCAATCTTGGAGAAAACTCGAGCTCCAGTTAATTGATCAAAGAGATCGTCAATGCGGGCAACGGATACTTGTTCTTCAGTCACTTCATTAAGTGGGCGGTAATCAACGCTTATGCGTAAATACCGCCCTTCTTCTTTCACGAAGATTTGGACAACCCCACGGAGATGAGCTAGGCGGATGAAACCCTTCTCTTGCAGCTCGCTTAATCGCTTCTTCAACTCCACCAACTCGTTCGGTGGCATCCGATAAGGCCTCTTTGAGATAGGGGCGATGCAGAGCCAACTCAATGACAAACTCGAGGTCTCGAGCGGGTGGCATCCTGGAAGATCAGCGGAAAGACATCAACAAAGTCACAAACTGTTGGGACTTCGCTAATATCTGGGCGGGCTTCGCTTCAAGTCTTGAAGAGATGAGGGCCTAGCGACCGGCGAGAAGCAAACTGCTTCATGGGAAGAACTAGACAGAGAGATGAGCTTCTGGCGCAATCGATTTGTCCCATGTCTTTGAGACAACCAATCCATACCAAGAATCACATCAAGACTCATTGAATGGAGAAGGATAAGGTTTGCTAAGAACCCTCGCCTTCGATCTCGATAGGGACATCTCTACACTCGGATTCACTCTCAACTCCGAACCAGAGAGCGAATGAGTAAGCGGGCCGACAATGGAGAGAAAGGAAGCTCTCCAACAGCACAAAAGACTTCGTAAACAAAGGAATGAGATGCTCTGAATCAAACAAGACGATGGCAGGTGAGAGTTAACGAAAAGTGTACCTAGTACGACGTCGGTGCCTCTGAGCCTCCTCTGCGGTGATGGCGTTGACGCGACCACTACCCATGCCTTGGGTAGCGGGACGATCTTCGGTCTGAGATGCACCACCTCGGCGCGTCCTCCATTAGGGCGAGGGGCTGCTCCGTCTTCTTAGGGCATTGGTTCGCATAATGCCCCTTCGGTTGCATGAGAAGCATGTGACCCGACAGCCGGGTTGCGGGCCACCTGTTGACCGGCGACGTGGCGGGCACGGCCTGCGAAGGACGAGGACGAGGCGGGTGACCTCGGGCGCCAAGAATGAAGTGGTACCCAGACCGCCTCAAACGAGGGCGGAAGAACTGGGCTCGAAGTCTTATAGGTCTCCCACTTGCGCTATGAATCCATAAGCTCCCGAGCCGCATGCTCGGCGACGATGGCCTTGTCGACCAAGGTCTGAAAATCAGAAAGTCGGCAATGGATAGCTTGTCCTTGACTCCTCGGACAAGCGGCGCTGAACTTGGCCTGCTTGGCCATATCGGTGGCCACATCCTCGGAGCATAACGAGCGGATGGTTGAACTCGTACACATACTCCATGGTGAGCTACGCCTTGCTTGAGCGCAAGAACTCTCCTTCTTGATCTCCATCAAGCCGGCAGGATGTGAGCCCGACGGAAGGCGACTGAAACTCCTCCCAAGAGGCGGTGTGGTCTACGGGCTGCATGGCGAGATAGCTCTCCCACGGGACAAAGCCGCACCCTCAAGCTGGTGCGATCACGAACAGCGCCTTCTCGTGCTCTGACAAGCGCTATCTGGCTTACGCTCCACAAGACGGCCAATCGTCCGCATCCAAAGGGTCCTCGGGCCAGAAAAGGTAGGGGCTGAGTGAAGGAACTCAAGAAGACCCCCACGAGGCCGATGGGCATTCCTCAGCCCGATCTGAAGCTCCGTAAGGGCAGTGGTGTTGCATGCGCGATGGCGTCGATGAGAACTCTCTGTCATCCGCGCGGTTGCGCTCAATCGAAGAAGGACCTCGGCCATGGTGGAGGAGGAGGAAGCTCCTCGTCCGGACCAGGTGGCCGCCTTGGCCGCTACGAAAAGTCCCGCCATCTGTTACAAGAAATTTTGGTTAGCAACTAGACCGAAAAACTAAGCCTTAAAGAAAACAAAAGCGATCGACTAGGGAATGAAGATCACCCTAAGCGAAAGCCAAAACAACGAGTAATTAAACTTTAAAAGCTTCTAAAAGACTCTACAAACAGCCAAGAAACACCAAAAGCAAGGTTCAACTTCTCAACTCAACTAACCCGTATTGAATGAGCGAGTAATTGATCGAAGATTACAAATCAGATTGTAAGATGAGATCTAAAACTATTAGAGAGCAAGGTTAAGGCAGCGAAATAAGTGTTAGATACTTAGCTAACTAGTATCACATCTTACCCTTTTATTCCCACAAGTTTTAGTTGATTAGCCTCTCATTTTCTACCTCATTTACTAGCTTAAGCATTGCTGCCCTAAAATGCTTGCTTGCTGTCCAGAATTTTCAGATTTGAGTTTAGCCTTCAAATACTTCTATTCTTCACCAAGAAGGTAGCCAAGACATCAATTTAGAACTCTCATATGTTACCCAAAACCCAATTAATCGATAATGACTATTTTGTAGAAGAGAAGAGAGGAAAACAACTTTCAAAACTCAAATTAGAGTGAGATGAGAAGAAAAGCTAAGGTAGATGAGGAGTAAAATCTGAGAATTTTCTTAAGCTTTCAAATCTCGTTTATACTTTGAAAATAGGTTTTCCAAAATATCTTAAAGACGACCAAGCTTGTGTTACTATGGTCATAACGGCTCTGATACCAACTTTTGTGAGACCCGACATTTATTAGGCTCATAATACTTAGTCATCCAATTGACCCTAGTATTATCAACCTAATAAACTTCGGTCTCGAGATGTATACTCCCGAATGCAGTATACATACCTCACAACAAAAGAATATATCAATTCCATACAACACATAGAACATAAGCAACAAACCGAAGTTAATATTAATATGGAATAGCTACTACAAAAGAGGGGCCCTTAGGCCAAATAGCAATAAGTTACAAGAATACACAGCGGAAGCAAAAGTGCCATAAAGATGGCTATAACACAAAGCCAATCAGTGTGCCTTAACCCCTAGGCATCTGACCGACCGCCAAGCTAGTCGTCAAGAAAGCGCAACACGTGGCACGTAGTAAGGCTCTTGGAGCTCACCTCCGTCCTCTGCAACAAGGTTGTTAAGCAAAGCAAATGAGTACAATAACTTGTTTATTGTACTGCAAAACTGACGTGTAAGATAACAGAACTATAATTTAGCTACATGCAAGCTTTAATTAAGTGGATGGAGCTTTGGACTTACATTTAGCATAAAGCAAGTTCCATTTGCAATAACATAATAGATTTAAGGCAATTTGACAAAGCATTTTTACTTGTTGAAATAACAACGCAATAATAACATAATAACAACAACAAGAACAATCACGAAGTGACTAACCCAATAGCCACCACAACAATAGTATGAATTACCCACTCATACCAACCATGTCAAGTTTTAATTAAAAGTTGTAGTCTAGTTCTTACGGGCGTTTCGGCGTGTCCATAACCTAGGGCGAGGCTATTGAATAGTTTTATCCTGCGAGGGTGTACCAATGTACCCACATGCTGACCGCCTTTCCTTTAGGCACACTACCTTTGGTATGCCGGCACGGCTAAGTCCTCTGAGACATTTCCAATGGGCGATGCTAATTACGAGCCAAGAACCCACGGGGACAAGGACACATTAGGCAGCCTTAACCGCCCGCCAATGCTCCCTCCCAACACTACACATACACATTTTATTAAAACATACCCACCAACCAGCTCATAATTAACACCCCCAAAGTACTTAGTCAAGAGAGGTCCCATATCCCCTCGTGTGGTTAGCATAATATTGCTCGTAGCGTGGCGCAAGTAACTCGGTCCTAACGACTCAGCATACTACCACATTCCAAAACCACACCATCCATCCAATATGCCCAAGTCCAAATCAACATTTTATTTTCAGTTTTGATTTTACAAATTAATCAAAGCACAAGTGCTGGACATATAGGAGGAATAATTATACTTGTGTGATCAAGACCATCGACTAAGTCGATGATGGCCCATTACTACCGATAGCTAAGCATGTCTAAGCAGTTTAAGTCGAAACTACTAAGTGATAAGAGCTCATCCAACGAGCTCCAACCACAGCGAATAACCTAGGCTCATTGGTAGTAGAGGATAAACAACTCCTACAGATTATGCAACTATAGGATTACTAGCGACAATTAACACAAAGTAGCATGCATACATAGAAGTAAAACAAAGTATTAAGCTTTAAAATAATGGGACAATGATGGAAATGGTCAAACTGCTTGCCTTGCTGCTGGTCACTTTGTTGCGGAGGGTCGTTTGGGATCACCACAAATGTCGAAACCTAACGGAAAAACGATAAAGAACCGATAAGAACGACGAAAAACAACAAGACAGCACAGCAAACGAACTCCAAATTCTCTGAAATTTCTACAGCAGTAAGAGGGTGATTTTAGGAATTTAGCAACAAGAACCAATGGATTTGGATTCTTAATGCAAAAGTTATGAGCAAAACAATTCTGCTCAGCCCTGAAAATACCAAACTGCACTATTCACTAATTTAATTATGAGGCAACATTTTCTAGAAAAGTGGTGAGGCTGAGATTTTTACTGTGAAACCAGCACCTCATGAGATGAATAACACAATTGAGTTCATCCCATTTGGAGCTATATTGCACTTTCTATAATTTTTCAAAAACAAGAACTTGAACAAAATTATAATGCACAAGTCCTTATTTCTATAACAGCAATATGCTCAAATCTAATTTTTACAGTGAGTTCATTAATAGAGAAGCTAACAAAGTTGGTCTCATTCAAAAATAACCTACAGAACATTAGTTATGGGTTTTACAAGTTAAACCTAAATTTTGAGTGTATTATCCAAAAGGAGTACTAAAACCTATGGCAAAACTGTGCTCTGGAGCTGAACTCAACTTACAACCATTTTTGGATTAAAGTCAAGTTTAAGACAGAGCTAACACAATTTGAATGACCTCAAAAGGATTTAAAATGAAAAAGATATGAAATTCTAAAGTCTACCTCATTTCAGTTCATACTTAAGAATTCTTGACCTTCCTAACATTCACAAAGACATGGGAGGTCGTGAGCCACAGATCTCGAGATCTAACGGCTCGAGACCTCCCGTGAGAACAACACACATGCACATGGGAGGTCCAGAGGTCTGGACCTCCTAACCACGCACATCGCGAGGTGAGGGAGGTCATGGCCGTAGATGGAAGATCTAACGGACCACAACATGGAAGGGAGGTCCTGAATGGACCAGATTAAAGGGAGGTCCTCAGCGGTGAGATGACCTCGAGGAGGTCCCGGAGGAGGTCCTCAGCGTCCGCTGACCTCCAGGAGAGTCTCGGCGGCTAAGATGCGCCAAGGAGGTCTTGGGCGCTCGAGATCTCCTTGGAGGAGGTCCGGATGTCGAGATCGGCGCTAGAATTAGCGCACGCACGCACGCAGCGCTATGGACAAGAGATTAAATCGCGTGGGACCACGAGGAGGTCATGTGGAGGACTTAATGGCGCGCGATAAATGGTGGATTTAAGGCGGTTAAGACACACCAAATGAATTCAATGATGGGAGCAATGATAAGCGCATTAACTTCGGTGGATCTTTTGTCCTAAAAGCGACAACGACGCGTCGTTCGCGTCCGACAAAAACGTGTTCAAATATTTGGTTCTCGCCGGCGATGTAGACCTCGCCAAGAGATCCAATGGTACCGCGGTTCGCAATAACCACGCGCGCCAACGGACCTTCTCTCAACGGCAATGACGGCCTTGAGCGCCGTGGCCGAGAGGACAGAGGTGACCAAGACGGGCAAAACCGAAAAGCAAAAATGAGCTCATAGCGACAAACAAGCTTATGCCAAACTAAAGCTCATGAAAACATTCATCGCGGGTGCCAAGACTAAGGGATTACCAGGATGTACCGGAGGTCCTAAGGTCTTGAGGAGGTCGAGGAAGGAGGACCGGTGCCGGGAGGAAGGGTGCTCCACGGCCAAAGCTTGACTCAAGCTCCACTTTGTCCACCTCTGTAGAATCGCCCAAACCAATTCAAGTTAGGACTTGGTCCCAGAGGAATGGCACAAAAGAAGCTTAGAAAAAGGAGAAAAAACTCCAAGACCCTTGTCCACCGAGGAGCTTCAAGCTCCAAAGAATGGCGGCCAAGGAAGCTTTGGTGGTTTAGAGCTCACAAAGACAGAGGTGTAAGCCAAGGAACAAAGGTGTGCAAAGGAAGCCAACCAGACAAAGTGGGGAGGCTTTATACTAAGGGCACAGGAGGTTGTGGACCAGGCCAAGCTCATGGTGAGCTTGGCCCATGGGAGGTCCATGGCTTGGACAAGACACAAGGTTGACAAGGTGCGAGCTGTGTGGGCAGGGGGCGGAAGGTGACCAGCATTAAATCTTGGTCGACAAGAGTGATGAAGTGTACCTCATGTGCGGACACATAATAAATGCATTTCCGAGCTTGCCCGCGCGGAGAGGAAGGAGAAGAACAGGGGAGGTCTTAGTGGCGTTGGATAAGACACAGGAGAGGTCCCGCCATCGGATGAGAGTTTTGAACCGTTCGTTTTAAGTGGTGGGTGGAGGTCCCACCACACGATCAAGGATGGGAGGTCGTGGCCCTCCGATTTCGTGTCATCGCAAACGCACGCGTGGGAAATGGGACAGAGGTCCAAGGCGTTGGATCTCCCTCCAGCAAGTGCGGACCTCCGGTGAGGACTTAACATGCACGCGATCGAAAAGACATGAGGGGAGGTCTGGCCTTTGGATTAAAATCCAAGGGCACCGACTGATGGGGAGGTCGACACGCTGCGAAGGAGAGTCTTAGCCTCCGATTTGGATCCAAGGGCTATGACCTCAACAAGGCGGGAGGACCTTGTTGTGATGTTTTTCAGAGGAGGTCGTGGCCTTTGGATGTAAATCAACGCCACGACCTCAAGTGAGTGCAAAGGAGGTCGACAGTTAGATTGGGAGGAGGAGGTCGTGACCATGGATTTTTGATCAATGGTGTGACCTCACGTGGGTGGGATGTGGACTTGCTTAGTTTAACGGTGAGGGAGGTCGGGCGCGGATCTTGAATCCAAGGGCCAAGACCTCACATAGGTGGGATGACCTCGCTGCGATGGCTTACAAAGACGAGGAGGTCCTTTGAGGTTTAACACGGGGGAGGTCGTGGCCGTGGATCTTTGATCCAGCGGCTATGACTGATGAGGTGGGAGGTCTCGACGCCCACGTTGACCCGAGGAGGTCCACGAGGTCAAGAGGACCTCGAATGGGAGGTCTGGGGGCCTTGGTTGAGGGAGGTCGTGGCGGTTGGATTGGATCCAACGGCTCGACCTCATCAAATGGGAAAGGAGGTCGATGGGGTTGGGCTGGACCCGAGGTTTGAGTCTGGCTCACCCAAGGAACAGGCTCTGTTTTAAATTTAATTTTCTAACACTAAGACTTTGCAAAATTGTTTGAGATAGCAAATGAACTCCAAAATTCATAAGATTTTAACTGGAGCTAGCTGACAACATGATTAACCTTACATAAATTTTCCAGAGGTTATTATGCAATGCATTTTTCTCAGGAATTTCATTAAGGTTGTTCAATGATTCATTTTACCTCCAAAATTATCAAACTAGTTTTACAACTTGTGATATTTTTCAGAGGGGTCCCACCTCAGTTTTAGGACCAAGGAAGATACTTTCCAATTGTTTGGCACAAGATTTGAGAGAATTGGAAAATGAATTTGACTTTTGGTCAACAAGAGCTTTGTGTTCTTGGTTTACACAACTCTTGGACAAGAATTACATGAGATTGTAAGGGTTTTCAAGTTGTGAGAAAAAGTTTTAATTTCTACACATATAATTATACTTGAATAACCCTGATTATACATTTGGGATGTTACACCCAACATCGAGCCCCACCATTTTGTTAAACCGATCCCTAAATCTCCGATGCATCCGTGTCTATCAAAATTGATCCAAAATCCGCATCAGCATACGAGGCTAATTGGAGGTGTCTCCTTCCGAAGTTCAAGGCGACGACGGCGATTGTGAGCACGTGCGGTCGTGCCTTTGCCGTGGCACCAAATGCAACGAGCCCACGATATATAATTGTTGAGCAACCGAGCATAGTTTGTATAAAATGACAAGGTGAAAGAAGATATAATCATGGGCAATCAACTAACAACCCCGATGACAAATTTTTAGCTTAAAATGTAGACGTACCATGCAGCTTGTTGTTATAAGGTACGTATGCGTATGCAAAGTTGAAATCAATCAAGTAGAAAAGCTAACATAGCAGGTGTCCGCTTGGTGGTTCAAAATTATCCAACCTCGATATAATGGCTGCTCCCTGAGGAATCTATGTAAACACATGAACCGCAATATAGATATCTCCACAATTACAAGTAGCTCCTTGTAACTACTTACGTTGATAACATTTTAAAATCACTTATTCTCGACGCTAAGCTTTATAAAAAGGGTAATCAACATCGAAAATCAATAAGTAAAACATATATTACTCATCCAATTTCAAACTTCAAGATATTGTAGGAGCTCTTCATTGAGTAAACTAAGGAGGTTACGCCTGCGGACCCACAGTAGCACTTGCGTAAGATAATATCGTTGAAACCCCATAACCGCTTTCGCTAGCGTACTTTATGTTCCTTCGTATTAGCTTTCTTGGAGGCTATCGCCACAACCGAACCTTAAGCACAATCAATAATTCAATATCACTTTACCACCTACCATCGGGCAATCAAACATGTCCACCCTCGTTGGGGGTATTCGAACAAGCTATTTTGTCTCTTTCATGTGCAGGACATCACGGGTCATAGCAACCCGAGGAGGCAATCGCACCGATAACAAGATCACCAATCGAAGGTAACAATACTAACAAAAGGAAATAGGAGCAACCGCACAAAGAAATTTTGTGATGCCTTTAAGCTTATAGAGGAGGAAGGACCTTGTTGAGTGACTTGAGGAAGCTGTAAGGCCACTGTGGATCGGACAACACACTACACACGCTGAGAGAGACCATCGCCATCGACATGATGATGTTCAGAGAACACAAGATTCCACACAAGCAACACATTTCACGTAATTTAATCATAATAAAGAACCACTATTAGATATCAATCAACCGCCATAAGTGAAACAAGCATTGGTGCTAGAGCATTACAATGTTGTGCATCTGGTTCTCGGGGACGATCAAGTAGGGCGTGCCCTTCTGGACCATGTAGTGCAGCTTCGACGCGGGAAATCCCTCTTCATCGCCCATGAGCGGCGCACTCAAGCAAAAACAAACAAAACAAGATTTTTTTTAATCTTTTAGGCGCTTATTTCCACAGCATATGGATGACACGCAGTATATGAATCAAGAGAGGTGGGAAACGTAAGCACACCTTTCCTTGGCGCCGACTTTTAATGGTGTTGAGGTGAGCTTCCCAACCGGCGGTCAAGATGTTCTGCAAAGGACAGGAGAGAGGTAGCTAGAGCGTGAGAGCACCAAGTGAGGAGCGAGCACCGAGGTTGTTGGTGTAACGCCCCCAAATTCGGGGGATGTTAAACTCTTCACAACCGTCTAGGATGTGCAGTTGCGAAGTAAGCAGTGTCTCAAGCAAGCTTTCGATCACAACAAAAGCCAATATTTTATTACATAAGATTAAGGCTTAATGCAATTAGTTTTGATATCGACACTCGCATCCAAGCCCAAAGTTAATATAATACAAGACAAAAGAACTTCAAACCACAAAAGCACACTTGAGTGCGGTCGAGACCCAATAACAAGTAGTTGCTTCCATCCGCTGGTCCACCAAAATCTTGTTCAACCTGCATCCTCTCGTGATAATCCCTTGGTTTCTTCTCAGATTGTTTGCAGATTATGCAAGAATGAGTACTACTACCGCACTCAACAAGCCACATGGTAAAGCTAAATAATTACATGCAAGGAGTTCAAAGGATGGTTAGGGTTTTACCTAACAGTGCATATGTGGATGCAATTTGCGCTAAAACCTACATAAAAACAAGAACAAACAATAATATATAATAACATCGGGGTTTCTCAACAAACCACAATTTCCAACTTACCATCTCCAAAACTCTACTTATGCCTCATGTAATCGAATCACCCATTAACACAGCCTTCATTAACCTAAGCACTACGTTCAATACCTTTTATACACTCGCAGAGTTGCCCAACTTACCTAATAAGATATCTCAAACTCACATTGTCACGCGATCATGTTTACGCATAACCGAGTTGGGATAACAAAGCCTTTTCACTAATCAACCTTTTTAGTCTCTACCCTAAGTCTATGGACCATTCAAATTTCTTTGGGAGACTCCATCGCCACAATGGATCTTGCACCCCAATGCCGATGGCACCCTACCGTTGTGTAGACCAATGAAAGTGCCCCTTTAGGCCCACCCCTATCTCATTCTCGATGTCAGAGATATTCAATCGGATGAACAAAGGTACTAAGCTTAGGGAGTAATGACCACGCTTGTGGTTGAGCGGTTTTCTGTGGTTCATTACTTGGCACAAGGTTCTTGTCCTTACTTGTCATCCAAAGGAGGCAATGGCACAACACCATCTATTACCGCTATTATTGTCAACCTTGGCTTTATGCAAACTAACCATACAGCCTCCATTGGTAAGTCCTTGCATGAATATTATTGCATCTTTGCTCCCTCGTGACTTTGTCGAAAGTACATTCCAAGTACTCATGGCTTAAGCCCCGGTCGTCAAAGCAGCATTATGAAGATGATCAAGTGCGCAAGAAAGGCACTCTTCGAGGAGGAGTTCTTCGACGACTAAGATGCCTAGATGTCCTCCACCCGGCACCACTGTGGTGCTTGTTGGATGGCTTTTATGCGTGTTTTGGTGTTCGAGCCCTAGAGCCCTGCTTGCAGCTTGTATGTCCTCGTTGGTTTTGTAAGCCCCTCGTGGCAAACCTCTTGTTAACAAGCTTGACCTTAAGGTCCTGCTTTTATAAAGTTTAATTTGTCTCGCTTCATCTTTGTTTGACCTCGTGGTTGTGGTATTGGCTGGTGTTCTGTGCGAGCTAGCTCTGTTGTCCCGGGACTAGCTTCAGATGCACAAGGTGCAGGACCAGAGGTCCCACGATTTAGCTCGGGAGGTCCCCGCCGACCTCTCTAGTGATGTGCCTGGAGGTGCTACCGAGCGAGTGGCGGCCACGACCTCCGTGAGGTCCTCAAGACCTCCCGGGAGGTCAAGCAGGACCAAGACCTCTGTGGAGGTCCGAAGACTCCTCCCGGGAGGTCCCGACAGCCTCCTGGGTGCCTCATGGTGCTACCACTCGCCTCACAGAATCTTCAGCAGCAAAAAAAATGGTCCTCCTTGACCTCTTGCGCACATCACGGGTGGGTGGTCACAATGTCAGAGATATTCAATCGGATGAATAGTGTACTAAGTTAGGGAGTAATGACCACGCTTGTGGTTGAGCGGTTTTCAGGTTCATTACTTGGCACAAGGTTCTTGTCCTTACTTGTCATCCAAAGGAGGCAATGGCACAACACCATCTCGTGGGTCCCACCTCGAGATCTCACCGATGACTCACTTTTTAACACAAGTCTATTGGGTTATCCAACTAATGGACACAACCTCAACTCAAGACCAAAACCATTAATAACCGCCATCTTTTGATTGATAGCACAATTGAGTGACAAAGCTACTTATATAGATAATATTTTATGTGAACTTGTCAAGGTTAATATGGCCTACAAATGCTAGGTGGGTTTGTCCGTGGGTAATAGGAATAATCTAATTATCATGGCATTCAAAAGTATTATTTCAAGAATTAAAGTAATTGGCACAAATATAATAATGAAAGTAACAATATAAATATATGACATGTGGGTTCAAAATGATCAAGGAATGTGACTTGCCTTCTTGCACAAAGTCCTCGTTGATACCGCTTCTTGTCGCGCGCTTCTAGAGTCCTGTCACAATATCGTGAATCCTAACGAGAAGCAAAGCAACAAAAAGAAACCGTAAAAACTAGCTCGACAAGGAATGAGCCGGGAACAACAAGCAAGTAAATAAAACCAAAAAAGAAACTTAAAGGAAGATGGCGGGATGGTGGGAATTTATCCGGTGCTTGATTGATTGGACGGTTGTAGAGATTTGGATCCAAGTACAACAAAAATATTGTAATGGATTAAATAGATCTATAGGAAGGTGGATAGATTTATTTGGAGCTTGGTATAGCTGAACGGAGTCAAGATTGTGTTTTCCGGGATCGAGGCGGTTCGGAAGCGACATAAACCGTCCAATTTAGGGTTTTGGCGAAAAGGGCTCTGATAATGAATGGTACTATTTTAGTTGGGGAGTAGTATCCTCGCACTTGCTCGCGACGGATAGGGCAACGGATTTGGCCTTCGCCATCGCCATGGACCCGCCATTGCTATCAGAAATCGCTTCGGGTAAAATGTTTCGAGGCGGAGGTCGGGTCGAGGAGGAGAGGCGCGGCCTGTCCAACTCGCAAAGAGGAGGCAAAGAGAAGACCGGAAGACGGGAACGACGCGGAGAGCACCGCGGATTCGACGGCAAGCGATGAGGGCTCGACTTGGGCTTGTCAAGCTTATGATGCTTGATCGAATCGCTGAATCAGCTTCATTGTTCTCAGATACAGAGATGCAGAGATGGAGTTGTCGTAAAAAGGTGCAATCAAAAATGCTAATTACATGGTTGAGTGCAAGCTCATCGATACATATAACTATCACGTGAATAAGCTTAAACTCACAGAATCTGAATCGAATTGCGCCAAAACCACCATTCACAAGCAAAGGGTACAACCGACACAACATACCTTTTGTGCTAATAACTTATGTAACTTTGCTTTAGCTTTTAGTTTCCGGTTTGAACACAGCTAAAGGTAAAATATTTATATATATACCGAGAACTCGCCAATTGGGTGATCTATGTATATATAGTCTAGTCTATTATGGTAGGCTTGGATGGATTGTTGAATCATGTTCCGTTAAAAAAAATCATTCTCAAGACACTACGAAAGTAAGCTCTCACAAGTGGCACACCGAACTCACTATGCAACTAGAGCTGGGGCAATTGCTAGGTTCAAACCACGGCCATTACGAGTAGGAGGACTAGTGCTATAATTGAAACAAACACCCAACCAAATTAGCAACACAACAAAGCTTACAAGAAAAGAAGCAAGATCGAAAGTGTTGTTTATTCCATCGTAATAAAGCCATATTGATGCCGCACCATTGTCCTCAATAATCTGCATGAAACGCATGATATAATAATAGTTTCTACTAACATGTCCATGTCTATATAACACTATAAATTTCTTCCCATTTCAGCAAGGCTACGAGAAGAAAATTGTCTGCCCTCCTGACTCAAAGACAAGGCAACATGAAAAGGAAATGTCTTGATTATCGCCGAACTAGCCGAACTTGTCTCTCCCAAGCCGGTGGAGATGGTAATTGATGGTCTTTGCTGCGTGCTTTGGTTTGCCTTTTCTGCAATAAGCATAAAAGGAGGCATTAGGATTCATTTTCAACTCTCAAGTTTAGGTAAGCAATCCGAGGGATGAAAAATTCTAAATAGTAAGTCGAGGTGAGAAATTCGACTTATGAGGGATGCAAAAAAAAATAACAAAGTTGTGGTGGAAACCTGATCCTCGATCAAGCAGCAACCAAGAGCTCCTTCCGCTCATGCACTTGTCATCGCTTCCGCTTGTTCAGGTGCAGCAAAGCTTGAGGAATGACACCATCTCCATCATGCAAGGCTTCACGACACCACCAAACTTATTCGGGTTTATGTACAGCCCACCACCTTTTCCGACCCATTCTCGCCACTCCACCCATTAACACGTGAGTTAAACTCTACAAAGGAGTAATGCAAGCAAGAAAGGTTCCCAATAGCAATAACAGATGCTAAGAACTTTACAATGCGTATTACAATACAAACAATATAGGTGTGTGAAGGCACTTTCGGTTAGATAGGTGTTTCATTGCTATAGTAGCATTCATGTGCTATGGCTTGAATATTGCAAAGCAACTAACGAAAATTCTCCTTCAAGAGAAACAAAGATACTATACCACGCAAAGGGCGGATCTAGGATTTGATCACGCAAGCCAAATTCTAATAGGCTAACATCTTAAAACTAACGAGCAATTTCTACCCACACTAGGACAAACAAAAAAAATAAGCCAAAGCAACCTAAAAAATCTCTCCTTCAAGAGAAACAACATACTATACCACGCAAAGGGCGGATCTAGGATTTGATCACGCCCAAGCTAAATTCTAATAGGCTAACATCTTAAAACTAACGATAATTTCTACCCACACTAGGACATAACAAAAAATAAGCCACAAATGCTTCATTGACATGAAACTTTAGCAAAAAATGCTTCAACATAAAATATAATAAGAAAACATGGCAAAACATAAATAATATAGCATCTTAGAGATACAAATTGAGTACCAAAATAATCTAAGATTTTATCTCTAACCTAGCCCACCATTTCTTCACAATAGTAGGAAAATACGATGACAATGTCTTGCTCCTCTTCATTTTGTATCTCTAATTCCTAAATAAGAAATGCACTTATTATTTATTAACAATCACCAAACCTCTATATACCATAAGGAACATATGATTGCATTAGCTCACCAAAAGACCACCTGCATAGCTTATGACGATATCTTAAAGCACACTCCATATGATTAACAAACACTTATTTACACACGTGTACACAACCAACATGGCAACACCTCTTAAATTTCAGAGATGGCAATAACCCTCGACTTCTTACTACTAATTACTATGCATCTTTAAAAACTTTCAAGCTTCCAATTGCATAACAACAGACAAGTATGGATTCGAGTAGAAATCACAATCGCATTCGTGATATAACCAACAATTGCACAAAATCAATAAGTAAAGTAGCAGCACTCAAGCATAAATTGCTACATTATGTCGTTCTCTTAACAAAATGGTCCTATTACGCATCAATCGGCCACGGCTCAAGCCAGACGCAGCAAGCAACAACGCCAAGAATCTCCAATCCCGTAAAATCTCACACGAGCACGGATTCGAGCAGAGTAAAATTGTCAATGAGTTGCAACACCCAAAGCACGAAGCATCGGCGCTTGGAGTTGAGAAATTAAGCTGCAAAGAGGCACGAGGGGAACCGGGCGTAGTAGTAGAGCCGAGTTCAAGTGAGAGGCGAGGGCACGCACGGCTGCAGAGGGAGGAAGTGCCGCCAGTGTGGAGGTGAGGGATTAGGTTTGGTGGTGGAGGGACTGGAAGACGGGAAGGAATGGCCGAATGGGAGGCGTGGCTGCCAGTGGGAGTGATGGTCAGCGGGTCATGAGGTGGGGAGGAGGCCGATCGGGCCGGCTTGATGGGCCGATTGTGGAATGGTTAGGGCCTCCTGCTAGGGTCGGCCGACGAGATGGGCCTATATCATCAAAAATTTCCCACCGAGAGTTTTATAGACTCGCTATAGCTTCACCGCTAGCCTATGATCCGCCTCTTGATACCACGTTATCCAAATTTTACTACTAACTCCATCAAGTGCATAGTAAACTTGAACAGTGGGCAATAAGATTAGCATTCGGTTTATACGGTATAAATTTATTTCGGTTTTTGGAAGTTGCAAACCTAATTAACCAACTCAAAAAATAAACTGATTATTCTAATAAACCGAAATATTTTGCTTCAGCTTTGTTCGGTATTTTGGTATACCGAAATTTTATCCTCAAAGAAATCAAAGAAAGAATTAACAATGGGCACATATGATTCTTCATGGTTCCAAGAATGGTATGACAATTGGCAAAAGCCATTTGCTAACCTTCAAAGTGGGTAATAAGCGCTGGGAAATGTGCGGCCAGAGAATCAGAGTTGAGGATCAAGTATAAGGTTGTCATGCTGGGGAACGGACAGAGTGGAGGATCACGGATCGCAAATGTTGTCTCAAGCTATCGCAAGTAGCAAAATGACCAAAGATTGTAGCACTCGTAATTGGAATACAATCTATATACTCAATTAATTGGAATAAAATTTGTATCTATTACATTTATAACAATCTATATATTGAAACTTGCAAGGGGGATGGATGCTACATGAGAGGAGCAATTGGAAAGGGGGGATAGGTGCTACATGAGCTCAAGAATTGGCAACAACGAGGTACATGTGTCGCTAAATGTTCATTTTATTTGTCGCCTTGGCGCCTTAGGACGAGAGTAAGGCCGCCGCCTTACGCCTTACCGCTTAAAAAGTGTGAGGGTGGGTCATACCACCTTACCACACCTTAATAACCATGGTGCTAAACAAAGTCAAAAAGAGACTAACTAGTTGCTTGGATTCATGGATTTTTCATACTTTACGATTCAGATTGAAGTCCTTCAAAAAAATTTAGCCAATCTCCAGATGAAAAATTATTCAATTCAGACTACATTTTCCTTATGAGCAAAGTGCTTTGATACAGATCATAAATCATAGTTGTATCAACAAGTATTAGCCAAGAAATCCACGCGCAAGAAGACACAGCCCACCAAAAGGAAGGTGCTTGAGATGGGGGAACTACTTCGTGAATGTGGGCCGCTTAAGGATGGGGAGAAGACAAGACAAGAGAAGCAACCGCCCTTTCAAGGCGACGACTCGCGAGGGCGGCCGAGGAGCGGGGACTCTGCTGGCTCGAGGGGCTTTGGCGGTGCAAAGACAAGAAATGAAGCGGCCGTATTGCAGGAGGGGCGATGACGAATGGGAGGTGCAAAGTGGCCATCACGGGCGCTGCGAGGCGAGGAATCCCAGAAGCGGGCATGGGGGAGGCGCAATCGGAGGAGCGCGAGCGGGAGGGAACGTGCTAGGGTTAGGGCAGCCGCCGGGACGCCGAGGAGCGAGTGGGGAGGGGAACGCACGCCTGCTTAAGAACTCTGCACGGCTGTAAATTTTGGGAAGTTGGGGGCATTTTGAACCCACAAGCTTCCGACTTCCACAGATCAAGGCTTCTGAGCTTCTATTTAAAGACACATGCTTTTGGCTTCCGGTTTTTCACCCAAAAGCCAAAGCGATGCCCGCCCAAACAGACGCTTCCAAACAGGCCTAAGTAGCGACTTCCTAGCTTCTTCACACGTGGGACAAAACAGACGTAGAGAAAAGGGAAACGATGCTCAAGGGTAGGTCGCAGGCACAGACATACAAGGGAAACGGAGGGAGGAGAGCGCGACTCAACGGAGAAACCGACGGGCGGATTTACGGCCAGACGGTGTGACAAGGGAGGAGGAGGCGGGCAAAGGCGCGATGCGACGAGTGGATTCTCGAACTCTAAGAGCGGAGAATCAATCGACACTTTTATGAGACAGGTAAATCATGCTAAGTCGGTAACTCAGAGAAAGCAATCTGCGGTCCGCCATTCTAGAGTATTCGGTCCAATTGATGTTTTAAGGACTTAAATGCTAATTATTAGTGGGTTTTCCTTATGAGGAGACCTCACCAAATTGCGTAAGATCTTTCGTTTCGCTCCGCTGTCGGTCCCGGGCATCGGATACTCACACGCACTCGTGGTTGACACACACACACACACACACACACACAGAGATTAGGCCTCGATTCTAACAAAATCAGCCTAAGGGCAAAAATCCAAAGATCCGACCACCAAATCCCACTGTAATTTTCCTTTTCTAGTTTCCGTGGAGGCATGGACACTCAAGTCCTGGACTCGATTTGGATGTATGCATATCTAAAGAAGAGACCATATACATGTATAGTTTCAATCACTTCTCATTGCACTTTCCTACTGCAAGTATACAACACCACGCCGCGTGCGCTCACCGCCAAACAATCAAAACGACTTCATCAACGCTTTTGCTCTAAACACTACCAAAATTCTAGAACTGGCTACACATGTAACATGAGTGTTAGCTTTCCAACGAGCCAAAGAACGTCGCAATCCGAAGTTTGTATGCAAAAGTTATGATGGTTTTACCTAACAAAGGCGCGATCTACCATATATATTTTTGCCCAAAACCAAATAACTCAACATGAACCTACACATGCACAGAGAGCCTCCAACAATAAACCACAAAGATCACCTCACATCACAAAGAGCATCAACTCAATCCATTTACAGAGCACTAACACTAGCTCTCAAGAATCCACATCACAAAGCAAAGGGGGGAGTAGAGAGAGGAGGTCGGGAGGCCAGGTGACGGGCGGGAGGAGGTCGAGGCGCACGAGGTCGTGGAGGCCAAAGTGACGACGCAGGTCGGGCGAAGGTGGAGGAGGCCGGGGTGATGGTTCGGATGAGGCCGAGACGAAGTTGGAGGAGGCCGCCAGGCATAGGCTTCCGATGAGGCCGGGCAAGCAAGGTGTGAGGAGGAGAAACAGCAGAGGAGGAGATGGAGGTATGAGGTGAGGAGGAGAGACCGCAGAGGAGGAGATGGAGGTTATATAAAGCGAAGTTTCGCAGCTCGCCCATTATGTTCAAAATTTCGCTTCCGCCAATATAATCGTGAGACGGTTCTTGTTAAGAACCGCTCAGGATAACGCACCTCATCATGTATAGTTTTTTAATAGAACCGCTCGTGACACAAGGCCTCCAGAGCTACAGCAAGGCGCGTAGGGATAGTAGATATCACGTATTTATTCTTAATTAGAACCGCTCGCGATAATTATCCAGACGCATTTGCTCATTCGTAACTGCGTCAGTATTATCGCATGCACGGTTCTTATTGAGAACCATCTGTGATTGGTCGGATTATCACTATGGTTTGTGAATAGAACCCGTCAGGATAATTCACGCACGCATTTCTATTAATGAACCGCTCGTGATAGATGATTATCACTGCACTTCGCTCGTAAATAAGAACTGCTCGCGATAGATCGGCCGCAATACCGCAGGTTCTAACAGTATTTAACAAAGACGCATTCCAAAGGAACCGCTCGTGATGGGGCGCCTATTATAGCTGCTTTGTAGTAGTGTGAGTGGCACGCCGTGATAGCTGCCCCACGCATTGGATGCGATCTCGCGGCTATTACAAAGAACACTCAATCTCTTCGCGAAGGTGACAGTCGTACTAAGGCTTACGGCAATCCTTTCGCAATGAAATTGTGTGTGGATCCGAATCCACCAGAGCTAACACCGCTTTGTCCCGCTGAATCTGTACTTGAGTTGGCATGGGTACTGCCTCAATCCCGTGAGCGGATGCAAGCGATATCTCTCTTATTCGACCGGTCCGCAAGCGCTTATCCTCATCTTCTATTTCCAAGATGTAAATCCCTTCATCGAGCAAGTATGATTGAGGTGAAACTTTCGGCTTGTAACACGTTCTTTTGGTACTGCGGTCACGCCCATATCCTTCGCGGGAGAAGTGGCAATGTGATCTGATGCTAATTTTACAAATTTCGCATGAGACGATATTTCCGAAAAAAAGTTTCAACAATGCTATTTATGCTAAAAACTCAACCGACAAGTTGCCCTCGGTAGGTAACACAACAACTCGCAAGCCATCAATCTGGTGATACATCGCAATCGCTCAAATGGAGTTTCATGATGATGGGGAGGTCGAGACCATTCGAGATCTGCTAAGGCCCTGCTTTGGAACGGGTCAGGTTTTCTCTCAAAAGCTAAGCTTCCGCTTATGTCAAGGTGGCTCGTCAAGTCACAGTCAATAGTCGGGCAACATTTAACGGTATTTAACAACAATTGACGACTATTAACGCATTTACTCAACACAATTGACGAGAACTACCGCAATAAACGACATAACCACCGATATTGACCAACGATAGACACAAACCATAAAGGAATAATGAGATGTCATTTTATTAAGTTATTCACATAGATGTAAACATTGAACATTGCAATAACAATCGCTGAAGGCAATTATGGACAATTTGTATGAATGTAGTATATGTAATAGGAACTTGCATTAATGGAGATAATTACAATAAGAGTAATTGAACAAATTTCTATAGATGTTGAGGCATCCAGTAGTTACTTCAACATACTACAAAACAACTTGAGTAATCTAATACAAGACCATGTTCCATGCAAAAAATTCATCCATTGATCATGCTAGGATCCAAACTAGAAGCAAGAGAAATCAGATTAATCATCTTCACAACAATTGCATATCCATTCATGTTCCAATATACACTCTAAAAATTGCATGGAGCTTCAATGTCTTCCAATTGAATAGTCCCTTTTCAAACCGTCCCAATGGTTCTTTAATTGCTTATGGTTGTACTCTTTATTAGTGTGTTATTTGAACTTTGTCATAAGGTTGTGATACCCTTTTGTTATTCAAACATTGCAGGGTCTATTTTTTTGCAAGCACCTCTTCACGCAGGATGTCAATGAACACTTCATTTGTGAATGCATCCCATATAGCGTTGTTTTCGCGCTTGTGCTTTATCCATCTATATATAAGGAAATATGTAACTACAACATGGAACCGCCATATAGTTTGTGCTAGTTCGATTGGCCAATAACGAAGACTAATATTGTTGTTCTTATGGATGCATAAGCACTAATGCTCTATGAAAGGACTAATCATTCATGGCCCACTATTATGCTTCCATTGAGTGGGTCTGCGGCTCAAGTGCTAAATTATCAATGCAAAGATCACCCTATGCATACCGACGCCTGTAACTCACCATCGCTTGAAGGCAAAAGCGTATATGCAAGCCGCCTTACCACTAGTTCAAGAGCAATGCAAAGGCTCAACATGGTTATTGAGGCGTCTGGAAGGCGCCGCTTAGGCGACAAGGCGGTGAGCGCTGGTCAAGGGCTGCTCGCCTTGCCGAAGCGCCAGAGCATGCCCGCCAAAGACCAAGGCGCAAGAAGGCGCTCTCAAGGCAGCTAGGGTGTCGATACGCCAAGCACGCACGCCATAGTAGGGGGAGGAGGCGCAAATCAGAGGAGCGCATGAATAAGAGGAAGGCTGAATCAGAGGAGCGCGACGGAACCCTAAACCGAGAGAAGCGCGCGATCTGTAAAGAAGGTGCTTTAAGGGGGAAAGAGGGAAGGCTGGCGCTGCTGCTGACTCCGATTGTCGAACCTCGGCATAGCGCGCCCATCTCGCCGGTCCCGCTTCTTGCTGTCGCTTCCATCTCGCCACAAGCAGTCTCGGCAGTTGCGGTCCATCTTGTGGCCAAGCGTTCTCGGCGTCAGGCTGCCGCCTTCTCTCGCCTGCCTCTGCCGCCCAAAAGCAACAAGGCACGCCATCGCCTTCTCCCCTGCTTTTTTGCTCGCTTCCTCCTTCTTGGCCTCTCCTTCTCCCGACGGCTGGCGGCATTTCGACTTCTTTCCGGTTTTCTCTCAAGATCCCGGGCGCTTCTCGCCGATGCAGTGGGAGAAGGCCGAGGAGGGAGGGGAGTCCGGGATGGAGACGGAGATCGGAGAAGGCCGGATCCGCCGCCAAGGTTGCCTTCTCCATCTCTCGCTCTTCTCTCTCGCGCTAGCGCGGCTAGCCGCCGCTTTTGCTCTTCTTCCGTCTCTCAGGCTGCGGGGGAGGAGGATCAGTGAAGGCCGAGATTGCTTTAGCTCTCGGTTCCCTCATCGCCATCGTGTGGGTTCATGCAATCAGCAGTCGTGCAGTCGCCGCTCACATCGCAGCAAGATGGTTGGGTCTTCATCGCAAAATGACCAAAGATTGTAGCACTCGTAATTGGAATACAATCTATATACTCAATTAATTGGAATACAATTTGTATCTATTACATTTATAACAATCTATATATTGAAACTTGCAAGGGGATGGATGCTACATGAGAGGAGCAATTGGAAAGGGGGATAGGTGCTACATGAAAGCTCAAGAATTGGCAACAACAAGGTACATGTGTCTGCTAAAATGTTCATTTTATTCACCGCCTTGGCGCTTTAGGACGAGAGTAAGGCGCCTCGCCCACGCCTCTACCGCTTAAAGATGTGAGGGTGGGTCGCCACGCCTTACCGCCTAATAACCATGGTGCTCAACAAAGTCAAAAGAAACTAACGAGTTGCTTGGATTCATGGATTTTTCATATACGACTATCAGTGATTGAAGTCCTTCAAAAAAATTAAGCGCCGACCCTCCGTGATGAAAATTATTCAATTCCTACTCACATTTTTCCTTATGAGCAAAGTGCTTTGATACAGATCATAAATCATAGTTGTATCAACAAGTATTAGCCAAGAAATCCATCGCTGCATTACTACAATACCCACCAAAAGGAAGGTGCTCGAGATGGGGGACTACTACTCAGAATGTGGCCGCTAAGGATGGGGAGAAGACAAGACAAGAGAAGCAACCGTCAATTTTTCGGGCGACGCGACTCATGAGGGCGCCGAGGAGCCTGGGGACCTGTCATGCGTCGAGGGGCTTCATGGCGGCAAGGACAAGAGCTCGAGCGGCCGTGGGGAGGGCGACGGACGGCCGGAGGTGGGGGGCCATCGGGAACAAGTGTTAGGTTAGGGCAGCCGGTGAGGCGAGATCCCAAGAGCGCGGGCGGGCGAGATGGGAGCAGCTGGGAGGAGCAGGGAACGTGCTAGGGTTAGGGCACCGCCGGGAGGAGCGCGAGGGGGAGGGGAACGCACGCCTCGGGCTTAAGAACTCGTGCACGGGCGGTAAATGAAGTTGGGGGCATTTTTTAATGGGCTTCAGCCTACCATGCAGATGAAGGCTTCGAGCTCTCGGACTTAAAGATGGTCTGAGTTTTGGCTTCCGGTTTTTCTCACCCAAAAGCTAAAGCGGATGCCGGCCCAAACAGACGCTTCCAAACAGGCTCTGGTGAAGTACTCCTAGCTTTTCACACGGGACAAAATCGACGGAGAAAAAGGGAAACGATGCTCATAGGTAGGTCGTGCGGCCGCATACAAGGGAAACGGAGGGGAGGAGAGTGCGACTTCAACGAGAGAAACTAACGGGTGGACGACGGCACGGGCGTGACAAGTGAGGGGAGGAGAGAAGCAGCTGCTGGCGCGGGACGAGTGGTTTCGGAACTCAAGAGCCGGAGAATCAATCGGCATTTTACGAGATGAAATTTCGCGGAAGCTGTAACTCAGAGAAAGCATCGCTGGCTGCGGTTCTAGAGTATTCGGGTCCAATTGATGTTTTTAAGGACTTAAATGCGAATTATTAGTGGGTTTTCCTTATGAGGAGACCTCACTAAATTGCGTAAGATCTTCTTTTGTTCTGCTCTCGGGTCTCCGGTCAATGGATACTTCACACATGCACTCTGTGGGTTGACACACACACAAGAGAGAGAGAGAGAGAGATTAGGGCTCGATTCAAACAAAATCAGCCTAAGGGCAAAAATCCAAAGATTCCACCTCCAAATTCCTACGGCAGTATCTTTTCCTGCTTCCTGCCACTGGAGGGGGTGTGGACACTCAAGTCCGGACTCGGATCTCGATGTATGCATATCTAAAGAAGAGACCATATACATGTATAGTTTCAATCACTTACTTATGCTTTTCCGGCTGCAAGTATACAACACTCACAGCACAGGCCTACCGCCAAACAATCAAAACGACTCATCAACGCTGCCTCCAACACTACCAAAATTCTAGAACTGGCTACACATGTAACATGAGTGTTAGCTTCCAACGAGCCAAAGAACGCCGCATCCGAGTTCAGATGCAAAAGTTATGATGGTTTTACCTAACAAAGGCATGATCTACCATATATATTTTTGCCCAAACCAAATAACTCAACATGAACTACACATGTAATGAGAGCCTCCAACAATAAACCACAAAGATCACCTACATCACAAAGAGCATCAACTCAATCCATTTACAGAGCACTAACACTAGCTCAAGAATCCACATCACAAAGCAAAGGGGAGAGAGAAAGGAGGTCGGGAGGCTAGGGCACGGCGCGAGGAGGGTCCAGGGCGACGAGGTCGGAGGCCAGTGACGCACGAGGTCGGGCAGGTGGAGGAGGCTGGGGGTGATGGTTCGATGAGGCGACGGAGCGAGAGGTCAAGGGCACAAGCCACAGAGGTCAGGCCAAGGTGTGAGGAGAAACGGCAGAGGAGGAGATGGAGGTATGAGGTAAGAGGAAACCGCAGAGGAGGAGATGGAGGTTATATAAAGCGAAGTTTCGCAGGCCGCCATTATGTTCAAATTTCGTTTCTACCAACAATCGAGATTTCTTGTTTAAGAACCGTCTGGTGGATACGCATATCTGGTCATGCACGGTTTTTATCAGAACCGCTCAGGACACAAGGCCTAGCGCAAGAGGCAAAGGCAAGTAAGGCGTAGGATAGATATTAACGCATGCTTCTTACTCAGAACCGCCTGCGCGATTATCGCGACGGTTCTCATTCGTAACTGTCAGGTATTATCGCCGCACGGCTCTTTTGAGAACCGCTTGATTGGTGGATTATCGCACTTGCTTTGTGAATAGAACCATTCAGGA